>CAWUHX010000129.1:0-600000 GCA_963922205.1 Romanomermis culicivorax | reverse complement strand
AATGCGACGGTATTTGAGCATCGTCGAATAGTGTCTCACTAATAATTTGTCTCTCTACATTCGCTAGGCGTATGTGGCCTTTTCGAAAATCAATAGACGCCTGTATACTAGGATGGGTTAGAAAATCTAGACCCAATATAATACCTTCATTCAGGTTATCTAGTAATGCGAATCTGGCCAGAAAATTTCCAAAACCAGTTCCAACGTATATAAATGTAGGACCATATGTTGTTACTCGTTTCCCTACAGCTGTTACTACTGAATTTAAGATAGGAAATTTTGTCTTAGGCGTATTCAGTAGTCTCGACGCTGTATCTGTCCTCATAAAGCTAGATTGTGCTCCCGTATCGATTAGGGCTTTAAATTCTTCTCCGCGTATTTTAACGGGAATTAATAACGGTTGACATTTGCGAAAATTTTCCAAAAATAAGTGCTCATTATCATTGGCGAGTCTAGGTTTCGATTCTGAAGTAGAATTGATAACATTCCCCAAACTTAACTCGTAATTTTCTATCAGAACTCCATCTAAGGCTATAATTTCCGGCTTATCTTGTTTTTTAGCCTCCTGTGAATTTATAACATTTACGGAATTATTCGGAGGGTTATTGACGGGTTGCAATGTTGTTGACGGTACAATATTTGGCGGTGGCTGCGGGACGTTGTTTTGGCGATAATAATATGCCACATTTGGATTCTGTTCGATGTTATTATTGTGATATGGCACTCGTTGGCCGAAATTCGCAATCCTGCTCGTCCACGATTCACAAAGCCGCCACGATTATCGAAATTTCGATTATAAAAATTATTGCCGCAATTCCACGACCTCCCCTGATCCGTTGGTTGAATCAATTCAGGGTGTAAGATAAAACAATTTTCGGATGAATGACTATTCGATTTATGATACGAACAATATGGTCGAGGATATAGATTTCCCAAAATTCTATCAGGTAAATTATTATTATATGGTACATTATTAGGATTATTATTGACTCCCCAACGATTAAGAGTTTGAGGGCCCTGATTCCTAATTGCCTCATTAACCATTTTCATAATATCCTGTTGAGATAAAGGAGCCTGAAATGCTGGTGGCGGCGGAAAAATTTGCTGAGGCCGTAGAATTTGCTGTTGTTGGCCAGTACTGCTATCCTGCTGATGAAATTGTAAATTATTAAATCTTCTATTTTCATAGACTCGATTCAACCGATCATCTTCGCTGTCTTCCTGATCTTCGCTGAACTCTTTCCAGGCCGTCGTATCGGCTTTCAATTTGTTTACGAATTCCGCCAAAGAGGCGATATTTTTGAATTCGTGAAGCCGACCCTCCATTCGAGTTTGGACGTAAACTGGAGCCTTGTGAAAATACGTTTCGATGACGATTCTATTTCGTTCATTTTCAGTTTTTTCATAATTTAATAAATGAACATAGGTCTTTATTCGTCGTAAAAAATCCTTTGTAGTCTCCCCTTTTCGTTTCTTCATATCACGTAGCTCCCTTCTAAGTGCAGGAGTGTCCATTTTGGGGGCAATCATTCTAATCACGCTTGCTTTCCCTTCTTCATAGCTACTATTCTTGTCCACATACGTCGAAGTTTCAAAATCGCAGCACCGCCAGAGTACTTCAATTCTTAGGTCTTCTGTATCTTCAGGCTTGAATGTGCCTTCCAAACAGGCGAAGAAATTGAGTATTTCTGCGGCCTCCATTTTATCCGATATTTCTTTATTTTTCATCCGACCCAAAATTATCTTGATTCTTTTTTCGGGGTCTTCACAATACCGTCCGTAATCTTGCTGATTTCGAGGGATACTTCCAGATATAGGTTGTTCCATTCCGTGATTCCATGATGTCGTTGGTATTTCATCTTCAATCCTTCGATGTTGTGCACCTTGAGCCTGGGCCTGAGCGAGATGGTTTTCAAACCAATTTAATTTTCTTTCGAAACTCCTGTCTAAATGGTCTTTAACCGGTTCAGACTGAAGCATTTCTGTATTTTCATGATTCAATATTCTTTCGTCAAGCTTCTTATCCGTTTTCCTCATCAATTCTCGCATCTGTTTCTCGACCTCTTCCATTATCTTTTTCGCATTTTGTTGATCCTGTTCTCGTAGCCTTTCTTCCAATAATTTTCGTTCTGCTCTTTCTCGCATGAGTTGTTCCAATATTTCTTGTTCCCGGAGCGCTGCTTTCGTTCTTTCCACATTAGCGGCATTGGTCGTTTTATCGACGGCTCTTTGCATTGATTCCAGGATGGCTAAAGTGGCCACATCCTGCAAATTCCCATTCGTTAACCTTTTGGTTTCATTCCTCGGTTTTGTTTCGATACCAATTTTCGCGTCAATTTCCGGTATTGAAGGCGTATATCTTGAATTATAAAATGATACTGCATTCGTTTTCGGAGTTACATTAACTTTCTCGAAAGATGATACTGAACCCGAGGACGTCTGTATCCCCTGATCCGCATAATCATATGTCTCTGCATCAATAGTCTGATCTTTATTACTACCATCGGGTAAATTTGCAAATTTCTTTGCTACTTGCTCAATCGTTGTTTCCATGTTCGCCATTCGTTCATCGTGATCTTCTTTAGTCAATTCTGTTTGCGATAACGTTACTTTCGGTCGTTGTCCAGGTTGTTTTCGTACAGTTAATTTCAGTTTCGATACTTTCTTCATCCTTTACCTTTGTAGCTGTACAAGTCACCAATGTCGTATTGCGTGCTCGTATACCCTCGGCTACCCACCTGCGGTTCTTGGGAGATCCAATCTGGTACGGCCCCTGACGCTAACCCGGTCCTGATTACGGTCCTACTGCAGTGAGTTGAGACTAGATGCACGGAATGTTTATTGGTGAGCAAAACACAACGGGTAGTAGAATACAACGATGAGGGTGAGTAAGAAACAAATGTGCAAAGTGCCAGAAAACGGGAATACTAACGCCTATGACCTCCCTATTCGGCTGATCCCTCTTTTTGTCCCTGAGCAACGAGCCACAGGGCCAATAGGATGTCTCAGACCACGGCCTAAGCTGAAACTTTGTCAAAATGGATGAACGTAACTCCCAAACAACCACTCACTGATTCTTCTTATCAAAATGGGTCATCGCAAACTTCTCAGGCCAGGTAACTACTCAAAAACTCGTCCGCGGCGCGAACCACAAAACACAAGGGGACACAATGGCGAAAACGTCAAGGACCTTTCCTCAGTCACCGCGGCTAAATAACACGACGCCTGAATCCTATGGCTCGGAGGCTAATACAATATGGAGGGGAGTCGATTCTCCAATACCCAATAAAAATGGGCGACGATTTCAAGATGAAAAATATTAACAAGAATGAATAAAAAACATTGCAACGCGCCTAACATCGACTTGCAAGTAGTATGCAAAACATTTGTGCCAACCATTTATTTATTTTTGACCAAAAATATGTGTGATACAAACCGTTTTATCGGTTTGTTTACCTAGGAATAAATGGAAACACTTTAGCAATAAAGAAACTTTAGAAAATGAAAGTGAGGTAATTAGAGGACCAAAGGTCAGAGGAATTGACCCTCTGACAGGTGGAATGAATATTATAAGCGTTCTTTTCACCATGCCATAAGCGGACTAGCTGTCCAAAAAGTGTACACGCTGACGCACTGAATGAGGCAGTGATGTCCCGGATCAGATATAACCCAAAATGCTCAGTTTGGGAAATGGTTTTTGAGCTTCAAATTTCCGGGGCAACTGAATTAGTTTCTTACAGCTGCTACTCTGTCAAATAGAAAACGCAAAGATATCAACAGCTCTTATTGCGGATAAGATATTGTTATTGAAGAGAAATTCAGCAGAAAAAATTGGCATGTGAACGCAGCAAACCTTAGTGAAGCTATCAAAGGGGCTCAATTGGTACTACCTGTCCAACGATTACAATATTTCACTGTTCGGGCGGAAATTCACGACTTGAGAAGACAAAATTGCACATTATTAAATATTACATTGAAGTGACAGCCAAATAGTATCAGTATAAGGAGCTCTAACTGGTAGTTATGATGCTTTCAGCAAGGCTTCAGCACAGAACCAGAATGCTCGAACCACACAACAGCAGTGTCGTGAAAACTTTTCCAACTTCACATCATGTGGAAAATAGCCTAGACTACACCAGAGAGATACACCAGCGGCCCACTCACTGAACCAGTTTACTGTTCCTGCAAATAAAAATTCCAATACTGCAAATTCCTTCCAGTTTCTACCACCAGCATGCAATTTGTAAATATTTTTAGCGCAATTTTGGGTGGTTTCATGCTAGAATGCTGTAACAATGAGAGTATCCTTCATTTTTTCAGGCATTAGACGAAGTTATAAAGATTTCTGATCATTCAGCGAAGTACTTGGCCGATTTCTGATCGTTAATCGGTTCTCGAAGGGCTATTGTGGTCCATTTATGCCTTGATTCACGTCGTTTAAAATAGAAGACAAATTTGTTGAATTTTAGATGCAATCCAATTTCGTTTCGAATGTCAGAGTAATCAAATTTTATGTTCTCAGAGCATTGAAACACAATCACTTTTTCGGAGTTCTATATGCCGAAAATTTTTCACCTCTCTACGAAGACACTAAAACATCCTAGATAGCACATTAGTACTAGACTACAATATGTTTCGTTTTTGGGCACGCCGATTTTCACGTTTAAGGCAAGATTTCTAAAAAACTATTAGACATCCAAAGCTGAAATTTGGCAACAATATAGAACTCGATGCGGGCTACGATATGGTACTACTTAGAATACTGTAAACATACTGTAGCTAAAGTTATGAGACAAACTAGAGTACTGTTTTGCCACCTTTTCATAACTAACGATTATTCTAACCGATTAGCTCGATTGTGGTATTATCTTCAGTAGGGTCATATCTCGGGACCACCACGAAATTTTTTCGAAATATGCAAGTGCGACCCTATTTCAGTGTAAAGAAAAATCTCAAAACTCCGACTAGTAATAACTTTGCGAATATTTAGTCTTTCTAGACGATTCTTGTTCCGTTGGATGCAGCTCCTCGAGCTGCACAAGACACTGACTGGCGGTTTGAAAATTTGCAGTGCAAACTTAATTATCATTGAAAATATGCAAATTTGGCCGAGTTGGGGTAGATTACCGCACAAATATCTCGAGTTGTATAAGTCGTAGAAAGCTAATTCTTTTTTTGTTCGATAGCTGAGTAAAATGCCCAGAGTAAATCACCTTAACATCTAGAATGTGCAGTGCGAAGAAAGTGTAAACAAAGCGAAAATGTCTATTTGAAAAATTTTTTTTGCAATTTTCAGATTTCTTGTTGCACTATTGAAACGAGCTTGTTTTTCTACCCTCCAGTTTTGATATTTTTTTTTGTAAAAATGTATAGTACGTTAGAAATTTGCATAAATGTTGTTTACAAACAAATTTTTATTCGAATCATCGATTTTAGGTAGCGCCGTTGCAAAGAGCGTATTTTGTTGTCCCTGATGCATATTTTTGTTTTTCGGAATATCTCAACGTGCGCTAAAAATTTGCATAAATGATATATGCCAAAAATGTAAAATTCGCCACATTTTAGTGGCGTTCGTACTATACTTCGAAAATACACTTTTTCAGTAAAAATTTTTTACACCTTCCTTGCAGGAGCTTGAAAGTACGATATTTATCTGAAATGCCAGGAAATGGCAAAAAGGAGACTATGTTTTTCCTTTTTGCTTGTTTCACTGGCTTTAAAGTTCGATATTAGGTCTCCCCATCATTTCATTTTAGCAAAATTTTAACTCAAAAAAACATTTCATTTTCTGAGAAACATATACGCGCCCGGTTTTTTAAAAGACAAAAAGTTTTTAAGCCTCTGCGCATGAAATTCACTTGTCTGGTAGCAATTTTTACAATCTGCATGATTACTGCATGTACAATACATACTTCGTTTTCATGATAGAACACACGTGATGCCTCTAACTGCATGTATAAAATTCATTACAGGCTTTTACAAAAAAAGTGCTATAATTGACAAAAACTATACAGAACAATAACCATTCTCTAATACTAGGAAATGGCAAAAGATGAATATGTTTCTCCTTGTCCCATATTTCACTGAGCATAATACAATACTTCGTTTCCGAGAACCTGGTTGTAAACTCACTGTATTCTTGATTCACACGTATTGTTTTTTCGAGTTTAAAACGCGGGAATTTAAATTTCTAATACAATTAATGCTAATTTAAACTTACTCGAAACTATGCTTTAGCTAATTTTACTCAAATAATGTTCGCCAGTCTCCCAAAAATGGCCGTCAACAAAAATTTTGCTGTTTACCAGCAATTAATTTTTCGAATTTGTTTCAAATTGTGTAAATTCGTTGTCTTGCGAATCAGGAATACTGTGGGTTTACCACCTGCTTTCGGAAACAAGGTATAGGCCATTGCATTGTATACAGTAATGAAAAATTCTAACAAAGAATGGCACATAAGTAATTACAAAGATTTTCGGTTTTTCATTATACCAAAGTTTTTTCTTCTGTAAAAATCAACTTTAATAACTGATACTGAAATTTTTCAAAGATTTGTCCAGTTTTGCGCAGAGGCATTTTCAGAAATGACTAAAAAACTGGGCGCGTATATGTTTCTCACAAAATGGAAAGCTTTTTCGGATAGAATTTTGCTGAAATGAAATGATGGGGAGGCCTAATATCGATCTTTTAGGCCAGTGAAACAAGCAAAAAGGAAAAAACATATTCTCCTTTTTGCCATTTCCTGGCATTTTCAGATAAATAAAAGTACAAACGGATTCAACCACTGGTTTTTACTGCAGCAAATAGTACAAAAAAATGATGATTGGATGTAGAACCAACTCCTCTAATGTATAGATCAAATTCATGAATGTAAGGCAATAAAAGCATAACGTGTATGTCGGTTTGTCGAAATTATTGTACCGAAACATGTTGATGAATGATGAAGTTCCATTGAGCAGTGCGCCAAGGTATTTGCTGATGACTATACTCCATTTATTTTGAAATGATCGATGCAGCCGCCTTAGTTTTGGCAAACGCAGCTTTGCTAGAAACCAGGAAATGAATTTCGATAATCTTGAAACGGCTGAAAGGAGTGATCATCAAGGAGTCGGTATCATGCAAGAAAAATCCGCTATCGCCCAATAATTGTGGGTACTACCTGGCCATCGGACAACAACATTACTCAATGAACCATTGGGGAAGAGACACTCAGGACATTGAATGGAAAAATTTTAGGTTTACATACTCGTTGCTCGTCTGTAACAGGGCGTTGAATTATGACACGAGTTCTATCAATACATCCTAAAACTCCTGGAAATAAGGCACTATCATAACATACCGCCTTAATTTGACCATTTTCAACGAATTTAATGAATTGTGCTTGATTTCTAATGAGAGTGCCAATTACTTTCTATATAATCCTATTTGCTATTGGCTTCTTTACCCCTCACTAGATCCCCACAAATTTTCTGAAAACAACCAGTAGCATAAAACCTTAAGGCTATAAGAACTTGTAAAGTTATTGCAATGCACGGCTTTGGCAGTAAGGGTTCGGCAGTAATCAGCTTCAATTAGATCAACAAAAAAATTATTGATGCACAATCAAATCTGTAACGGTCGTATAGTTCAGCATCATTCATAAAGTCTTATGGATTGGTCATATTCCGAAAAATTTGTTTCCGGTTAATATATCAATTTATCACACAGTAACGCATCAAATTCGTTTATAACGACGGAAAAAAATCAAAAAAGCTCGGACTTAAACCTGCTCGCTAGGGAGATTAACGTTTGTGAACCGACGTCAGGATCAGGATTAAGTGAAAAATGTTAGTGAAACCCCACAACTCGAGTTCAGACTTAAACCCGAGCTCGAGATGATCGCGACGTCAAGATATTCTCGAGCTGGAGATGATCGCGACATTAGTGAAACTGCTGAAACCGGGGTTTTCTTTTTTGCGGTCGAGATAATCTCCAGTTCAAGCTTAAACCACTTTAGTGAAACCGGCCCCAGGAGAATAAATGTGACTCAAAGTCTTGATGAATTTTCATTGATCTAGCTTTGATGATTGCTGAATGATATGCTTCAAATGTGAGATCGAAAATGTTGAAAATTATCGTTGAATTTTGGAAATCGAGTGATTGTTAGAATTCCATTCAACAATGAGATGGCAAGAATTATTCGTTTCACTTTTGCTGTACAGGCATGACAATTGACTATCATTTCATTTATTTTCATCTGTCTGACATAACGTAGTAACATGGTGCATCCAATTGTATAGCATTTTATACAGCATCCAATAGGGGTCGTGTTGTAGTGTGTTTCTACCGATTTTTCACGATTTTCTAATAGTTTTGTCGAATTCATAAAAACGCCTGCAACTACAACACGTCGACCATGCCCGACCTGGCCCAGCACGATGGTTACTGTAGAAGATGGTTTTTGTGAATCACTCAGTGTATATTATTGATTATTCTCACGCGTCTCGCCTCTTATATCATAAATATTATTTCGCCTGTACATTATTCACTTTGCCTTATATTAGTAAGACATCAGATTTTTGGAAGGGGTGCTTTATACGTAAGTTTTATAAATAAATGTTTAGTTAAAAAAGCGTTTTATCTGTGTCCAGAAGCATCTTACTTTGTCCGACTAGTTTTAGTCAGGCATTTCTTGGGAATGTAGTATTCTGTTCTTGATTTCTCGCCCCTGAGTGAGGAGTCATTCCGAGGTTTAGGGCAGGTGCAGGGAAGCACTGACATTAAGGTCGATCCCTGGCTATCTCTCCTGCATTTCAATTCCTCTTACTGATTTCAACTCCTTCCTCGGACCCATGGATCAAGGAGGCAAGAAATCGGTCAGAGCCGCCCAAAGATCAATCCAAATTCTCAAATACAAAACTGGTGAACCATCGGGCTCGCCTGTTGCAACCCTAGAACGCGCCGCCCGATTTTTCGCCCGATTTTCGTCCGTTTTTCGTCCAATTTTCGCCCGTTTTTCGCCAAATTTCGCCCGCTTTTTCTCGATTTCTCGGCCAATTTTCAAGATTTTTTGAAGCGGTTTTCGCCAGCACCTTCTCAAAGGATGGCCGCATCGCCTACAATCAACGCTGCGGCGGCGCCGATGTAAGCAACGTCAATATTTTCGACGGCGGGAATGACTACCTCAATTAATCCTCATTCTTTTCAGCCCAATCTGGCACAGCCAGTTTTTAATGCTTTTTCAGATGCCCCGCATCTTCCTGTAGAGGCGCGAACCTTTGCCGCCCATTCCGTGACATCAGCAAGCGATGCTGCGCATCCCAACACTCTGCAAAGAGGCGTGATGACGTCAGAAATAGGTGCTCATCTTAGAAACGATTTCCCCCAACACACATTGATGTCAGCACTCGGCGCTCATCACCAAAACGTTCTTCAACAAGGCGCGTTGACGTCAGCAAGCGGCGCTCATCTCCAAACTACTCCCTATCAAGGCGCATTGATGTTAGCAATGGGCGCCCATCACCAGAACGTTTTTCCATGAGGCACAGCAACATTAACAATGGATTGCCACCAAAATGACTTTCCACACGGCACGATGACATCAGCAAGAGGCGCTGACCACCAAAATGTTTCCCAATGCTGCGCGTTGACGTCAGCAAGGGGTGGCAATCACCAAAATGCTTTTCTACAATGTGCCATGACGTCAGCAAGGGGCGGCAATGATCAATATGCTTTTCCACCAGGCGCTGTGACGTCAGCAAGGAGGGCCGACCATCAGAATGCTTTTCCAAGAGGCCCGGCGACCTCAGCAATAGATGCTCATCATCCAATTTTGCCCTACCAAAACACCATTTGTGATAAATCGACTATTCAAAAAATGCCGCCTCGAGTGATGCAAGAAAAATCGAAATCCACAACAAACTCGCCCCGAATGACTACCACCATGGCCTTGACCCAATCAATTATGTCACTACGAGCAACATCGCCTGCCTGTTCAAATGACATTGGAAATCGGCCATCTCCATGTGCCACGCCACAACGGCAAGATGTTTTGACGTCAGCAAGGAGTGCCAGCTCTCAAGATTCCTTCCTGCAAGTCCCAATGATGTCAACAATGGATGTGCAATAACTGCTAGCTCTGCCGATGAATTCAGCCGCATCTTCGGGTCTGAGCTGAACTACAAGTTCGGCATCCCACACAACCCATGATGCTGGTGCATCAGCTGAGCAAGCACCTGCGCATGCCACACCCTCTAATCCATCCAACTGCAATTGTCAACAACTGAACTTCCCTACGGATAATGATTTGCAACGCCAACCCTGTGATCAGCAAGTTATCGGCAGCATTACTGATGCGTGTGTGCTCGAATTAGAAAACTTTGGATGTGAGGCTAGAGACATGCTTGATCAAATGACACTGCAACAACGCGATTGATGAACAATGTTCCCATGACCCAAACGATTGACCAGGTAGTTGGTACAGTAAGAGATCTAGTAAGTGCCCTTGATGCAAAATATGCATGTGAGCTTGAAGAAATGAGACAACAGCAAACCACTGTTTTGACCACGCTTCTTGAAAAATTAGACGTAATGGCCGCCAATAAATCTAAAGTGCCAGCACATGATGACCTGCTGATTCACAGATCACTGCTGCTCAATTCTAGGTTTCCTTGTGATGATGCGCGCAAGATTTATATAACTGCTGATTCCCATGGAGATGTTGAGCCGGCTCTCCACTGCTCACGGCCGCAACCACAGCAATCAATAGTGCCCCCTATAGCTGTGCACGAAAATCGTAATTCTGATTATCATAGAGCCAAACTAGCGGATGGTGATGCTGGCCATGCAGCCGCTTCTCATCAACTGCCTGCGCTGGCGCCTTCTTTTGGTTTTTCAGACTATCCGCCACAGGACTATTATGATCAAAGCCACCCGATCCATGAAACAAGACGTTCATCACACTGTGAAGATGATAGCCGAATAAAGACAATTGTTGACAATATGCACCCGCTCATTATTGACACTTCAACAAAGAACAATTAACTTTTGCGATTTTTCATCCGCCTCGAAAATAAATTTGGCTACGATGCATATAACCATATCAAGATGAGTACACTCCGCCATCTCAGGGGTGATGCCCCCAGCAGTATGATTCAAGATGTCAAGCAATATGATGAAGCCAAACATCTGCTCATGTTCCAACTTGCTCCTGATTGCAACAAAATGTCGCTCGAACGTTAATTAGCCGTGATTGTCCCGGAAGCTGGAGAAGAGCCTGCCACTTTTCTAAACCGGGTAATGACTTATGTGCAATTTCTTTACCAACATAAAGATCAAATTTTTCGGCACCAAACAATCATTAAAATTTTTCTAACTAAAATGCCACTTTTCTATCAAATAACTATTGGTAAAGAAGCAGAAAATTTCACAAATGTCCAACAACTGGCTGCAGCTGTCGCCAAAGCTCGTAATATGCTCAATGCTACAAAAACCGAGATTGGCACTGTTGACCAACTGATTAAGGTGAATTGGGTGGCTTCAGAAGCAGTGACCCCGCTTTCCTCGCCTCAACCAACTAGGCGTTTTGAACGCCATCCTAGTGGTGATAAGCCTATGGATTGCCGTGAAAATGATATGGTTTCCACATCTGATAGAAATCATGTCAATTAAGTAGCCACTCTCCAATCAATAAAACCGTCATCCTTTTACAAAAAATAATTGATCATATAGATGAACAAGTAGAAAGTATATCCCGCTTGTGGATGCGGCCTAAAAGAAATGACAACTATGAACGCCAAGATGGTGACACATTCCAAAGCTGCAACCGATCTCATGACCAGTAGGATAGACCAGCCAACCACGACCACAATTTGTTTCTGCCAACCCAGTTTTCTAATATGTGGTGGGATGCCCATAAAACACGCACTCACAATACAGTGGACTGTATCTGGCTCAAACAAATGAACAAACAGTACCGAAACTACAAAGAAAATCCAGATCGACGAATGGTGCCCCACAACAACAATCCCAATTTCAATTCCAACAATTGGGCCTTCAACAACGATGTTCGAACAACAGATGAATGGAGGCACAATCGCAGAGGCTACTACAATCATGACTGACACATCGTAATGCCACGTTTCAACCCTACTGCACCTCCATTGCCGCTTGAACAACACTTCTATGGATTGCCAGCCCCTCCAAGGAGTGCTGCTGATACCACGGCCCACTCATTGGGTGCTGCTGCTTCCTCTCGATCTACACCTGCTGCCAATATGGTCGCTGATCTGGCCAAGACTACCAATGTTGCCGCCAGCGTGGTGCCTTGCATAGTTGGCTGGGATTTCATGAAGCCTCAAGGTCAACTGCCTGTGGTTTCTCGCTCCACTATTTGCAATGTCAATGAAGTCCCATCAGCTACCCATTCTTTGAGAAAATATACCCGAACAAATGCCTTCCATATTCCCATCAAAATCAGCAGCATCAACACGAACCCTCTAACCAACACTGGCACTCAATGCTCCGTCATGTCGTCTGGCCTAATGAAACGTGCCTTCGACAACAAAATGCTGACTCTGCCTGTTTGGGGGCAGATCAGAGTCGCAAACAGTGCCATCGTCCAAGCTCATGGACCCGTCATCATAAACATGGAATCAGAATTCGGCAACTATCCCCTCAAATGTGTTGTCCTCAAGGATGATATACAAGATCAATTTATTATTGACACTTACTTTCTCACCCATCCCAAAATTAGCCGTGCTCAATTTCAAAGATGAATATATTGAAATTGGAAACAGATGCTTGCTGCTGCAAATCACCGAAAATGCTCCTTGCTCTAACACCAAACAATTGCCGCAGCTGCAATGTACTAGGCCACTGCAGCAACATCAGTGGTGAGTTTCAAACATTTTTTGTAATTATTTTGTACATACTTGCCCAAATTCTTCACATATTTTTGGTCCTCAATTTTCCCACATTTCTATAAATTTTAGTGGTGTCAACTGACTGCCATTGGTGTCTTAACCAATTGCAGGGGCAGTGTAGGTGCTTGGCCTACTTTCTCATTTCTTTCCATTCTATATTATGTTACACATAACACCCCACACAGGGAATGCATCTTGAACCGCCAAAAGTGGGTCAAGTCGTGGTTGTCAGCTCTGTTATGTGTAATTCTTTAATTTTTTCTTTGTCCTAATATTTTTCAGACTTCCCAGTGCAAGTTATTTTTGGTTGGGATGACCCCCTGGATTTTTTCTTGTTTTCGCTCATTATTTTTTATTCTATCCTATCCTAATATGCCCCATAAAATGTTTGCGGATCCCGACTGCCATAACATCGACACCTACAATGGATGATTTTTATTTCAACTATTTTTTGCATGCATATTTTTTGTTTATTTATCCCCTTAATATATATGCATGTTTTCACTTGCCCCGTAACCTTGGGTTCCCACACAACTCATCCTCGCCACAGCCGCAAACAGGAAGATCAGTGGTCAGCCGCTGCGGCTTTTGCCCATGGCCTAGCTCGTGCAACTTCCTAGGCCATAGTTTGCTGCTGCCTTGACTGGTGCCGTACACCTTCTTCTCGATGCCTTGCTCACGTGGGATGTTTGGAAATGGCAAGACCGCCCCAGTCTTGTGAATTTCGTGCCCAATGTTACTGCCGTCCGAGTGAGAATATCATTTTTACATTTTTTTCAATCTATTTCAGTCAAAAATTTTCTTTTCATTCTCAAATCAAAAATCCAGATTTCATTCCATTAGTGTGTGTGAAGGCTGCCCCATAGTTTCCTTCTATGGTGTCCCACTACTATTCTAAAATTTTGAATGCACTCTATTTTTGATTAACTATCGAGCTGGCTTGAGCTTTCAGCTTATTTGCTGACTGTTCCCCTGCCTTTAGCCTACAATAGTTTGAATTAGGACAATTGATTTGACCCATTGCAGTTTATGGGGCACAATTTTTTGTGACCGATTGATTGCTTTTTGAGAAGCTTGGTTGGTTTCCGCCTCAGTCACTACCTACTATGTCAACGTCATTGATTTGATTCATCATGCATCTCCCCCTGATTGAATGCCACTTTGTGAAGTTGATCGCCACTCAGAAACTGAGACTTGACGCCTGTATGGAAGAAGAGATCGGCAACATGGAGCCCATCACAGTTTAGTTTTCCCAAAAATTTACTTCTCATTTCAAAAAACTATCCTCATTCTTGGGCAAAATTCACTATCTAAATATAGCCTTTAAATCGCCCCAAAAAAATTATTCATCTGTTTACTGTACAGTATACTCGTATTTCTCACTGTTTTCTTGTATATATCTTTCATTTGCTCGTTTGTTTTGTATCAATCATCTTCTCCAACATCAACCGTCTTTGATGGACGCCCACCCAATCGCAGCATGCTACAACAATGTTCAACTTGGCTGGCTCTGCTGCCTTCGATTTTCGATTTTCTCACAACATCAGGTCAACATCACTCCGTTGGCTCTGCCACGGATGTTTAACTCCCATGGCACTGCCGCTTGGTTTTTGTCGCCAGTCAGATTTCCCCCCACAACTTTCTCATCTGCCCCGGAAAGTTCTACTGCAAGCCGCCCCTGATAGTTTGTCCTTTTAACCTGCCATGTAATGTTTTCACTATCTTCCTTCCTCCCCGGGACTAGTCAGACCTTCGCTCTCCAATCTCCTGAAGGTAGTGGCTGGCCTCACCCTACCATCGGCATGGAATCTTATGCTGGTGTGCTCCAGTATATAGTTGCCGACGGAGTGCAGACACTGGCCAGTATGTAGTTGCCGATGGAGTGCTGACACGGGCCAACCTTGGTCCAGTCAGAGTGCACAAGGGATAAGGTCATCCATGGGATAACCTGGGCATTGGGATCCTGGTTGTGAACCAAAAGAACCCTCTTGACCCGACCTCAGGGAGGGGGTGTTGCTGATAAAAGAGTGGGACCTAGGGAAAGGAACCCACTCAGGAGGGAATACCCTTGTCTGACCTAACCAGTAATACATCCTGGAACTTACCTAGTCCCGCAGGGGAAAATAGCTACAAGTGTGATCGGCTACAAATGGGTCACGATGGGCCCCTAGTGTAAGATGGGGGTCAACATGAAGGACTGTTACTGCTGAGAGGGAAGGCGCGAGCTTGAGCTACAACCGATAACCAACATAGGATTTATTAGAAGTATAAAATCAATGAGTAGGGGATTGACAGTTAATTGAATAGGTATAAAAATGACAGGAAAATATGTAAATTACAGACAACATGAATGAGCACTTGGACAAATGCAGACGAATGCTGGGAATTCCAACAACAACTGATAAGAACAGAGCAAGAGAGCTGAGGAAAATGCCAAGAGCAAAAGCTATTGGTCTAAAAGGAGGATAAAATGGAATGACACCTGATTACATACACTTGAGCATCTACAGTAAAACTTGGGGCAAAGTTGATGATACCCAGTCCTATGCCTGCAAAGGTATCTCTGCAGGGCAGGGCCTGTGTGCACATAAGCACTTGCCCAGTTCAAATATGCTCAACATTGAGGCTGACTTGCTGCCTGTGCAAAACATGTGAATGTCTTTAGCAGAAATTCCTACAGCTATTCACTTGGGTCAGCAAGAGTGACACTCAATTTGTTGACCCAAGGGCATGTGATGTGACGAAAATAGCTGTGAGCAAGGAGTGCTCTTTGAAGAACTCAGCTGATAGGCATACTGTAGATGACATGTCAAATGCATGTACAAAAACAAAGATAAATGACAAAAAAGACAAAATGATCAAAGATAATAAAACATTAACATAAAAAGATACCACATGAGCCTGCTAAATTGATCTGTATGTGACACGGAAGTCCTTCGAAAAAAGACATCCTTGTTTTTGGAGTTGTTGCATGGCACACCAGTGGTTGTTGATTGTCTGGTGATGTGACAGTTGGCAGCCCATGGAGTTGTTGACATGGGGAATGTTTACAGTTATCAGACATCCAGTGATACAATATCTGGGGGTCAGCAATCCACTCTGATCTTGTCATTTGGTATCCTGTGAGGAGATCTGGAATGAGAAAAATTTTTGGAGGGTAATTTGAGGCTATTGCAGGGGTGCACCTGCATGCAGATTCAGATGTACTGACTGCTGCTCATTCTCTCCTTTTCCAGTAGAACCCAAAGTGTCTTTTGATTGTTTCTCAGCCTCCTAGAAGGGAGAGTGAGATGGTCAAAGTGAATAGTCTGCAAAGGGCAAGACAGTCCTTTGGAAAAGAACATCCTGGTTGGTGAAAGCATGGCATTAAGAAGAGAAGAGCACCCTGATGCTAGGGGTCAGAGACATCCTCATCAAGATGTGGATCAATGGGATTTGATGTAAAATTCCTGTTTGTCAAAGTGAAAAAAATGAAGCTGAGTGGAGTGGTCAGTGGGGTTGCCTGCTGCCTGTGAAGTGGAAAGTGCCTCCTCGGCTTCATTTGGCACATTTGGAGATGCGTAATGTCTAAGTTGATTGACATGAACAGTGTCCTCCTGGCCCATTTCAAGACAAACTGTGACATTAAGGTATGCCACATTCGTAAACAACATAGGGTCCATTGTAAATGGGCAGAAATTTAGGAGTGAGTCCACATTTGCTGGAGGTGCACAGTTTGAGCACGTTATCCCCTACATTGTAAGAAACATTTCGGGCCTTGCTGTTGTATTTGGGAGCATAGGCTTCTTGTGATTTCTCAATCTGACTCTGGATTAAGGTCGGGTTCTTTGTGAAGTGCCACTCCATATCATATGTGGAAAGGTCAATGATATGTGCTGGAGGACTGAATGAGAGTGCTACATCAACATGTAGCGTGGGCGTGCGATCATAAAGGAGTTCAAAGGGTGAGTGCCCTAGGGACTCATTAATGCTAATGTTGACTGCAAACACTGCATACTGGAGGTGTTCATCCCAATCTTTATGTCTTTGGTGTACATACATATGCAATGGTGTGGCCAGCATTTGATTAGCTCTCTTTGCTTGTGGGCAGGCCAGACAATAACCACATTGAGGGTAGTGCACTTATCTGGAGTGGGACTACAGCCACCTATGTCTCGTCTCCTAAGGTGCTTATAGCCTTAGCACCATCCCACACAGCGATTTGTCCCTCTTTGATGAAGAGGTTAGTCACTGTTTTGCAGAAGTCACTGCTGCACCATTTGTACACCACTTCCAATGTTCCGTTCATACTGTAAAAGCCAGGGTTCATACCAACAAACTTTTGTGACCTATATATTTTAGTGCAGTGTGCTAGCATGCAGGCAGGAGGCACTAGGTGCAGTGTAGTGATGACATCTGCAGTTCCATTGGATTTGATGCCCTTGGATCCAAAAAACCCAGTGTTGGTGCAGACTTTGCAGTTACACAATGTGCATTTCCACACAAATGTGCTTAATGGATCAGAACTAGAGACATATGCTGTAACATTCATGCATCATAGACTCCATAATGATTGCAGTTGTTTAAACTCAACTTGTTGAAGCAACTCAAGGAGGGGGGGGTGATATTTATAACTTAGTTTGAAAATATTTACAAAAATCAAATATCATGGCCTGAGGTGCACATTCACTTTTTCTCATTGTCAGATGAGTCAGACATGGTGGACTAGTCATCTGGGAAGTTGTTGACGAGGCCACGGACACAAAGTTGACTTTGCTTGAAGTGATGTCCCTGGTGGTAATCAGAAAAGTGGTGTTGCCACTAATTGGCGATTGTTTGGACAATGCTGATGTCATCATTGACAGGATGCGGAATTTTGATGACACTGGTTGGTTCAACAGCTGGTGGTGTAATCGAGACAGCTGTGGGCTGTTGCTGGATGAGCGCCGGCAGCTCACCATTGGTGAGCATATGATAGTAGTGGCAGTCGTTGCTGGTGGGGACCAACATTGGCCCATTGAGTGTTCTGAGCAGCCTGTTTGATGGCCCATTGAATGGCACTGATGACTGGGGATGAAGGCAGTCTGGCCAACAGGGCAATATCAGTAGGCATAGCTCTGATTGTACCAATGGGGATAAACTCAAGGGTCTGTTGGGCGATGTTTAAGCCAACAAGTCACAATGCCATCCGCATTGATAGTGTGATGTCAGCAGCAGTAAGTGCCTCAACCTCAAATGGCTCGTTGAGCAGCACCCAAGGCAATTGTGGGCATTTCTTGGCTGAGTCGAGTAACCAAGTGCCCCACATTGCACCATTGATGTATGATGTTGAGTCTGCAAAGAAGAAACCATTAGAGTCCTAGACTGACATGGATTTTGGACCCTAGGAGGATGTATCCCTGGAAAACTAAGTAGTGTACCTAGTAGCTGCATTGACTCGAGTTGGTTGATGATGTCCATGGCGGAATCATTGGGGATTCCCGGGGGAGGAACTGACCATAGGTGCAGATGATGTCGTGACAGTGGCTGGATGTTGTATGACAGGCATCCTCAATTTCAGGATATGGTGTGAGGCCAACACATTTGTTGACCCCAAACTCATCGTCGTTGGGTCAGCGATTACCAGTGTAGAGTAATTAGGTGGTACAGGCGACATAACACGCACCCCAGTGCTAATGACAATGGGTGTTGATGTTTGGGGTGCAACTGGTGGGACGATGTAAGAAAACATTGGCATGGGCATCAGAACTTGTTGGGATACTAAATTACATTGGGTGATTACACAGATAGGGTAACACTTGTTGTGATGATAGGGTAACACTTGTTATGACAAATCAGCCTGGTGTCCAGCAAGTGCTTCATTATCTAGGTCAAGAGTATCTGGATGATGAAGGCTATTGGTGGCCCAAATGGCATTGTTGTAGGGATAGGGCTGCTGATATTGAGGTCCCATACCTGCAGGAGGCGGGAAATCATTCCTAGCAGCCAATGCTTATGCATTCTGGGGGGAGTAACCAGAATTACTGTAATAATACTCACCCAAATTTGCCAACAGAACGTGTTGCGGGCAGGCATTTGCAGAGTGCACTCAAATTTGATGACAATGTGGGCATGGCACGCCACATTGGTCCAAGGTGTGTGCTTATGTTCGACAAAAGTAGCAATGACCAGCATTGGCAGTGACAACATTGCTAGATGTTGTGCCATTGTGGGGTCATTGTGCCCAGCAATCAGGGTTTTGTGTGCACCATCCATGGACTGAGCACAGTTGTAAATGGGCACCAGACTGACATTGGTCAGCATTTGGCGCTAGCTGCAATGGGGCTGCCCTGGTGGTTGCATGTTTTATGACATTGCCAGACTTTGATGTGCTGTATGCTAGGCAATGCTGGCTGTAAGCCAAGCCACTTCATTTCTCAACTGTTGTGTCTCATTGGCAGAGGTTTATTATGGGGTGGCATTTGCTGGATGACCATTGTGGTTGTTGTTGTGCATGTTGGGATTGAATCCAGCAGTTTTTTTCTGATGAGAAAACAGCATTAGATGGTGCAGTGAACCGAATCTCATCGGTGAAGATTTAGGATTCTGTGTAGCAGGCTGCTTTAAGCGTTTCTTCAAGAGTCGAAAACTCCCTGAATTTAATCCTATCTTGGAGGGCAGGTTTCAACCCTTGCCAAAAGATAGGCTTGATTATAGAATCCCTGACATCAGTCACGATATCTGGATAAGCTACGCTCGACAGTCTTTTGAGATGCTCAAAAAGACTATCATTGATTTAGATGGCTTCTGCATGTGATCTTGGATCAGCTGCTGATGTAAATCTGAATCATGCCTGATAGGAAATTCATGCTTATAGTGAACCCATCATAGCGGGTAGGCTGAAGATTTCCACTGCTAAAGTCCCAATAGGAGGCAAGAGCAGCACCTGTAATGCATGACTCCAAAAAGGCGACATTATATGCATGATCAGTTTTGTTCACACCTTGCAGTGTGAAGAAACGGGTCAGGTGGGATATAAAATTGGCAATTAATTCACCAAAAGTACCGAAAAAGGTAGGAGGAGACATGATACTGGACACGGGAGGGTACCTCCGGCTAGTCATGGCTTCCAACTTTTGGTTCAGTGGTCCGAGCACATTCTCAAATGCTGCTTGGACTGTGTTCTCAATCTGTGCTGGGAGGTCAATTTCTGACTTTAGTATTTTTGAGGACTTATTCTCCCATAGGGTGGCTAGAACTGATTGATGAGCTTGTTGAGTAATTCTATCAAACTAAATACAGAGAGGCTGATTGGTTGGTACTGACAGGGTATGTTGATGACAAGAACCCCCATGTGTCTCTAATTTGTAAAGAAAAATGAAACTTACTTTTTCCATTTCACAGCGAAGAAGTGCAGGAATTTCATTTGCCCTTTTGCAATGGGGTTTTGGTGAGCATAAATGGCTTGTTCTGTTCCAATTGAAGGCTAGCAACCATGGTGACAGAGCTAGTAAAAATAATAAGGTTGTAGCAAGCAAAAATCATCTTATGGCTGTCAGGTTAACACAGAAGGGAATTTATCTGATCACCTGGTATAAAATGCAGGCCTAGTTTGAGTTGTGGGGTTGACCTCGACTAAAAGGTTAAAAATGGGGTTGTGGACTCAGCCATTTTGGTGATGTAACTAATTTTAAATACATTGGTGGTGATTCTGGCCTAAGAATGAGATCATGGGGGTCCAGCCATGTAGGGGAGCATAAGGCCCTCTCAGAAGGGAAATTTAACTGGGGGCCAACCATGGGGTACTAGAACACAAACCTTGGGGTTAGGGGGACTCATTGCCGACAAGATCCTACTCACCAGGAGTAGCACATGAAGTGACTCAAAAATGAGTAAAAGGACTTAGACTAAACTTAAGAGGGAATAAATAGGGACATAACTAATTTACAACCATGTTGACATATAGGGGCTGTGCTGTTATGTAACGGGCCTCACTTATTAGGAGCGATTGTGATCTCTGTGCAATGAGGTGGACTGTAAAAAAGTAATATTTTTGAGACAATCTGTTGATCATCTTACTGTAACAATCCGACCTTCATGCTGCTCCTCTTCATCCACACCAACTTTCTCTCATTTTTTTCTAAAAAGAATTTTTAAATGTCATGAAAGATGGCAAAATTGGATAAGAATCTAACCGCCTCCTGTTTGATGCCAATGAACATGGATTGAATGCTAAAAAATGATAAAGTTTGAAATGATTATACTTTTTATGTAATTTCTTTCTATGGCCTAATTTTATATAAATATTGCTAATTTTGATATATTCCTGCATAATAAAGAAATCAAGCCCAAGCTCTCTCTCTTTTACCAGTCATAGCCTGGCTGCCCCTTTTCTGTTGAAACATAGCCTAAGCTCAATCTTCATGCTCTTTTTAGTTTTTGGTCGTTTCACCTTGTATTAGTTTGCCTTTAAAACCATTTGCTGCTTGCCTGAATCTGACTAGCTCCTACTTGATTTAATTTGTCCACTTGATGGCCCTTTACATCGGATACAAATTCCACATCAATGGATGCCTGAAAGTAGATTCAGAACAAAGAACCCTAATAAAACACGCCATTACGCCTAAGTTCTGAGCATCACACTATTTACAGTAAGAACGACATGCTACAGTAAACTTTCCACCCCCTGAATATCAAAAAGTTTATTTCACCAACTTTACATGTGGTGAGTCAAAGGCAGGACCCGAAGCTTTGTCAATCTAGGATAAAACTGAGACTCAAGTCGAAAGAATAAATTTCCAAGCCCGCTCATTTCTCCTAAGCTGCTCGATTAATTTTACTGATGGCAAAAGTAGCTCCTCTTCTCAATAACGGCATGTCGTCGAATTTTCACTGACTTTGATAAAGCTGTTGCAGATGCCTAAGCCAATTTTCTACAGCCTAGACAAACAAGACAAAGTTCCTCTGTTAGTAGCAATCAAGCTAATCTGAATAAAAGTAGCTCAAGTGACGATTGTTTTCTGAGTGAGGAAAACTTAGAAGCTGCTGAAATGGAAAATGTGAAGAATTATTACATTAAACTGTGACTCAAGTTGGAGAAATGTATAATACCCGACAAATTATTCAAAACATGGGTGATTTATCACCATTTTCGGGAGACCCTATTGATATCAACTGGACGGAGTGGGAAAAACGCTTCTCCAGAATGGCTATTCTAGCCAGTACGAGTACTCTAGCCAGAAAAACTGCTCTTTTATCCACTTACTTGAGAGGTCCAGCCATGATCCATTTTTCTGAAGTGGAAGCTCGACATCCGCCTTTAGCTGACTGGGCCGCCTGGTCCACTGCTTTCTTAGATCGATTTCCTGAAAACCATCAAATCGATATTAAATGCAAGCAATTAGTAGCCCATTGTCAACTGCCTGGTGAATCGGTCTCTACCTTTGCTGCTGACGTCCGTTGGTTGGCTAAGCGAGCTTTTCCAAATTGGAACAGAACAGGAGAAAATGACAGTATAATAAAAAATCATTTTATCAACCACCTGTTGCCTGACATAAGATGCTGGGTAAAAAACTCTGAGCCCACCTCTTTTGAAAATGCTGTAACAGAAGCTGAGAAACAAGACCTCTGAGAACGTAAATACAATGGTTTCACTAGCCAGTCAATGCAAGCATTTTCCAATTCTGTTGATCAAGTAGGTCACCTAGTCAGACGCTCAAACATTGTAAATTTGTCAAACCAAGCTTCTACCAGTAGTAATCAGGTTCACACCAACAGGAGTTACAGTAATCCCAGAGATAACCGGGGAAGAAATTTTCGCCCAATTAATAATTGGCAAAGAAATCCACCTATGACTAATCGATTCAATTCAGTTCAATATTGTCGAACTGCTCAATGGAGTGGTCAAGTAGGCCTACAAAGTTTCAACCATCAAAATAGAAACCACTCTCAAAGTAGAACCACTGATGGAACTGTTATCTGCTATCATTGTGGCCATGTAGGGCATTTTCCCGCCACTTGTCCTACGTTGCAAGCACAAAATGTTCTGCCACAAATTGTTCAAGATAGGCAAGCGCTGAACCCAACTTGTAACACGTGGCGAGGAGGGTCATCCGGAGGTCAAATGCCCAACCCTCGTGATGTTTCAGACTCTCGTGGTCCCAGATATGCCCAATCTAGCCAGAAAGTAGTACATAGTCAAGAAGTTTTTGCTAGAGGCAATAGGGCTCAAGATCAACATGCTGCTAAATTCCAGTTTGACCTCTGGAACTGTGATGATTTAGAACTCATGCAAGCAAATTCCGATGTTATCATGCCACCAGCCAGTGTCTGTATGGTCCTTAGTTTTAGCCCCGAAAATACGATCAAATCAAGTCCGTCAGTGAGTGATGGAGAAGGGTCAGAATCATGTGACAACTCTATCACTGCCACCCATAGGGGAAGCAGTTGTCATATTTTTTCGCCTGCCCAGAATTTGAATTTATCGATCTCGGATCACCTGACACCCAGCGTAGACCGAATGAGTCGCCTCATGGGTGAAGTTAATAGGACCAGAGATTCTCAATCCCGGGAAACTCAAGATGAACCAATTTTTGGGAATGATGGGGCTCAAAGCACGCCAGATGATTTGAATTTTATGTATCTTAACCGCCAATTTTTAGATGAAAATGAGCTCATCCCAAATTTGTCACCTGACAAATGGGGGATGACCGAACAAGGGTTGGTACACGCTGATTTACCTTGGATAGTTTGGAAGCCAGATGATGAAGGAGATCAAGTTCAAGCCAAAACCCATGATCCACAGTTCTCAAGCTCTCAAAATGAGCCAATTGCCAGAATCGCATCTATGGACAGACTGAGCCTGTCATCGGAAGAAACTGATGATGAACAATTAACCAACATTCTTCAACCAATTTTCACTGAGAGACCTGCCTTATTCAGTTTTGAGGCTCTCCAATAGATCTGATGAAGATTCTTTTGATCGATATTATCAAAATCCAAGACCATCCAGGATGTCTCACTTAAATATGTCAACTCAACTCACCTATGCTTGGATCATTCTTGGTATCATTGTCCTCGTCTTTTCTTTCCTGATAGGACGAGCCACTGCCGAACCATTTTACCAGTGTGGCATGTCCCGTGGAGGTCGCGCCATTGCTGTCCCGAAAACCATGCTCTGTAAACCGTCGCCTCTTATTGCAGCTGAAAAGAAAGAAGTCAATATCAGCATCTGGTTGACCAATGGTCACCTGAACCAAATACCTGCCACACGCTGCATAATTAGGAATCAGACAGTTTGTACGAATACAGGATTTTTTGGATCCCGAGGTTTAGTATTGGACACCACAGAACAGCAAGCTGTTTCTCCAAGTCTCTGCCATCAGGTTTGGGATGACAAGGAATACCGATGTCAACCATTAGTGATGGTTCAAGCTGGTGTCTGGGTTACCCAGAAGATTCTCCAAGTAGAGTATGAATGGTGTTGTAAAGATACCTGCCGTTCTGCTATATATTTTCTAGCTGAAGTAGGAACTATAGCCACTATCGATAAAGAGGACACCATTAGTGACCTTGGTGACCTGGGAGGATGCCCTCCTCTTTCAGGTCGATATGTAAATGTTGGAGGTACAATCATTTGGAATCCTTCACTTTTTGAATCTCAATGCCCTATAGAGCACTTAGGTCAGTATACAGGCCATGTCACCTGAGATCATATCATAGTAGAAGCCATACAAGGAGCCTTCAAAGTTCAAAAACCTGTATCAATTTGCCATTTATCACATGCCTTTGAGACTGAACAAGGTCCAATTATCCAATTTCATTCAAATCTAACTGACCTATATTTGCCAACTAGGTTTTCTGCTAACAATGAACTGAACTTGCTCGATAAAGATCCTATCAATTCCAAGCTCCAGTATCTTCAAGACAAAATCATGGAACAAGAATCACACCTTTTCTGCACTATTTGGTTGGAATTATGTCACTCAGCCGAGCGCCATCTGAAAGTAATTTGGAAATTTTTGAAACTAGACCCCACACTTGGAGCCAGACCATTATTAATGAGAAATGACATCGTAGCCACCTTTGCTGGTCAAGCCTTAATGATATGGGAGTGTTTGCCTATTCGACCAAACCATATTTTTTGGGACTATCAAGTGAACAATACTTGCTATGCCTACCTACCAATTTTGGTAAACAATCAAACTCTTTTTGTCGCTCCTGGTTCTAGAGACGTCATTGATCATGCCCCAATCATCGATTGCAATCATCACGTCGTTGGTCTTTACCATGATCCAGACGTTGGTTGGCGTACAACCTCAGGCCTTGTTCACGTTTCCATGGTTCCTTTTGGAGTAACCTGGAGAGGAAAATACAAGCTTCAGACTTTCAACACACCCTCCTATTTTCGTGACCAACAAGCCGGAATCATGCATACTTTTGGTCTTATGAGGAGTTATTTTACAAAAATGACCATATTCAGAGGTACACTTGACCGCCTTGTGAAATATACTGCTAATCTTGCCTTAGATCCATCTGTGGTTTATCAGACTCTAGCCTGCACTGGGAAAATGGTAGCTGAAATTACAGAAGGAGCCACCAATTCTTTAGAGCATGTCACTACTACAGGAACTGACAATTTAATTAAATTGACTAATTCTCTAGTTTCAGGCCCTCTCCAACTTATACTGAACATTGTCATTGTTCTTGTTGTCATAGCCATCATAGTGTTAGCTACTTGGTTCATTTTACAATGCTATGTAAGGAAGAAGGCTTTTAAAACCTGTTTCACCCGCCCTAAATGGTTCCCAAAGCGGAACAAAGAACCCAAAATCTCCTTTTTAGCATTAAAGAAGCTCCACGAACCATCTGTACAGTCAGATGTTGAGCACCCCACATCGTCAGATTCACCAAACTCTGTCCCTTTAGACAATTTAATAATTCAAGCTCTTTCACCATTGGTGATGAAGTCACATAATCATGAACTGCTCTTAGTTGCCAGCCATGCTAGCCAGTGTCAAGATCGTTGACCTACCATTGAAGTCTGGCTTAATGAAGATTATGAAGTGCCAATCACTGCCCTAGTAGATAGTGGATCCGACATTTCTCTCATGGACTAGACTTAGCTAATCGGCAAGGATACAAACTTTTGCCCTCTGGAATACCTGATTTCAGAGTTTTCAACAAGAAAATGACTGAAGTAGTCGCTTCATGCTGGGTAAAAGTCGCCCTAAACCTAGATAGTTCAATTCATGCCCCAGCCGAGTTTTTGAGAGTTCATATAGTTTGAGACTCATCTTATGATCTCTTACTGGGAACTGATTACCTACGTCGCTTTGCCAAAACTGACTTACAATGGAAAAAGGCCCAGATTGATTTTGGGAATATTTCAGTGCCAATGAAAAATAATCAAATTTATTTGCCCGATGCTACACGAGGTATAGCTGTAATTGACGAAACTGTAGAATTGCGACCCCGAGCAATAACCTTTGTGAATGCTAAGCTAGAAGCTCCCTACGCCAAATTTGATTCCTTAATATTTGAACCAATTAGTAGGTTCCTAAACCGTTTTCATTTGCAATTAGCTGCATGCCTGGTCAGACCAGATGAGGGGATTATTCCAATCAGCATGCTAAATACTAGTAATATTCCAGTGATACTGTGTAAAGACACTAGGGTTTGAAAAGTTAGAGTTTATCGTCAACCATGATCCCACAATGAACCTGTAGTGAACGTAGGATCCATAACAGTTGACTCTATGAATGCTCAAGTTGGAAGTTCATTCTCCCAGCCATTGGTCGTCAATCCGATGCAACCTTAAGACAAGTTTAATGAGGAGATCAAAAATGCTAATCTTACTAGAGATCAGGAAAATCGGTTTCGAGCCCTGATACATCGATTCACTCCACTTTTCACTGCTAATGAACATGACCTAGGGAGAACTACACCGACCGAGCATACCATTGATACTGGTGAGGAACATCCCATTCGTCAGATTCCTCACAGAGTGCCATACGAGCAACGCGAAGCCATAAATGAGGAAGTTGAGAAAATGCTATACCAAGGGGTAATAACGCCTTCAAAAAGCCCTTGAGCGAGCCCTGTCGTATTGGTACCCAAGAAAACAGGAGGTTTTCGCTTCTGTGTCGATTACCATAAGCTCAATGCTGTAACAAAAAAGGACAGTTACCCACTGCCAAGAATAGATGACATATTCGATGCTGTCTATGTTTATTTTCCACTTTAGATCAAGCCTGGGGTTACTGGAAAATCCCAGTATCTGAGAAAGATAAAGAAAACCGCCTTCATCACTTACAATGGGCTCTATGAGTGCTCTGTAGTCCCTTTTGGTTTAGGTAATGCTCCCACCACCTTTCAACACCTGATGGATTTAGTCCTCAGTGGACTCCAATGGTTAAGCTGCCTAGTCTACTTGGGTGATATATTAATTTTTGGCCGTAGCTTTGATGAACATCTTAATCGCCTAGAAGAAGTTTTTTGCCGCCTAAGTGATGCAGGACTAAAGTTACGACTTGAAAAATGTCATTTCTTACAGCCAGAAATATCCTATTTAGGTCACAAAATTTCCGTTAATGGAACAAAGCCAGACGAAGCTAAGATAAGCTCCATCAAAGATTTTCCTTTTCCTCTAACGTTGACACGTTGAGAAGTTTTCTTGGCTTAGCAAGCTATTACCGCCGATTCGTTAAAAATTTTGCTAGAATTGCCTACCCATTGCACCAACTCTTGAAGCTTAATCAAAAATTCAATTGGAGTAGTGATTGCCAAACTGCCTTCAAAAAGCTCATAGATTCACTAATAACTTCTCCGCTGCTCATACATCCGAATTTTCAACAGCCATTCATCTTACATGCTGATGCTTCTTTGGAACGCCTAGGTGCTGTTTTATCCCAGCAAACCGAAGCCGGGGAACAACCCATAGCCTTTGCCAGCAGAAATTTGACCAAAGCAGAGAGAAACTATACTGTAACAGAACAGGACACTTTAGCAGTTGTTTGGGCAATCAAATATTTCAGGCAGTATCTCTACCAACAGAGAGTAACAGTGTACACTGATCATTCTGCTCCGAGCAGCGTCTTTTCAAAAGCAAACCCCCTCAGGAAGAATTGCCAGATGGGGATTAGCCCTTCAAGATTTCCAAGAGCTAATAATTAAGCACCGTCCGGGACGAATTAACAAAAACGCTGATGCACTTTCGAGATATCCTATCACATGCACTGCTGCTTTAGAAATTTCAGACCACACAGCTACACGCCAAGCTCAAGATCAACTACGAAAAGCTCAAGAACAAGATCCATTTTGTTCGAAATACGTGAACTTTTTGCTGTTAAACAACCTACCGTTAGATGAAAAAGAAGTTGCAAAAATTATTTTGAGTAGAGATGACTTTACCACCAACAACCGTATACTGTACTACACAGCTGGGCCACCAGGCCCAGAACCACGCTTAGTAGTTCCTGAGTCACTAAGAGACGAGATTCTAGAAGCCTGCCATGATGATGTCTTTGCCGGACATTTCGGGTTTATTAGAACTTTGAATAGGATCCGCCTGCATTATTACTGGCCTACACTCTATGGGGATGTCAAAGAACATTGTGAAAAATTTCTTAGCTGTGCTATGAGATAAACCACAGGGAGACGGACAGAAGCCTCTCTAGTGCCCATTCCAGTTACAGGTCCATTTGACCGAGTGGCTGTAGATTTGTTAGGACCACTGCTTATGACAGAAAGAGGAAATAAATACGCCATAGTTTTCACTGAATATCTCACCAAACATGCCACCGCTATTCCTATCTCTGATGGAAGTGCTGAAACAGTTGCTCGAGCATTTGTAAACGAAATTGTGCTCAAGTTTGGTTCACCACTTGTACTATTATCAGACAGAGGTGTAAACTTTTTGTCGGCACTTGTATTAAAAATTTGTGAGCTTTGTGGCACCCACAAGGTCAATACTACCCCTTACCAACCTCAAACAGATGGCCTAACAGAAAGATTTAACAAAACAGTAGCAACAACCATATACATGTATGTAAACAGTCGTCATACTGACTGGGACATATACTTGCCCTACGCATGTTTTGCATACAATACAGTACCCCAGCAGTCAACAAAATTCTCACCATTTTTTCTTCTGTATGGCCGTCAACCGAATCTTCCTATCGATGCTGCCTTGACTTTTGCTCCTAGCCGCTATCGAATAGATGTTGACGATTTCGACGATGATCTTCAGTGCTACCTGACGACAGCCTGGGAAGCTGCAAAGAAAAATATTAGTGTAGCACAAGCTCAGCAAAAAACGCAGTATGATAAAACTACATTTGAATTTCTTATTCAAATTCGGGACCACGTTTTCAAGTATAATCCTACAGTAAAAAAGCGCCACTCTCCAAAATTTACTTTCCCATGGCAAGGCCCATATGTTGTTTGTGAGATACAGTATCCCAAGATACGAATTCGAGCTGTAGATAAGGATCGATGCTCACCAGAATGGATCCATTTGAATTTATTATAACGCAGGAATATCCCTATCAAAGATCTAAAATCTGGGTTAGATCGCCCTAAAAAACTATATGAAACAAATTCCGCCCAGGCAGGCTTTTTTTCATCAAAAATTTACAGGTCAAATGGCTCCTAGACCTAAATTTTTAGGAGCCAAACAGACATTTTTAGGGGTCATAAATAATCAATGCACACTTTTGATAAAAATTAATGCATTATATAATTCGTATAGTTTGATTGTATTTAATCCAAATTTACTTGTGTCACAGATAGGGCAAATTTTTCTAATTTTGCTGTTTGATTTCTTGATCGAGTAAGACCTTACTGTTGTTCGCGACCGAGTTTTCGTCTTTAATCTGTTCACTAGAGAAAAACAACTAAAATTCGGTTAAACTTCAGCTGAATTTTTCGGAACCAAATTGGCTCCTTGAAGTAAAATTTTAGGAGCCATTTTCGAACTTTTAGGAGCCCAGGATCCTAACATGACTAAAAAAAAGCCTGCGCCCAGGAATGTGCCCTTCCAATGCCCATGAAGTGCAACCACTCCCAATAATCTTTTAATTTTACTGTGCTTTGTACATACTGCCTAGTGAGATGAATATCTACCCCAAAAACCTTTTTTTCCTTCGTCATAGTCATACTTTTGTGCATCATCTATTTTTGTTATGTGAAAAGCTTCATACCCGCACATTTATCCTACAGTGGTAAAGTTGTGCCTTTACGCAACATGCCTCCCAACTTTTTTTTCCTTCTGCAAAAGTCACGATTAGAGATAAATATTTCTTGGTCATTACAACTTATAATTTTGTTATAAATTGTTTCTTTTTCGTCGTTGCTCTCATTTTTCACATCGATGGCTCCTAATTATTAAAGCCGTTAACTTTGTATATGTACTCCATTAATCGTTGTCCTCTATTTGTATCTTTATTATTTTAGCAACTTCGCTTATTTTCCCGCTGCACCCCACGAAGTTATCAAACGTTATTTTAAAAAAATATTTTTTGGATATTAATTTGATCGTGCCAATAAAAAAAAATTTACCAAGACGCCCGGATCGAATCAAATATGGCCGACGGTTGAGACGACTCTGAATTGAATTGGATAGATGTGTGAGTCTAAATGCCACTGATTTAAGAAATGACCTGCTAGACTATTTTGCTAGTGAGCTGGGTAGGATGCCCATACACGGCCGATTTGCCCTCTGTATAACTCCCAATCAGATGAAAGCTGCCTGCCAATTTTTAAAATCTGACGCTCAGCGCCCTGATGTTCTGGAAACAAATACCAAGCAAATTTCTCAAGCTGATCCATAGATCACATGGCCGCCTGATATCAAGAATTTATTTAGTATTACTGAACAAGGCGAACCCACCAGTAGTGGACCGTTTCTATTCAATCTTCAGATCAGTCGTTTTGATGGCTCACTAATTGTTTTTGATCTTCTTAAAATTGGTCACGCCCTAATTGAGTTATTATTAACAACGCCCCATATAATCAGTTTTGATTCTCTGATCAATCATCGGGCCATGAGTAACACAGATCGCCATCTACTTGATTTTTCACCATCAGCTGATCCTAAAAAGATCTGAAAAACTTTACGCCACCAAAAAACTGCTCAATTTCTAAAGATCAACCTTGCATCTAGCAATGACTTTTCATTGATCAGCTTAGGCCAGCTTTTTAATTTCCCATAGTGCCCTGAAAATGTCAAACCGAACTTAGCCGATTTGACCCAAGCCTTCTTTGGCCCACAACTAAAATCATCTCCCAAATGTGAAGGTCTCACATGAGCTAATATTGATCTAGGCCAGAAAAATTACGAAAATGCTGCCCTAGAATTCTTAGCTACTTTAGATTTCTATCTAGTTCTGGATAGAAACTTTCCTTTGCTATGCAAATCTAGACACCTTCTATCACATGAAAAAAGATTGCAGCAGTTCTCAATTCTAAACATGAGTATAGGAGTATACAGGCTACCAAAGGTAAGCCGCTTGCAGACGTCAACAAAACGTCACCATGAATTCCACTTTGAATTGTCTCAGTTTGATACTGCTATAAAACACAAAAAACTAAGGAGTACATCATCAAACTTGCAGACTGACCTGCAGGCCGCCCACCAGGTGGAAGAAAAATCCGATAATTCCGATCCCGATTCTGATTCCAGCTCCAACTCATCGAGCCAAATTATGACACCACGGGTGCCAAAAATTGCATCAATTGTCATCAAGCCCTCATCACATCGAACAGTGACTTCTGCTGATGTTGGCAATGCCATTCCTGCTGTCAACAATCTTGTGGCACCCATCAACAACATCAAAGCCACCAGCTGCAATGCAGCTGCTGAAATTCCTTCATGATCGTCGACGGCAGCATATTTCAACTTAGAACAACAAATGCTGCCACCCGATGTACTCCCCCCACTGCCGTCTCGATTCAGTGTCAACCAGCATCTGTACACGCGCCAACTTCAAATCAAAGATCAAGTCGAAGACCAGATCAATATTCTGGTTGATGAATTTAAAAGTCGATTTCTTGGACAAAGCTGCTCATGGGGACCACCCATGAAAGTTTGTTGTGCCGCCTGCGTCATCTGACTTCACTACAATTTTGGTGTACAAATGCCGCACATTCCGATGGAAATGATGATATGGCGCTCTTATTATCGTTGCTACAATGCCAATTTACGAGCATTGGAACGTCAAGCCTGGGAAAATGGCACTTTACAAACTGTGCCTCGATGTTGAAATCAACCACCACCCACTGATCAAAACACACCATCCACCAGTGGCCACTGCCCTGCTAGCCCCAGCTTATGTTGACATTCCTACGTCCATGCCCAGACAGAGAACGATTTTACCCTGAAAAAGTGATCATTCACTTTTTTCTTTTTTTGTTTGTGTGTGTTAGAACTGGCCATAAAGGCCATAGTTTTGCCCCCTGCTTAGGTAAAATTTTCAAGCCTGCCAAAACAAAATACATTAAACTTAGTTGTGTGACGCCTTACTGTACAGCTTTGCTTAACATTTAAACTTTACGCTTTTTCTGTCCGGAAATCTGATCTTTTTGGGGAGGAAAGTGTGAAAAAGTAATATTTTTGAGACAATCTGTTGATAATCTTACTGTAACAATCCGCCCTTCATGCCACTCCTCTTCTTCCACACCAACTTTCTCTCATTTTTTTTTCTGAAAAGATTTTTAAATGTCATGAAAATGGCAAAATTGGATAAGAATCTAACCACCTGCCATTTGACATCAATTGCCATGGATCGAATGCTAAAAAACGATAAAGTTTGAAATGATTTTACTTTTTATGACATTTTTTTCTATCGCCTGATTTTATATAAATATTGCTAATTTTGTTATATTTTCGCATAATAAAGAAACCAAGCCCAAGTTCTCTCTTACGAGTCATAGCCTGACTGCCCCTTTTCGGCTGAAACATAGCCTAAGCTCAATCTTTATGCTCTTTATGCTCAATCTGCGCTTAAAACCATTTGCTGCTTGCCTGAATCTGACTAGCTCCTACCTGATTTAATTTGTCCACTTGATTGCCATTTACATCCGATATGAAGTCCACATCAATTGACGCCTGAAGGTAGATTCAGAATGAAGAACCCTAATAAAACACGCCATTAGGCCTAAGTTCTGAGCCTTACACCATTTACAGTAAGAAAGACATGCCACAGTAAACTTTTCGCCCCCTGAATATCAAAAAGTTTATTTCACCAACTTTACAGAACCATACAGGAGGGTTCAGCGTGAACGACTTCACTAAAATTTACAGTCATGCTCAAAACCAGAGCTCGCATTTTGAGTCAGAATGGACACTCTCCAGGAGTATTATGGTACAGCTGGTGGGCGCGTTACCAATCATTTAGATGAAATGAGGCTCACTGGTCACTCAGTAAGAAGGTGTGAGAAGAGGACATTGGGGTACCAGGGAGCTCCAATTACATTCATTCAGTAGAAAAAATGGAAACTAAGCCCTAAACATGTGTAGATTGCTGACGCAGACTATCAGTTTTGCTGAGGCGGACTCAAGCAGTTTCCAGGCTGAGTGATGACTTTGGGAAAACCACAGAGGCAGACTCTTTGCGGTGGGTGACTCCAGTGGGGACATCATTAGGCCTGTTAACAACAGCCTTCAAGTGCAGTGAAAATATAGTACAGGGGCCCTATACACTCTAGCCCTGCCAGATGCTGTGCTGCAGCTCCTGGGGAACCACTATGGCAGGGATACTAAAGAAGATCATGAAAGAAAGCTTATAGAAGGAAAAAATGCAGGTAAAGGGGAAAGGTCACTTTGCTTTTGTGGATATCAAAACACAGGCAATGTTTATGGAAAATGCCGGATATACACTTGGATAGAGTAGCCAACAAGCTGAGGCTGAGTGTAACTCATTCAAACCTGCAGTTAAAGCATAATGTCACGATGCGCACATGCTGCCATCATGCCTTTTCTTCTGAACCCATAGACTTGATGTTTCACACACAAGTCACGGTCCCAAACCTGCATATTTGTGATGGGCACTGCTGCACTTGCTCAGGCGATGCAGGGCTGTGCAGTTGGTGGTAGCCCACTGCTACGACCCAGTGACTAACGTTACATGGCGAGGCTGGCAGGACGCCCATTGCGTGCCTCAGCAAGGGGAGAGATGTTGTGAGGGGGGTGTCACTCTTCACAAGGGGGAATGTCACGATGCGCACATGCTGCCATCATGCATTTTCCTCTGAACCCATAGACTTGATGTTTCACACACAAGTCACAGTCCCAAACCTGAATATTTGTGACGGGCACTGCTGCACTTGCTCAGGCCATGCAGGGCTGTGCAGTTGGTGGTAGCACACTGCTACCACCAGGTGACTAACGTTACAATAAGGAGTCACATGCTGATTGGGGTTGTTGTTTCCCAGGCAAGCAGCGTGATACAGTATCACGCACTAAAGATCATTAGAGGCGGTGTATGCCTGTTGACTGATGTTTCCCAAACATGCAGTTCCACACAAAACACCCACACTCTAGAGAGAAGTGTATTTGGTTGGTAGGGCGAGGCACCAATGACCACATACACCACAAATGGCAAACTCAGAACACCAACAGTAACCTGTGTGCAGACATCAAGGGTGGGGTTGTGAACCAACATGTGCCCTTAATGCAGATGGCAGATGACTGGGATAGAGTGGCTGTAATGTGATGTTGCTGTTGCAGAAGTCAGCAGTAGGACTGTAAGACCAGCAAATGACTATGTTACAGCAGCAAGTTGCAAGGGATAAGTGAACCTACAGCATGTATACATGTACATAGTATACTGTACTGCTTTTGTGTGCATGGAATAAGGATGGTGTTTTTTTTATAGGAGAAGTATGTTTGAGAAAAGATGTTTTTATAGGAGAAATAAATGAATGAATGTTTGAAATGGTTTTGTTTTTGAGAGATAAGAAAAGTTTGTTTTGGAAAGTGAAAGTATGTATTTGGAAAGATATTTGGTTGATAAGTAAGTTTTTGGGTCATGCACAAAAGGGCATGTAAGACGAAGGAAAATAAAAGAAAACAAAACAAAAAGTTGGGTACATAGAGATAAGGAATAAAAGTTATGGATGTGTACTTGTGTCGCATATGTGAAACAGGAACTTGGCTTATCTGTTACAGGCAAAGAGAGGAACTCTAGCAATGCACAATGTGAAAAGCAAAACAAAACTCCATGAGCTGAATGCATATAAAGTAAGCACAGCCATGCATGATGTCCAGGGTCAAACATGGAGGGTATACTGTACCTGAGGGTCCTGAACCATCCAGGGTCGTGAACTGTCCAAATTTTATGGGACACAAGTCTGGGCATACTGTGGCTAGAGTGCATGTTGAGAACAAGCATACTGTAGCTTAATCGGCATAAATGCTGAGAGTATGCCATGTAGAAAAAGAAAATAAAAAGGAAAAAGAAAAAGAAAGAAAAATGCAAACTATAGCTAGAGTGCATGTTGGGAACAGGCCTACTGTAGCTTAATCCACATGGGTGTGGAGAGTATGACATGCAGAGAAAGAAAAGAAAGAAATATAAAAAATAAAAAAAATGAGAAATTAATGTGTGGTTGATAGGAACCTAACCCTAAGAGAACTAATCAGTCTGCTTGTCACGAAAAACTGAGAAGAGGGAAAACAAGAAAAATTTATCAGCCTTGCCATGTCACATTAGTGTGATGGGCGCCTTGACACTTTAGGGTGGGAGGTGCCCCCATGTCATGTGATGACATCAAGGTGTTGGCCCCATCTTTAACTTAACCCAGTGAGTACTGGCTATAGAAAGAACTATAGGTACTGCGGGGCTGTTCTGGGAGTTTATTACTGTAGGCAAGGATAACGCCACCAGGTTAGGGCTGAACCTTGGTTCAGTCAGTGTGGATGATGGACAAGGTCATCCATGGGACGACCTGGGCATTGGGATCCTGGTTGTGAACCAAAAGAACCCTCTTGACCCGACCTCAATGAGGGGGTGTTGCTGATAAAAGAGTGGGACCTAGGGAGAGGAACCCACTCAGGACTCCTGCCTGACCTAACCACTAATACACTCTGGGACTTACCTAGTCCAGCAGAGGAAAATGGCTATGAGTGTGATTGGGTACAAACGGGTCCTAAAGGGCATAAGAGGACTGCTACCACTAACAGGGAAGGCATGGGCTTGAGCTAAAACTGATAACCAATGTACGACATATTGTAAATATAAAATCAATAGGTAGGCAATTGACAGTTGATCGAATAGGTATAAAAACGATGAGAAAATATGCAAATTGTGGACGATGCGAAAGAACACAGATGAATGCTGGGAGGTCCAACAACAACTGATAAGAACGGAGCAAGAGAGCTCAGAAAAGGGCCAAGAGCAAAAAGCAATTGGTCTAAAAGGAGGATAAAATAGAACAACACGTGATTATATACACTTGAGCATCTACAGTAAGACTTGGGGCGGGGTTGACGATCCCCAGGCCGATGCCTGCAAAGGTATCTTTGCAGGGCAGGGCCTGTGTGCACATAGACACTTGCCCAGTTCGAATACACTCAGCATTGAGGCCGACTTGGTGCCTGTGCAAAACATTTGAATGTCTTTAGCAGAAATTCCTACAGCTATTCCCTTGCGTCAGCAAGAGGGACGTTCGATTTGTTGACTCAAGGGCATGTGATGCAACGAAAATAGCTGTGAGCAAGGAGTGCTCTTTGAAGAAGCTTAGCTAAAAGGTGTACTGTAGATGATATGCAAAATGCATGTACAAAAACAAAGATAAATGACAAAAACAACTAAATGATCAAAAATAATAAAACATCAACGTAAAAAGAAATCACATAACGTTTCTAAATTGATTGGCACGTGACAGTGTGGTACAATTATTTGGCTACAGAGTCTCTTCTTTTCTCAGCTGTGATATTTTGAAGCATGTACTTAGAGCGGAAAATGGCAAAATAACTAAAAATTCAATAGTTTAGAATAATGTAGCCATTCTTATTTTAAGTTTTATGCGGAATTAATGCAGTCACAATATTTAGCATGTTAAACTACTCGAAATATCTCACTAATTTTCAACTCATCATAGGTCAATGGAACAGAAGGTCGAATCTGTCAAAAATTGTGTCTTAAGCACTGAACAGGTGATGATATAAATGAGCTATAGCTACAACAACCGGAGAGATTTTTGTCGTGGTACTGATAAAACTTCATTAGCTCCAATGGATGTCGAGTAGGGTATCTCAAAAGAAACGTTACGAATTTTTTCCTTAATTACAAAAATTAGGAAAAATTAGAGCTGGAAGTTTAAATACATTATCAGCTTGCACCTTGGATTCCCCCTACTCTGTGAGCTGCGAGAAAGTTACCAACGCTTGAAGACAGCCCGTTATAAATCTAGTAAATATTGTAGAAGAAAATTTTGAAGAAAGAGAAAAGGGCATCAGAATACATTTTGTCGTTTTCTCAAAAATATAAGTCGGTTGTTCCGGTTGTTGTTTCGATTGTTGTTCAGTCGTTTCGATGACAACGTTCAAATTTGTTGATAATCTTTTGAGACAGCCCTTCGACCACCCATTGCGGCTAGATCAATGAAATTGTATGAGTACTTCGACTCACACATTTGATATTCGTCTGGGATGAATTGAGTAAGTATCTGCAGCAGCATCTCAAATGTAATCGTGGTTAGCAATTTAAAGACGTCAATATTTTTGTATAAAATAACATGATTTTGAAATCTTAATATCGCCCCAAAACCTCCAATGGAAACTTCAATACAATATGTTGAACCAAAGTAGCTGAAAAACTAGAGAAAAAGGTTCCGCATCATCTTATAGGACGGTATCCAGAGAGCAACTGAATAGACTTTTGACATTTTTCGCCTTGTTTTGTATACTTTACGATTTCGTGAAAATTGTGCAATAAATGAATGTAGAAAAAGTTTAGTGCTAAATTTTTAGTGCACAATTTCCAGGACATAATAGATATTCAACCAAAAATGATCGTCTTTCCAGGCCTGAGATATGATCAATATCGAGCACTGACAAAAACTGTTGTAACATTGAAAAACTTCAAGCCTTGGATTACTATAACTATGCGACTCCTGGTTTTCGTGGGGAATAAGTTTCCCTGTAATACTCAGCGGCAAAAGCCATCCTAACCGTGTAATTTTTAGATATAATTAGTTTTTATTTTATCGTAGACTAGGTCGAACGTCCTAGAAGGTGCATCTTAAACAATAGACTATTGTGGAAAGATGATAAAATCCAGATTCAAAGTTTGACATCTCCGAGATCCACATATTAGTCGTTAAACTCCTCAATTTATAACTTGTTGGCACGAAAAAACTCGACAGTGAAAACAGAGCAATTGTGCTCCATAATCAAACCTGAAGAATTCTGGTCACTCCATTATTCCGTTGAACTTTTCCAGAATCATCAGCACTTTTATTCCTCTCTCGACAACTTTGGTCCTAAAATTTCCATACACATTTTGTGCAAATATTCAACAATGTACATTTTGTCGTTAAGTAGACCTAGAACAAAGTTATCGATGAATTTAATATATCGCATGTTGATGCAAAATATGCTGGACAAGGAGTTTCGAAGAGAACTCATTACTCTAATGGCATTTAGTTGTGTGCCGAATAAATGAAATTTCATCTTATTTTATTCAATCCATCTTTGTCCAACCCATCATTTTACTCGTGTTGATCCTTGAGCTTGGAAAACGACCAAATAAAAAACAAGAAACTGTCACTCGCTTGTTTAAAAATTCTTCAGAAACTTGAACAAAATGATAAATCCAAATTACAGCGCTTTTTCAAATCTTTAGGGGAAGATAAACCTCAACCCACACTTTAAAATGAGAGACGGAATTTCGGTCTATCATACCGAAATAAGAAAGCACAGAAAAAAGTTTATTCATGACTGAAGACCTTTGTTTCACCAAAGAAATTTCAGGTAATATTTGCAATGAATGCTAAAACATTTCGATAAACTATATAAATCTCATATCACGATATATTTCAAAGGACTGGCACGTTAATGTAACATTCTGAAATGCACGGTAAAAATCGATTATACAGTAAAATTTCACTTTCCCGAATCGAGCTGATAAAAAAGCCATTATGCAGAGATGTTTCAGACTTGCCTGCATCTAGAGATACAGTTACCAAATATGATCGCTCTTTTTTTATTCTAAAGCAAAGTGACAAATATAAATAAATCCTGAACACCTGGGAATGTGTCAACGGACAAATCTCATTCTAAGGGTTTTGAGTTGGAAGCTTTATCCAAATTTAGGACAACTACAGTAAGCCTTCCAACAGGAAACTTGCTCACCGCCTGGTGAATTTTCGCCGGAAATAATCAGTCTACTCGGTCAATGTCATATTGCACGCAATTAACTTTCGCATTTGTGCACACAGTGAAAAATGCAACATCCTTCATCACTGCACTTTTGTATGCTTGCTGACGTCAAAAACCACGCTCGAGGAGGAATTCATGCTAAAAATTTTTTCTTGCACGTCGAAGTCTTCGCCATCGATCGACGACGCGGAATCGACAACCGATTCGACTTCGGACGATGCGGCGCCGGCGTCGCCCATTCCGTACAAACGATAATCGATTGAAGAATTAACGTTATTGTTCTGTAAATTTGAAGTGTGCTGTTGGTTTGCAAATCTCGTCGAAGAGGAACAAGAAGCGTTCGAATGGCTGGCCTGCTGAGGGAGTATAATATGGGTCATAGACGATATGGAGTCCGATGATGATGATGGTAAACTGCCACCACTGCCACCCGGACAACGTTTGCGACTTTCTTCATCGGTTTTGTGACGTTTGTACTTGGTTCGGCGGTTTTGAAACCAAACTTTGACCTTAAGGAGGATGTATATTTAAGTTTTGTAAATAAAAGTGAAACAAACACGTCCGAAAAGAAGTTCATGGAATGTGCAGTTGTTAGTGAATTTAGAGCAGTTCCGGAGCAATACTGGAGTAAGTGAGAACAATTTTTGGTAAGTAATTCCCTGATATTATCACAGGAGGTGCAGAAAGTAAGTTCGTAGAATTCTTGGAGTAGAAAAGGCGCAAATGTTAGGTCAATATAGCGAATAACATGTCGGGACCTCTCCTTGAAGCGACAAACAGGTAAAATATGGAAAAAGTCATTGCAGTAACCATATGTAGAAATTAATGTAACAGCAATCGTAGAGTATTTTGCGTGTTCTTCCAAACCGTCGTATTACAGAAAGTGGCGCTAGTGAGAGCAAGTAATCATGAAGTGAGCTACACTGCATTTTGAAATAATCGATGCAGCAATTCCACGAAAGTAAGTTCAACATGGAAAAACTAGTAAAGCTTACTACAGTAATGATTGAAGAAAATTTCTCGCCCACGAGTGTTAAGCAGAACAGTGGAAAATTTCCTCACATATTTTTGTTAAATTGCTTCAGTAACACCCAGGTGCCAACACAGTTCCATACACATCAAAACTGGACGAACATCGTGATCTATCTATGACTTAGGCGTTCCATTTTCTTGGAGAAATCGAGCGTTTTTCTTCAGAATAAATTTTTCCCCTCGAGTGAAAAAAAGACATCAAATTGAACCTACCTTTTCGGTTGTCGCTGCGTCTATAACTTCAAAGTAAATGTGCTATAGTCTGTTTTTCTTGAAATGCTTATGAATAATGAAAGTTTAAAGCAAGTTGTATTTCAGATTTTCACGATTTGGTGATAAACAATACATCATTATAGGACTGGAAATTTGTAAGCATACTGACCTAACCTTTAACAATTTTTCGAGTGAAAAATTTTACAGTAAGAACTCTATGTAAACGATTTTGACGACAGTACTGATATGTGTCACTTTTCTATTTGGAACCATTTTATAAAAAACAGACTATATGTATATGAAACAGCCATCCACAGCTCGGACAAGTAGGACTAAAACTGTATGTGAAATTTACAGGAAATCAAAAACCAAACTTTTTTTCTGATGATGCGTCTGGATAGAACTCGACATGATCTAGTGACAGAGTTACCTCTTGCAGCATTCTGGATAAACGATGCATTTTGTCAGATCATCACTATGGTCAAAAAATGTGACATTTGACCCAATCTTTGGAGTCCCTATCAAATCTATGGGCGACTATGGTCTTGAATCCGTGTATCATTCTCTAAGATTCGCACACCTTGCTGAGCTCAGTAAACAATGTAAAGTTCTAATTGGCGTCTAACCTGAACGTGCTTTTCATGTTTTCCCCAGATTTGGTGAAGATCGTTTGAGGATTCCATCCGGATGTTTCAGATTAATCCCACTTTTCTGAATATTTTTTCTGCAGCTTACTCCTAAAAACGGATACAATCATCGAGCAGCATCAAAATGGAAAGCTTCTAAAATTGTGGAAGAAAGATCAGTGGAAAATGCACCGGAAAAGAAATATCATAAGAGAGTGTAACTATGCAACGGATTCATCTTAACCAAAAAAAGTTTTTGAATATAGGCAAGAATCGCAAATTTAATGCAACAAATAGTAAAATGTCATAGTAACATGCAAAAAACACGACAAAAACAATGCTGTAGAGAAAAATGGAGTCAGGTGGACAAGAGTCGTGAATGCGGGAGAATATCAAATGTAAAATCTTGAAACGTGAATCTGAAAACATAATAAATATGACTTAATTCATATAATGACTTGCATCAAAATAAAAAACCAAGTGCATGAGCAGAGAGAGAAAAATTGATATGGAACTACAGCGACATTGAACCAAAGAATAGAAAATAAATGAAAACCGGATAATGAAAAGAGCAACAAAAAAATGAATTCATACGATACGAAGAAAGACGAAAAATTATTCAAATTTTACGCGAAAATAAGAATGTCACGATTTTTGTTACTTTGTGTGTACTTATTGTGTCACAGAAGTTCCAACTAGCTAATTATATGGTGTTAGACGTTCTGCTTCATTATTTGCACGTCATTATAATCCGCTTAGCTAAAGTTACAAGGTAAACTGAACGGGCAGTTTTCCGAGGATAATTGGTCATTTCATCTAATGTAGCATTAGTCGACCGAAAATGTATTACAAAAACAAGAAATTGATGATGAACTAGATTTCCAGCGAGAAAGTACAGTAAGAAAATTCTCGTGAAAGAAATGCGGAATATAGGAGTCGAGGAAAACATTGCGACGTCCACAAGATTCTTTCAGATCATAAAATCGAAGGCCAATGATCCAGGGCACAGGATGAACCGTAACTGTAACCCTGAAGCCGGTTAGCTACATCATTCCACAAGTTTTCATTGCTCCAAATTTTTTGTGCAACGAAAATGGTCATGAAAAAGATTATTTTTTTTTATAAAATGCTTGTGAGGCAAAAAATTACAAGAATTAGCACAGTGATCGAATTTGTTTACATAGAGCTGCTACGATAGAACTGCTTTCCACTCTTGATATTTAAAAAAATTTTAAGAAAATAGACTAAAGTGATGCATTTCTCAAAATGCTAATAAAACGGATGATTTAGTTGTCCTTCATGTGGAAACAAAAGTACTATGGGTGATAAGTGTTTGTGACATTGAATCCAGATGAATCACTTCATTCTACCAATTTTCACTGCAACATGCATCCAAAAGATTCATTTGTTATGGAGAGACCTGATGTTCATCAAGATAAACTACTGATGTATCATTATTGCCAATATGCAGATCAAAACGATGAATGGTGAAAGATCAACAATGTTTTCTGCCTTGAAAATTAGGGTTCATGTGACTATTGTTTATTGCATATGTATGTCCTTGTTAATGTGACGCTGAAGCCAGATCAGTTATGCACTTTATTTCACAATTTTCTGTAAGCAAAGCTGTTTCTGGGAAACGCACTTGTTGGAACAAGAACCTCGTGTTCAACAGGGTGAGCTACATTACCAAAATTTCCAATATGCTATTGCAGTTGATGAATAGTTGAAGCAGTAATATTTTCCATTCGAAAAACCACATCGAACTCTAAGAAATTGATGACTGTTTATGCGTTCATGAAGCCAGTTGTGCTTTACATCATTTGACCAATTTTCACACTACTGCATTTTTATTAATATAACTTGATAGTCAAGACTATGAATACTGTACCTATACTTTCATTATGTTAATAAAGGTGGTGAATTCAGAATGTCGTCTATGTGAAAAATAAGGGAAAAAATGAATAATTGTTTGCGATTATGAAGCTATGAAGACCATTTCGTTCCACGAATCTCACTGCATTAAGCTACCTCATTCAAATGCATTCGTTGTGGAAAGACCTGACAATCAAGAATGTGGACATTTTGATCAAAAATTTCAGTACAGAAACTAAGATTATGCGCGAAGAAAGGGAAATATTTTCTGACTAAAAAAACTGTCATTTTTTCAGGCCATTTGTTATGTGGTAACAGCAAAGTTTTGGAAATCTCTTCTGAGCAATCGTGATACGGATGTGAAATTTGCATAACATATAGTAAGACACGTATCCCGTTAACATTTGATAGATAAATTTTTACCTGCGTCTCAGACAATCCCAAGCTTTTCGCCAAATCTTTGCGTTCGGTGCCGACGACGTAATGATTTCGATCGAATGAGTGCTCCAAGTGCAACAATTGGCTTGGCGAAAACGCCGTCCGTATACGTTTCGGTTTGCGAAAAGAGAAGAAGGCGCCATGGCCGTGACCCTGCCCGACGCCGTTTCCCATCGTCGTTAAGTGCCCGGCACCAATGTGGTGGTTGCGTGACGCTGAATGCGCGCCGGGCGACAATAAAGAAACCGGCAGGAAGGGATGAGGACCGCTCGTTTGCGGTACTGAAACGATGGACGAAAAACTTCATGGTCTAACCGCGCGGGTGAAGTGTTTGGGCAGCCCTGGGGTCCTTGACGGGTAGGGACTTCTAAGTTTAGTACGCTGCCTCCTGATTCAATGGCAGAATTCTGGTTGAGTTAACCAGAATCATTGGAAACAAGTAATTTTCTTTAGGACCAATAACGTGAGATGAACTTGCAAGAAAAAATTTACTTTTTTAAACTTTTTTCTGCTGGTAAAAATGATCTGGGAAAAAATTCTGAGCAAGATTTATTTTCAGAACTTTGTATCTTGATAGATGTTAAAATAGTGTTTCCAATAGAATTTTATATAACCAGCAGATTTGAGCAAAGTCAATAAGTCACCCTAAAAATTACACTGAAGACCATGTTACCCCTGAATACTACTCTCATGCAAACTTTATGAGCCTGACCATAATGACTTTAACACAATTTCAGTGAAAAATTCAGCCAGGTCAGCTCATAGTTTAAATTCAGAAAATGAAATGGATCACTATTTATCATGGTTTTCAAATACAAAAAGCTGATTCATAACATATTAAGCTGATTTACATTCCTGAGATATAACACTGACATTCTGTGCACCATGCTTTTACTGCCCCTAGAAGAAAATACTAAGATGATCACAAAACAAGATGGGTTAACATGCCCACTAACAGAAAATATCAAATACCCATGCTGCAAGAACCCTATCCTGATGTGCAGTTCATCAAACGGCTTATGACCGGCTGGCAATTGTGACGTCAAAGAATATTTCTCAAAAATCATCAAGATCCTCTAAATCACGATCAGGTTCAACACCAAATTTTCACTTTTTCTGTCTAAACATCAACATTTCTACAATATTCAGTATCATACATGCACGGCGTGGAAATTCTAGTGGAGGTCAGCCAGTATAAGGGTGGGATAAAAATTATTTTTCTTTCATCATGAAAAAAAGCAAGGTCTTCTAACATCAAGCAGCATTCTTCTATCGTCAGCACTTTTTAAAGTCTTGATGTTACTCCTTTGGAATCGAGTATATGCTTTGTTTAGAAAAATCTAATTACAGCATCATTTTCACTCTTGTAACGTCTTTCTCTTCTTTCTTCCCATTTTCCCTCGTCATCTTCTGGATCAATGCTGGGTGTCGAATCTGTTGGGGTCAGCAAGAATCTGCTGAGGATCATTTGAAATTTGCTAAAGGTCCTGACCCGCAAACCCTTCATTATGCGCATTTATGAACTGTATCAAAGATGTTCGGCCATGATATTAGGAAACATTTTCTGATCCTACAACAAGGTGATGTGTACCACCCTGAAAAGAGCAATATAAGTGAAACTCGGGTCTTAAAATCACTAGGCTTTCTGCAAATTTGGAAAACGTGTAAAAATAGGGAGAAACACTCACCTCGGAATTTCAAAAACTGTTGGGGCCAAAATCTGATATTTTGCAGGCGTGCATGGAGCCGAATTTTGTCGGTAAATTTATCAGGACATTTAAATCAGCTTATTGTGCATGAGGCTATAAAAGCCCAAACTTCGAGTTAAAACTTCCCTCTGTACTGAATTGAAAAAAAATATGTACAAAATATTTTTCACCGTGAGAGCTAGCCATATACTAAAAAGATAGAGTAGAATAGACGAACCTGAAATACAGGACTCACAAACAGGCGAAATTTCCTTCATCACTAGAGTCCTGTCACTCACATTTTCCGAATAATGTCATACGGCTAATAACTTGTCGTTTTCAAATTTTTTTAGCACATCGACATAATATTAGTGAAATTATAGATTTTCATTTTGATGCCAACCGAGTGGCAACAGCCTGGTTTGCGGAATCAGAAGGCAAATGTTCGACGCATTGCCCTCTGCCATGTACTGTGTGTTATCTCATATCTCTGAAAATTTTTCGATGAAATTCGGCCGCACCCACACCTAGTAAATATCTAGGTTTTGGGCCCAAAAGTTTTTTGCGAATCCAGAGGAGTGGTGTTTCTGCCTATTTTTACATGTTTTTTCTAATTTGCAGAAACCCTGTTGATTTTAAGATCCGTTTTTTAAAACTTATATTGCACCTTTCAGAGTATCCTATATCTTTGGTAAAGTGCATTTTGCTGTAGGATCAAGAATAATTTTTCTTAAATCATGGCGTCCCCTAAATGCTTGTATGTTCAGTATGCAATTTCACTACACAACAAAACAGATTTTTGACCAGATTCAGTTATATTTTCAACTCAAAATTTTCAAGAAAGTTCATTAAATTTCGACTGAATCGTTTTGACCAATCTAAACTCGAGAACTTTAAAGGGACTTTTTCATCTGTCTATCTTTTCTTGAAGCCGTTGTCTTAACTGATACTCTGTCAGAAATTTACTTTTGTAAAATTGTTCAACGTTGAAAAGCCGTGATGCATATTTTCCGCAAGCCGTTTAGTATACGCTTAAAATTTTGCCTATATACAACTTCCAAGTATGAATTCACTGAATTAGTCGCTTACGGAGGATGTTTGTACTGTAAAATTTTCTGAGACTCCCATAGGTGTGAAAAATATAACGCTCAAATTCAGTTTGGTATTAATGTCTCAGTAACTTTTCAGGAAAGTAAAAGCAGAAATAGATAATCTAAAGTTCATATTGTATCCTTGATCAGTCTCCATGCAGACAGAATTAGAAGAATTTCACTTAGACTTCCATAGAAATGCACCAAAATTCGCAAAAGCACTCGCTGTACATTGTGGAAACTCACAGTGGGCCACTTGAGAACACTCACTTCAGACGGAAAGATGTCTTGGAATAACTCTCAGAAATCGACCTCATGTCATTTTTTGTTTTGTATCCAAATACACCAATAGATTTAAAACCTTGCCGACGTCAAAATCTTATTTTCAATGAAAATCGGTGACATTTATTGCATTTTGTGATTCGTCACTATATTCCGCCATCATTGTTTCATCCGGAGACATATTTTTACAAGCTTATGATTAGTAATTGAAAATAATTTTCTTCTATTCGACTTACGGTTTCGAGGGACCGGTTCCTAAAAGTGCCAACAATGCGTGCACAATTTTCATTTCTAAATTGTGTGACATGTCGAAAACTTTTTTTTATGAAAAACAAACAAATTTCGGCCACTATGTGTATATATCTCTCTATTGTTTGTTCTACTTTATTGTTCGAGGAAAGAGCGAAGAATCTTGTTGTATATGTCGTAATTGCGACAAATGATGAAGTTCGTACATAAACCAGATACTGGGTGTAGGAACTGGTTTACTATAAGCTTCTTACCCGCGTGATAAAGCGTAATTAGAAAAATTTTCTCATTGAATACAGTACGCCATGTAAATTTTCTTTGTACCAGTTCTGTTTTTCTTCCACATTTTTTTCTCATCATTCGATCATCGACCAATGCACAAATTAATTTTCCCCAAATCATGTACCGTTTCTTAGAAACAACCTCGTAGGCCATTTTGTGTTCGTATGGAAAATTATTTTCCAGAAATTACAAAGCAAATATTAACCGAAAAATAGAGAGAGAAGTGTACTGTTACGGTAAAAATTACCGTCATTATAACGCCTATACAATACATATTTTTTATATTTAGCCTTATCATTAGAATTTTTTAATACCGAAAATGAGCAATATATCAATAAGCCTTGGTAGGATTACTGTAAATTATAACTACTTGATGATCATTCTAGTATGAAATATGTGGAGCGAACCGTTGTTTTTTGCTAATACCTTGGGAACGAGCGGCTTTTCCGGTTAATAAAACACGTAGAGTATAGGTACAGTAATATACAAACGGGGCTGACTATGTCGAAAAATGAAATGACGGGATCGAATATTTTTGGGCTTTGAATAAATTTAGTCATGGTACGATGCGTGATCTTGAAATGACAATAGCTGAGAATACATTTTCTCTATATAACGCTCTTTTCATATTTCATACTGGTGTTCAGCGGAACTACGAGTCACGAAACGGTTTTTTTAGTAAACGACTTTGATGGACACGATCAAAAAAATTATTTAGAATCTGAGTCATGCAAAAGTTTTCTATGTTAAAATTTCCATATTGGCAGCAAGAAAAACCTGATGGAGGTCAAACGTATTTTCACCGAACTTTAACTGCGGCATAGTTCAGTCAAAAATTGAACCACAATTCTAAGTTATGTTCCAGATTAGATCTCAATGAGCCTAATCGATTAATGTTTAATTCAAATTTACAGACTTATGACACTGAAAAATTTCTACTCAAATCGAAAAAATCTAATCTCAGAGAATTCGACAGCCTTAACGGTGAGGTGACCCCAAAGATATGTGGTAAGCGTTTACAAACCACTGTCATGGCTGATTTTCTGCTGAAAATAGATTGTCGAGACTCCATCTTTCTCAAAAATTTGTGCCATGAAAAGTGAAGCCTTCTGATTAGAATTTTCACCTTCGAGATCAAATTTACTCAGAGCCAAAAAGTCCACAACTTCTTTCATGAGTTGTCTGACTCATGTTTTTTCTAGCCTAAATAGCACATGGAACAATTATGGAATGCTGATAGTGCCGGCGTTGAAGGTCTCTATATTGTCTGCTGACAAAAACATGTATTGGCGTAGGTTAGCTTTGACTTCTTGGCCTCACCTAGAATGCTATTGAGCAGAAATTTGTTGTTCCCGAATTCAACGAATAACATTTCAATTAATAGAATTCGTTGAGATCTGCTGAAAACTTAAGCTCAATTGTTGTATCTGTGGTTTCGACTGGGAGTTATGAGTAGTCAAAGTGTGGTCAAAATTTGCCGGACTTTTCCAAGATTCAGGATATTATGCTGTATTACTGAGAATTATGCTTAATGGGTGGCATTTTACTGACCAGCGAGTATGTTAACCGGTGTCATTCATATTGCTCGTAAATCATATTTTCAAGCGTGTAACAGCACACGGCTTGTTTGTGTTCATTTCGCCAGATTAGAAAAAAATTAATTTCACAAAAAAGCACACTCATGTAGTGAATACGTCTCTGTGTGGTGCATTCATTTCGATTAATCTTCACAACAATATAAAGCGAAGAGATCCATAAAAAAACTCACAATAAACAGACGCACACACACATACCTTCCTTTTTGCTGTTGAATAAATTAAAAGTACATTTTCAGGCTTAAGTAAGTGAAAAATTCACACACGTAGGGCAAATGGTGGTAAAAGCATATTTTCTAGACGTTAGGGCGTCTGATGATGATGAGTTAGCTTCTTGTTTGTATGGCCAAGGAACTCTTGTCATGCAAATGAACTGTACTGGACATGAAGTAAACAAGCAGGCTTTTTCACCTTGTTGTTGTTGTGAAAGCCTGGCGTAGAGACTAGTGACGGCCAGATTTTTCTGCACGAATTCTATCCATTGATTGGGCGTCGTACGAAACGGGTCCAAAATGTTGGGCCCGCTTTGCTGCTGTTGACCGGCGAAGAGTCCTAAGATAATTACAATAACCCAGAAGGAAAAAAGTTTACTGTAGCCGACTGATTCACATGCACAGTCCTTTTTTCAGCAAGAAAGGGAGAGAAAAGGCAGCTAAAATCTGCTAATGAAATGCAACAAAAGATTCGCTTTATTAGCCTTATTATGCAGCTCATTTCAACAAATGTGGCTGCTTTTTCTAGCGGAACCAAACAAGAGAATTTTCATATACAAGAGGCGCACTTATACACCAGTAAAAAGGGGGAATGCGGCTCATGATGAATACATACGTACACACTGAACACTTTTTAGCGAAAAGTACTTACTGGAATATTTTGTTTTTTGTTCATTGAACCATTTCACAAAAGCTTTTTAGAAAGTTGTACCATTCCAGAATGCCCCTAATATGATAATTTTTTCCGATATTAGAATTCTAGTGAAGCGCGCGGTATGCCTTTTGAAAAATTGAATATATAAAACAAAATTCTAAGGTAAGCAGCAAAATGGTCATCTGAGGATGAAACTTTGATGGGAAAATATTGATTTACATAGAATGGAATCGCAAAGTAGATTTCTGCTCAAACAGGTTTCATACGTCTTGATCTAAAAATTCCATCACTGAATCTAGGGCTACATGCTGTCTCAGCCAAGAAATTTATGCTCCAGGCTTTCCGAAACTGAACCCTATGAGAAGAACATACTGAAAGATGCAGTGCTTAGTATGCTCCAGAATATTCCTGCAATCCACAGTAACGCAGTTCAAAGACCTACGTCTTGTTTCACAAATCAATATTGATGCCGTACCCCTATTTCCTCAGCTTCAAAGTAGAGTTCTATCTGACTTCACATGCTATGTTTTTCACAGAATTGTTCGCTATATTTTCTCATCTTGAATTAAGATGTCAAGGATTCTTTTGTAATCTTTCGGTTCTGAGAAAAAGACTCTTCAGGACATCCGAAGCACTCATGCTGAGTTACAGGTATCAAGAAACAAGGTATCTGCATTCACTTGACTCCCGAAAGCCCAAATCTTTAATTTCTTCCAGTCACATAAACCCAAGCAGTGTTTTGACCGTCTATTCTTATCGGACATTGGAGATGGCTCTCTCAATGACAAAGTTCTGACAGTGACGTTTGGCTTAATTGAAAACAGAATATCACACAAGAAGTCAGATACACGTCTAAACTGATCTTTGCGTTTTTTATAACATGCTTCTACGTTGAAAAATGGGCAAGAATCAGTCTATCGTCAAAATCGTCCGGGTAAAACTTCCGCAGCAAGACTTTTCACTCCAAAATTGCTAAAGGTTAGTTGAGTATGCTCACAAATTTGCTGTCCGTTGTGACATATAGATCCGTAGGAAATCGTGATAATATAAAACAGTACTTGCTTTCCAGGTGCCGGTTTCATCAAAGAAACTAAAGCTCCAGCTGAGCTGCAGCTTAAACTGTAGCTTAACTCTATATGTTATAACATTGTCGTTAAGCTGTAGCTCAGCTGCAGCTTAACTCATGCGCGCACAAAACATATCGAGAAAGTTAAGCTGTAGCTTAACTCTGTACGTTATAACATTTCCGTTAAGGTGCAACACAGCTGCAGCTTAACTTTCCCGATATGGTTTGTATGTATGAGTTAAGCTACAGCTGAGCTGCAACTTAATGACAATGGTATAACATATAGAGTTGAGCTACAGCTTAAGCTGCAGCTGAGCTGGAGCTTAAGTCTCTTTGATGAAACCGGCCCTAGTTTATTACTTGAAGCATTTCAGGATAAACAAACTCTAGTTCGTCGTTGTCACAGGGAAACGGACATTGAAACATTTTCAAGCTTTTTTCTCTACAACAAAGATGATTCGTTGGAGTCCACAGAGCATATTATGCTCCTAATCGAGTAGAAAATACTAGGTGTAGACATCTTTTTGTGCTCATATAACAATTTCGTGGAATGAAATTTCATTTGTTGTTGAAATTTCAAAATTACCTGGAACCCTCAAGTTCAACATTCTGATGGTTATGCATCTTTCAACTTCTTTATTTTAGGATTTCCAGCCGCACAAGAGGCAACGAATTTGATGGAAACTGATAGATCCCACAAAGCTATGTTTTCATAGGCACTCAAATTTTAACGGCTTTAATGAAGAATCAAAGGTTCCAATGTATAAATATTTAGCAACTGCATGGTGCGAAAACGTGTTTGCGACGCAACATACTGATGAGTGTGTTTTGCCCTTCTCATGGTAGCATTTCATTGGCTTAAGAGGCATCAAAACCTCAGAGAGCAATGTTTTCACTAGAGCAAAAGATCAAAATATCCCATCTAAAGTTCAATGCACTCCAATCACGTCTAACCTGGAAACCCATTGAAAGGCATAGTCGTCGAATCCTTGACACCCAACGAGAATGCCTGTTGTAATCGTTTCCATGTTTCGTTTTGTTGCTCGATCATCACATTTGCCGTCGAAGCTAACGGCGAGTCGCCCACCGTTTGGTCGACGGTGCCCGATTCGTCGGACGTTTCTCCGCCGTTTTTCCGCTTTACTGTTACATTGTCCTCGGCGTTATTGTCAGGCGAACTTATTTTTTGCGCTTCCGTTTTTTCGCCCACTAACGACGCGATAGAGAATGCCAGTTTACCAACCATAGTTTGAGAAGACTGCTAAGAGAAATGTGATTTTAAAATTCTACTGAAATTAGTGATCAAGAAGGAACTGGTGGGAACAGTTCAGTATCAATTTGATCGCACATGAAAGGTATTGAATTTTTTTGAAATTTGAAAATCTTTTCATCAACCAGTGATGCAAATTTGGAATTTCGGCCAGTCAAGCTTCAGCGCTGCAGTTCAGAAAATTTCAGATGTTGTTCAGGTGTCAGCTCTACTATGGATTTTCAAGACGAGACAGCAAGCATAGGGTCAGTTTAGCAAAACACGGTATTTTTCCGTTTCAATATTAGATTTTTATGTACCAGATCAAGTGCTTACGACATAGTAGTAGTGTAGTCATGTTAATGCACTGGTTCATGTTAACCTGTTGACATGTTGTGACCTTAGGAGTTGTCATAGACAAATACGGGTAAATTTATTAACGAAGTTAACTCATGATTAACTACTTAGTTACTTAGCTACTCAATCCTTGCATCACACTGAGCACTTGTCTTTGGACGAGAAAAGGGTCAATGATCAAAGTCTGAACTTTTTCACGGAGTATCCTAAACAACCATTCATCCTCAACAATAAAGATCCGCGAGGTCAACCATACTTTCACCACCCTTAGCTCGGTGAAAAATGGAGGTGTAGTATTTTAAATGACGTTTTTGGATAGATCTTAACAAAGTCAACCGATAGATGTCCAACTCGCCGAGTTTCAGGGCTAGAAATTTTTGCTCACCCTGAAAATTTGGTAAAACTACTACACCTGGGCGACGTCTAAACCCAAAAAACCAACGCTTACTCCGATGTATGATCCTAACTTGGATCACGTGAACGATCAAATTACGCCAATCAAGAGAGACAGTGGAAGTCTTCGAGTGTTCCCGGCGCACTAAGAATACAAAATGAGTGGTAGTAATAATAATAATAGCGGAATGGAAACCGCAGGACCGGTTGATTAATCTAAACCCGATATTGTTATAATAGACGTCAACTATTTAATATAGAATCTATTCGTATATACATAATCTCACCTTGTTGTTGTTGTACAAAAGTTTTTTCGGTCGGTTATACACGTGTGTAATGGCAAAAATTGAGCGGCGAGAAAATGGTAAATTGTATTAAATTACAGGTAGTTTTGTGTTCATATGGATCTGTGTGTGCTGCATACGATTAAAGTTACAGTAGCCGGCCGTGAAAAATAATGTATAGCAATATGGTATAAAATATTCGAGACAGTAATAATCCCGCCCATATTAATAACGCTCGCTGTAACATACACTTTGCCCGGCAATTATCAGATTAAAAGGGTTAACTTTTCTTCTCGTTTTTATTCAACATGAATATGGTAAACATTTCTACTACAAAGGAGTCAATTTTCCGTGCACCTTAATGAGACATTCAGATATTCAGCCGATTACCAGTTAGAAAATTAGGCTGGTATCAAAGGAAATAGAGGAGGTAGAGAGCAAAAAAGCAGTGGTTGTTATCAAACTAATTAATAGTTAGATATTCTTCAGTTTTATATTACTCAGCAATGGACCTGGTGCAAAAATGATCAGTGCGAGAAAGAGCTATTCTGTGTGCGGTCCGTTTTACGGGGAATGTTTTCAAAATTTGAATTTAACTATGAATTTCCGCTCAAAATCTGCCAAACCTGGAGGTAGTTTGACACCATACGTGTAATTGGGGGGGGGAGTGCTAGGGGAATGCTATAGGAACTCCCCAGAGATCGTCGGTCATATGGCTAGCCATTGGGCAATCCCCCCACACACGATTTTCCAATCTTATGGCTAGCCATATGGTAGTCATAGAAATCCCATATTTGTGGTTGAAAAAATACTGAAAAATGACAATTTTTGAACAAAAAATGGTCAAAAACGTCAAATTTCTCGGCGCATTTCTAAATACATTCTTCAGGGTTTTTTAGATAAAAATTACTATTTCTTGCACCGTTTTTCGGAGTTTGAAAAAACCGATATTATTTACTTCAGAGACCCCTCCCATAAAATTTTGGCACTTCATGGACCCCCGGCCTCAAAAAGTCGCCCGAAAGACCCCCCCCAAACCTCGAGGCCCCGTTACATGTATGCTTGACACGTGAGCTTACAGTTCCCGATTTGAAGATTTACAATGCTTTTTAACTCTGACAATGCAGGATGTCTCGAAGTCGACACGGATTCGGTCAACGTTCGATAAATTCTTAATATTTAAAAACGGATTATTTTGCTGATATCAGCATCTCGAAGACGTGGACAAGTCAATTATTTGAGATTAGTTCTCGCTTCACACCACGTTATAGCGTACGGGAAGGGATACCAGTCACAAACAGAATATGGGTCAATTTTCAATATCTTTCTTTTTCATTTTTCACTATCTTGTAAATTTTACTAGTTTAACAACCGCATAATACGCGGCATATCCGATGATTCGACTGTTGCAGACAAGGATTCGACAATGTTTTTTTTCTTTTTGTTTGTTCAACTGTATCTCTCGAAATGCATCTGAATAACGAAAAACTGTAAAGAAATTTTCTGGCTGAGCCATACATGTCACATAAGACTAGAGCTCTGCTAAATTTTGAGTAAAAAATTCTTCAGCAGTAACGACCAAGCTTGAACGGTTTTTTATGACTGTCAATTTTTGACTTTTTTTCTATTTGGAAGTATTCTACAAAAAAAAATTTTACAGGAATGAAATGTTAATCATTTCTATACCGTACTTTGTGACCACTTTATTTCTACTGCGTCGCCATAAATTCCATTACATTTACGTTAAATTTATTTAAAACTCTCAATTACAAGTTTCAAGGTTCGTATACGAACCGACGAGGGGTCGTTCTACTCCGTCTGACCATAAACACATTTTTCCAATTAAGATCGTCTGTAATGTACGGATGTAACAAATTTTTTTGATTAATAACTTGCACAAATTGTGCACGTGTATATGTATTCACGTAGATCCATAAATAACTTACTGTAGGTAGGGAAACTTGGTAACAACGCAATCAAATTTTAACACCTCTTTCATGGTACCGCAGGGCCGACCGACGGAGCCCCCATACCCCCTGCCAACGACTCATAATCTATTAAATTTTTGATGGTAAATAAATTATTAAAAGAAAATTATTCTATTATAACAATAATATAAAAATACGTCGAGTTTATGGGAGATTTTTTTTGTATCACGCCCACAAAGTCGCATCAATAAAACAACTTTTACCGTAAATTTTCGCTATTTCGCACATGTCGCGGCTCATCATTTTTTGGTGTGGTGGTGGTTATGTTTGCCTGCGACCTTGAATCAATCAAATGGACTGTTTTTGACGCTAAATTTATCGTAATACGGAACCGTTCAGGGAGCGCAAAAAATAATTTCTTATTTTCGTCTCGAAAACGGGGAATCGCTTCATTCATAAAAATAGGTAAAAAATACGAAACATTCACATACAAAAAAACGGAAAACTGCAGCGTTAAATGTTTAGTCGCCTATGCGTATCTAAAATCCGAAATTGGTCACACGAGTATTAGGGTTACTGTAGGACGGGGCACATCTCAATGGACCGTTGCGACATTTATCACACAGCGGTCTAAACGATTTGAATATTGTCATAAGTTTGAAATGCTGGTAATAGACACTTCTTTGTTAGCAGAACAATTGCTGAGAGAATTTTTTTTTGATCTGAAGCGATATCGCGCGGGTGGATGATGTCTGATGATTAAGTTAAAAAGAAAAACAACTATCGGCCATGAGTTTAATTATCGATTGCCCCAAATTTTAGAGGGGTCATTGAAGGACAAAGATTTTGCTTTTTTCCGCCTAAAAATTCCGGAAAAACAGTTCCAAAGTGACTTTTGTATTAAAAGTTATAAAAAAACTTTGATAGCGCAAAATGCTGAAGGAATTGACGTTTTTATTTCAAAACGATTATTAAAAAATTTTGCAGTCTGTTGGTTCAGGAGAAAATCCTAATAATATGGGATAGTACTTGCTTTCCACTTTTATAATTTAGAAACGATTAGCCAATCATATTGCTTAAATATGATAGCTATAGAAAACCCATTATTTTGGTCGGAGAAACTGAAAAATATCAAAGTTGTGAGCATGCTCAACTAGTTTTAAGTAATTTTTTAAGCGAAAAATCTTACTGCGATTGCTTATTTTTCAATTTAGAAGTATTTTATTAAAAACAAACTGTAAGGACATTTGACCGAATTGCCGCAGAAATTTTTCAGCAGTGCTTGCACTCATGGACGAGAAAGTTTTCAACATTGATTACTATAATAAACTTACTATTTTTCCCCATTGACTTTGCTCTTTCATCTATTCTCTGCGCCATTTCAAGACAATTAGACTAACCATAAAAACCTAAAAAAGAACACAAAAATAATTACTGTCATTTTTATTTTCTCGAACAAGTAAAGTTGAAAAAGTCGTTCATAATTTGAGTACGTTATTTCAATGCAGACAAAAACTTTGCCGTCGAATTTGGATTATTTCAGACTGAAGAAACTCAGCTACACTGTGTAAAAGTATAAAATTCTAACGAGTCAGAAAAAATGCTATAGAATATTTTATTCTCAACAAATCCGTGGTTTCTAGAGGGCATTTTAATAAGGGCGATTGCCAAATGAGCGATTCCCGAGCGAGCGATTTTCAAGTGAACATTTCTCAAATGAACGATTCCTACATATGTGAGGGACTCCCAAGTGAGGGAATTCTCAAATGAGAGAATTCCGAAATGAGCGTTTCCCGAGACGCCGAAGTTATTCTTTACAACAGACAGGTTAAAGTCACAGAAACAATATCGAAATAATGCAGTTTTGACGTTTGTCTCGACATCTAAACGCATCACTGAAGAAATTTTGACGATTTGAGCAGTTTACCGAAGAAAATTATCACTTAATTTTCGCACCGGTTGCTGACGAAAGAAGTCTTCCCATGTTACAGTAAAAAGCTTATTTTTTCGTGTTGTACCTACTTTCATTCGTTCGCTTCATCTTCCTCTTCAAAATAACCAGACATATTTTAGATTTTTTTGTGGATTGCGGATTAAACTCTTTTTTCCCAAACTATCGACAGGAAACTTCGCAAAATTTCAGCAATTAATCTTTTAATTTTCCCTTATTCTCCTCAGTAAAGTTCTTCTTCTCAATTCAAGTTGCCAGCGTGACCAATTCTAGTCTAATTTTTGTTGGAAATCCTGGCGAAGGGTACAGCTTTTTGATACTAAGCTTCTGGGTCATCAGGAGCTTCTATAGAATTGTTGGATTGAATTTTGTAACTATTTTTGCAACAGAAGAGAAAAATACATGCATTTAGAGAATGGCGCCGAAAGCCACGATGCAATTTCAGGGTACTAACAACGTCGATTGCTTTTGTGTGCAACATGTCTTTAGCGACATGAGAAGAGTAACACAATTTAACCCTTAAAACAAGTTTTAGCCATGCACTTAAAAATTTTTCGAGTGGGGATTGTGATTTTTTCAATGGTATTTTAAGTAGCATTTTTAGAAAATGCTTTGTAAGAAGATTCGAAATGTATAAGTTGTATTATGATTAGACAATTTACGACTGAGATACGACTCCTCGAAAACTTTGAATATGCAAATTAAGTTTAAGCAAAATATCGGAATACCAGGATACGTTACTGAAGATTTTAAATTTCAAGTGCATTTAGCAGCTTAAAAATCGGTCAAAAACGTGAGCAACTGCATGGTTGATTGGGAAGCATTCATGAGTACGTTAGAAACGAAGATTATTCTGAAATATACCTGTTACACTGTATCGAAAAAAGGTACACTGACCATTTTTTACCTGGGGCCGGTTTCATCAAAGAGACTTAAGCTCCAGCTGAGCTGCAGCTTAAGCTGTAGCCTAACTCTATATGTTATACCATTGTCGTTAAGCTGCAGCTCAGCTGTAGCTTAACTCATACACACAAAACATATCGGGAAAAATAAGCTGCAGCTGAGCTGCACGTTAACGGCAATGTTATAACATACAGAGTTAAGCTACGGCTCAGCTGCAGCTTAACTCTCTCGATATGTTTTGTGTGCATGAGTTAAGCTACAGCTGAGCTACAGCTTAACGGCAATGGTATAACATACAGAGTTATGCTAGAGCTTAAGCTGCAGCTCAGCTGGAGCTTAAGTCTCTTTGATTAAACCGGCCCCACACCTTCTTTAAACTGAAATTTTCATGAATGTGCCAAACAAAATCGGGCTTTTCGTGATTTTTAATTGGAAAAAACTATGGCCGAAAGATATCACTGTGGAACAGCCGAAGAGGAAGGTAATTTGAAGATGAAGAAAAGTTAATTTTTTTTGTAATGAAGTTTCAGCAAAGTAGACTAAATGGAAATTTTGTATGCACGATTAAGAAATACAAAAGCTTGCTGATATCTTCCAAAATGGCACATTATGCTTCCTCGATCCATATAAGATCCTTTTAATGCTTACATAAGTCTTATGTAATAATTCTTAATTCACTTTCTAAGCTCTGCTATATTCCTGTAAGAATCCCCCATGATCTTAATCATGGGGTACCGAGACATTAGAGCCCGGGATAATAGAATGCCAACTTTAGAGCACAGGGACATTATGTTGTAGTGTCCTTTCGGCTTTCACTTCTGTTTTAATCCAATTCCGCCTGGCTATTGTTATTTGAATATTTTAAATCATGAAGTCTTCGATTTCGCGATTTAGAATATTTTATTGTTATTTTATTTTCGAATTGTTTTTTTGTGTCATCGTGTTTTCAAAAGGTGTACGTGCCACGGCCCAACATGGGTGATTCCTATTTGTTAAGGCAATGAACCCATTGGACTTAACTCCTGTTTTTCTCAATTTTTTTCATCTTTAGATATAATTGGTCGCCTCACCAATTATCCTCAAAACTCATCCCACATCTTATTTTACAAATATAACAATCAGAGTGCAGGACAATTGAGTGTAGGACAATTGAGTGCAGGACAATAGAGCACAGGGACAATAGAGTTCAAGGTCATTAGGGTGCAGGACAATTGAGTACGGAAATTAGAGTGCAGCACAATAGAGCACAGCACAATAAAGCGAGGAACAATAGAGCGAAGGGGCAATAGAGTGCAGAAACATTTGATCGGAGTAAAATAAAAAAGCCGAAAATACAATAATTTAAAAAACAACTACACTTCAGCTCAAAAATGCTTTCTTCACATTTTTCATGACTTTGGAGAAGTTCATAACAAAGCATTGTTCCACCATTAATTATTTTTCTCATTTTTTGTTTTTTTTCTAATTTCACTTTTCTTACTTTTTCTCATCTCCTATTGTTTATATAATATTTTTCTCTCTCTGTCGTCATTTTACACTTTTTAAAACTCATTGTTTGTCCACTCTCTCATTCGCATATTCTTTTTACATTTTTTCATTCAGTTGCTCGTATGGGATTTACATCTAATCCATTCTGTAGAAATATTTTGTGATTAGATGAATGGCGGAATAAATGCTTGCTTGAGTAATTAGTAACAAGATGGGGTATGCAAATTTTTCATACAGAAGTCACGGTAGGCACAAAAATTGCAAATAATTGACCCTTGAAACTTTGAATCAAATTGTTTCATTCTTTTATTTCTAAATTCCTCTTGAATTTCTAACTTGCATTCAAAATGACCCACACAAAGTTTTTTGGCAGTTTTCGAAAACTTTTTCAGCTTTTGAAACAAAGCTGCCACCTTAGTATCCATTTTTCATGTTCAAAAAAATTGGAAATTTGGGTTCATTATGGAGCAGGGAACATTGATCCGAAAAAATCAGTTTTTTCAAATGCACTCTAATATCCTGAACTCGATTGTTCCACCCTATATTGTCCTTGTACTCTACTGTCCTGCACCTTAAGGTCCCTGAACTCTAATCTCTCTGCGCTCTATTGCCCTGTGCTCCAATGTCCCTGTACTCTAATGTCTACTCTCTAATGCCCACACTCTATTGTCCCATGCTCTAATGTCCATTCATGAATCATGCTTGTGTACCTATCATATGAACTTAGTCGTACCCATACATTCATAATCATGGATCTGATGTACATTCATGGAATTTCATACAGGTCATAAGCACGACAGAAACGCAGCACTTGCAAGCTTTGAAAAAAAAACAGTTATGCATTTTGCATGGATTTACTTCACATACATTCAAAAGGAACAACAAATAACTCAGGAAATCAGTACTTCAGTGGAGATCGTTTCTGCATAAAGCCCATTCCATCAACCATCCCACAATGGCTAATGTCAATGTCAGGTGGAAAACATCAAACATATGTGATAATTTTTCTGGTGAAAGAGGCCCATTCATGTCACCACTGGCAGCACCCTAACAATAGGCTGCAGCACGACACCCAAACATGTCAACAGAGGAAACACCACTGGCAGCACCAGAGCAACAGGCAGTGGCACAATGCCCAAATTGTCACCAGTAGCAGTGTTAGGCTACTGTGGGGTCGAGATGATGATGTAGGTGACCTTTGGGGTTTATACAAAGGAAGTTGCAACAGTTCTGACCACAGGCTAACAAAACCACAACCACACCAAAACTCTCCCACACGGATTCTCAGATACCCTCACCAGTACTTCACTAAACCTCAGGCAGAATACCTTGACGCATACTTCAGGAGCTCCTACCCAAGTCTTCAATCCTACTCTTAATAATCCTTCCACTACGCTCACAAAACAATACAATTTACCGTCTCAACTTGTATTGGGAAAACAAAGGGAAGTCATCGAATAATAAAAATAAATATAAATCCATTGATAGAGGATGACACATTCATGACCACAAAAACAATAATGAATCATAACCAAAAACACGCAAAACAGTGGCATCAAAATTCCATGCAAATTTGTCTTTTCTTTCTTGCCACTTTTTGCAGCCTCCACCGCCTGCGCACCAATGCCGGAAACTGAACACATGCACCCACAGTAACCCTGACATCCCTCGGCCCTCGAAACTGACTGACAGGAGGTGAAAACCTTTCTGCAGCCTGAGTCCCATACTGAGGCCCAGAGCTGCATAACAGTTTTCCCTGGGAAAACAACTCTTTGGGGCTACCCCCTCCAAATTGTGATCCAGCCCCTAACAGGTCCTTTAGGTGATGGCGACTTTGACCACACCAGTCCGCAGGGCATTCCTTTCCAGGCTACTGGGATGGTCTCGAACGTAGTTTGGCCTGGACTTTGCAATGTGATCTATGCCTTGATCCTGGGCACCCCCGTTCCTCTTCTCCCATGTACTGGTTTTTCTAGCATAGGGGTTGACTTACCATAGGTGCGCTTCCTCCATGGTCGACTGCTCATCGCCTTGCCCCATTCAATACTAATCTAAACAGCAAATTTACCTGATTATGAAATAATTTTACAATGATGAGTAAAATATTTCACGTCTTCATTTTTTTCAGGACCTTCAATCAAAAAGAAATACGATGAAAAATATGAGGATATACATGCCCGAGAAGATGGACGGAAACCGATGATTTTAGCCCGGGCAAGTTTTGAGCACCAGAAATGCGAAAAATTAAAAATTTTAAAGCAACAATATGATGAGATGATAATTTTTTTGCATTTTGTGTTTTAGTTGTGTTTTTGTGTTCTATATTTTTTGAAATAAAATTTGAACGAAATAACGATTTTTAGGCCAAAATTTATGCAGCTATAATGAATTATTGTTGCCCCCGGCCTCCATAACCACCATACTGAAAGCTGCTACAGCAAGGATAGGGACCACCCCCAGTTCCGTGACCCCTGAGGAATCCCCCAAAAACTCCTCAAGGTGCAGTCCCACAGGGGGCCCTAGCCATCGCCTGACCTCTAAATGGCTGGGGATTAACCATCTTCAAGGCCTGGCCTTGAATCTGTCCCTGAACCCAGCCTTGGCTGTATGCCCCTCCAGTTCCTCTCTGGTACTGGCCCTGAGGGGAACTTATGGAAGATGCTCCAGAGGTGGAGGTGCTGGACCTACCTTGACTCTGCTGGTTTGTGTGTGGTAACTTGAATACTCCAGATTGTGACCTACCCTGCGAGTGTGACAAATGTCAGGAGTGCTGGCTCTTACTTCTGGACATATCCCTAGGTTGACATTCTGTCAAAATTGGTATCTTGAATGGTTGACCTTAGTCATCTTCAGCTTTCTGAAACTTTACAGAAAACCTTTGAACAACTTCTGGCAACGTCCTCTTAGCCGCTGTATCCATTGCCGTTCACTAGTGTTCCTGCATTTGGTTGGCATAAGCTTCCCTGAATGCAGTACTACCCTCTCCCCGCAAGTAGATTGCATAGTGCTTTTCCATGACAAATGATTTGGCCCGTGCATCAACTGCACCAATATGTCCCGGGCCCAACTGCCGCTGTTCTAACTTTAGCAAAACCATGGTACACAAGTATCTCACAGCTGCCAATTACCATCTCTGCATCAAAATTATGAAACAAGATGGGCATCATCTTGATTCAGATGTATTCCCAAATGGGTTCAGGAATCTTTATGTGATCAAACCACCTTGGACTTCAAAGTAATCCCCGTCATTCTCATAAAGCTCCTCCACTCCATTGTTAATCAATGCTCAGATGATTTGGTTCCTATCATCATCTGGCCTATCTTGTGCAAAAAATTTGAGCACCTCCAGTGTCGAAAAATCTATCTTCTCTTTTACTACTGGAAATCTTTTGTGAACATCACAGTTGCCTCTCAAAACAGAACTCAAGTACTCCATAGTGACCTCTTTATCCTTACTACTCTTGGTCGGCTTAGTTGACTCTGAAGTATAAACTTTAGAAATAACATTTTTTCCCCGAGGAACTGCTCTGGGTCTGCTGAGATGTCTGATCTACCTTAGATATGGGCTTTGCCCAAGTACCCTTAGTCCTAGCACTTACTTGAGACATAGTCAACTTACTAGGTACCTTTGCCGTAACTGCTGTCTACAGCGCTTGACTCATAGAATTTGAAGTTCTGGGAATTCAGAATTATAAACTGCTGTAGTGTATGCCAAAATTAGCCTCATGCCCTCTCAAGAAGGCAAATAGTGAGCACTTTGTTGAGGTGTGAGGGGTGGCATTATATGCAAAAACAACAAATTGCAAATATCTGTCCCACTCATCCAAATCTTCAATAGCAACTTTTCTCAACTGCTTGATCAAGGTTTGGTTAAACCTTTCAACCATTCCATTTCCTTGTGGATGGTAGGCAGTTGTGAAAATTTTCTGATGTTCTAATAATTTACAGACTGACATCATCAAATCAGCTGTGAAGCATGAACCATTATCACTCAACAACTTTACTGGCGTTCCATGCCTGAACACAATGTTTCACAGAAAACTATCCACAATGGTTACAGCAGATTGATCTGGGATCATTTCTGCTTCCACCCATTTGGTGAAATAATCCTGGAATACTATTACATATGGTCTCTTCTCACTCATGGGAGAGATTCCTACGCATGACCTGACAATTGAGCGTCGGACAATTGAGTGCCGACAATTGAGCGCCGACAACTGAGCGCCAGACAACTGAGCACCGTGACAACTGAGCGCCGAGACAACTGAGGGCCGAGACAATTGAGCGCCGTGGCTTAGGCTTAGGCTTATGTTTATGCTTAGGCTTAGGGTTAGGCTTAGGCTTAGGCTTAGGCTTAGGCTTAGGCTTAGGCTTAGGCTTAGGCTTAGGCTTAGGCTTAGGCTTAGGCTTAGGCTTATGTTTAGGCTTAGGCTTAGGCTTAGGCTTAGGCTTAGGCTTAGGCTTAGGCTTAGGCTTAGGCTTAGGCTTAGGCTTAGGCTTAGGCTTAGGCTTAGGCTTAGGCTTAGGCTTAGGCCTCAGTAAATGAAAAAAACGCTCAATTATAATGCATTAAATAGTCGGTGCTCAGTTGTTGGTGCTCAAATGTCTGACGCTCAGTTGTCGGCGCTCAAATGTCTCACACTCAGTTGTCATGGCGCTCAGTTGTCATGGCGCTCAGTTGTCACGGCGCTCAATTGTCCGGCGCTCAGTTGTCGGCACTCAATTGTCCGCGCTCAATTGTTCGGCGCTCAATTGTCGGTGCACCATTCCTACGATATCAACAGAAACTATGTCAAATGATCCTCTAGGAATAATTGGATTTAATGGTGGTATGGTAGCTTTTCCTAGAGTCGCTATTTGACATATTGGGCAAAAGTTGATCCAGCTCCCAACATCCCTTTCGATGCTCGGCCACCAGAATGGCTTCTTAATAATGGCTAGGGTTCTTTTGAACCCTTGGTGTGTCATCATGACAAGGGCACAACAATTTGATCCTCTGCCTCGCCAAAAGTCTCTCTATATAGTACCCCTTCTTCGATATAAAAGTTACTTTCAGACTTGGTGTTGCTGTTAACACCTAGTTTCTCGAAGATCATTCTTAAATCTTGATTTTTCGCTGGAAATTGAGCCATTAACGCATTTGAGACAAGCTCTTTTGGTCTGTAGTCTTTAACTTGAGGGGCTTCCTCAAAATCCTTCTTCTTTGGTTCAAAAATACATTTCACTTCCTCCACTGGCTTTTCTTGCCTAGGCAGGTGCTTCTTTCCCTCCTGCTGCAACTTTTTTGCCATCTGTCTCGTGACTACTGCCTCAATGTCATATTTCTCAGGCATTTGATAATAATCAAATTCTGGAGAAAGATTAAGTTGAGGTTCATCACCTGCACAATATGTTGAAGTTTCTGTGGCTGTGGCCATCCTCACAAAAGTAAAGACTCCTACAACAGCCCCATTCACTTCATCTCCTCTGAGCTTCCAAAGTTGGTTCACCAAAACTTTGTGGTTTTGGATAATAATTTCGTCTTCAGCTGGAGATTTTGATTCCTCTTTCTAGAATATAAGTTCCCATTTTGAGGGCAACTTTTCCTTTTGCTCATTGGGTTCTTCTTTCCTTGAAAGAAAATCTGCCATGACATTTCGCCTGTCAGGCACATACTCTTATTTGTGGTTAAACTGACAAATGAATACCTATCACCTCTTGAGTTTGTCATTAGTCTGTCTGTTGACCCTCATGGATAGTAAAAAATTGTGGTCAGTTTGAATCATGACCTTTTGAACCAAAAGATAATGTTTGTGAATTTTAAGGCTGTGAACCACAGCTAAGCATTCCGTTTCGGTGGCACACTATTTTCGTTCTTCTGCCCGCAATATCTGACTATTGTAGGCTATTACCCAACCTTCTGAGTCATTCAGCTGGCATAACACTGCTCCCACTGCCATTCCACTAGCATCAGTTTGAAGAATGAATTGGGCAGATCCATCTAAAATTGGATGTAATAGAAAAGGAACTGAGGTCAATGCTACTTTGAGTTCCTCAAATGTTTTGTAATGCTGATCCATGAGGTTCCACGTTCCCTTCTTTCCTGTCAATTTGTATAAAGGTTCAGCTAGTCCTGCTAGGTCTGGTATAAATTTCTTACACGATTGTAGCATACATAGGAATCTCTGCATTTTCTTAACAGAGTCAGGAAATGGAAATTCCCTTATTGCCTTGACCTTCTTAGGATCCAGAGAAATTCCATTCTCATCCAAGATGTGTCCTAAAAAATGGACTTTCTCGGAAAGAAATTCACATTTCTGTAGCTTAAGAGTCAATTTTGCTTTCCTCAAAGCTTGTAGCACCAATGTCAAATTCTCTAAGTGCTCCTCGAATGTATTTAAGAAGATGATTATATCATCCATGTACACTAGGCAAATTTTCCATACTAAATCTCCAAGGATTCTCTCCATCATCCTTTGAAATTCAGCAGGTGCATTCTTCAATCCAAACAGCATCACTTTAAATTGAAACAATCCTTCTTGACATATGAAAGCCATTTTCTCCTTACTTTTCTCCTCCATTGGAACCTGCCAATATGCCAATTTCAAATCCAATGTTGTATAAAATTTGGCTTTTCCAAGGCAATCTAAATAGTTACCATTCTAGGGATGGGATATTTATCATCCTTGGTCACCTCATTTATAGCTCTAAAATCAACTACGGGTCTCGTAGTTCCATCCTTTTTCCTCACTAGGAACAAAAGTGCAGCCCACAGTGACTTCAAGGGCTCTATGACTCCTTGCTCCAACATCTCCTTGATATGTTGCCTCACTCCTGGCTGACTATGAATAGCAGCTCTATAATATCTTTTCACTACAGGTCTGGCCTTTTCTGTATCTATCTTGCAAGTAAGAGCTGAAGTTGTAGTTGCTGGATCACCAGGCAAACTAAAGACATCTCTATACTGCAACAGAGATTCTATAGCTTTAGATAACTGCTCCTCCGCAATTTTTGCTTTAGATATCATCTTGCATAGTGAATTATAAAACTCTACAGAATCTGATTTTGATCCTGCAGGCATTTCTTCCTTCACCATACATGTCTGATATTGCTTTTCCTCCTTTATTTTTTCTATATTCCATCATTTTGTAGATATCATCATCTTCAATTAACATTGATTCTGTATAGCCAATGATTTGATCTCTCTTTTAACATACCTGCTGAAGCAGTACTGTAAATATATAGCATACTGTATGTGATAGACATTTATTAAATATTATTTCATTTTCACATTTTATCGTCTCAAGGGTGTCTGGGATTCACACCCAAACATTCATATAAAATTACATGAAGTACTTTATTTTGATCCGCTCACACCCCGGTAGCCCAATTAACATGCCGCCCTTAATTTGCACAAACGGCAGCTGGTCCCCTAGAACCTACACTAAACTACACATTCCACGGCTACCGTAATCCCCTGTAAAAATCGTAAACAACACCTGCACACAGTAAAATAAGTAAAAGCCCCGCCAGACAGTAGTCTCAAGTGCAACGGTAGCGAGGGCCCCACCAAACATGTGTATTCAGAGAAACAGATACAGGAAGCATGCACAGAAGCACAAAGGTGTGGCTAAGCCCACCGTAGGAAGCAAGCAAGACACGAAAAGCATGCCGTACTAGAAAAGCATTAAAGGGCGTGACTAAATAAGCATGAATAGTAAAGCAGGAAGCGACGATTGGCGGAAGAAGATGGACAAAAGCAGGACCTCCTGCAGCGCCCAGGGAGTGGCCAAAAACGCCGTATAAAAAGAGAAGCAAGGCGTGATTTTATTATTATTGGTGATTATTGAATTCTTTGTTTTTCAAACCGCGCTTGTCTCGTTTTATATTTGCAAGCAGCCATTTTTACGAAAGCAGTTAAACCGAGGCCCGTTCATTATTTGCAAGTTGAGACCGCGTTCTTTCGTTTATTGTTGTCGACATCTCAAAGCAGCCGTTGATTAGTATCCGTATTGCCCAGTATTGTCGAATCGCCAGTCTCCCCCCGTGTCCCATTTTGTTGCCGTAACTTCCATTTGGTTAAAGTAAAGTGCTTCACAAAATCTGGTTGTTACACTCTCAAATTGACAATCAGAACCCGTGTTATTTGAAATTAGTACTACAAACGATTACTGTGATCCATCTACAACAGCTTTCTCCGTTCTGAACTTGGTTCCAGAATCTCTTGATTCTACAATAATTCTGTTTAATGTAGCAGCTCCATGTTGATCCCAAAGTTTTGCCTATATCAAAATATCTGTTCCATATGGAATGTAGGTTTTCCCACGTGCGACAATTGAAACAGTTGTCTTTAGAAGACAGACCTTTGGATAAACATTTTGATTTTGACAATCAGTGGATGCTGCACCCACTTTAGGCACTTCTTCCATGAGCATTTGCACAGTAGTTACAGAAGGGACTTGAATTATGTCAATCGCCTTTTCAATGCCCTGTATAGTCATGACATTCCTTCCGAAATCGATTATCACACCTAGATCTGGGTGTGCCAAAAAATCTGTGCCCAAGATCAGGTCTTCACCCGCATCTGGCAACACAATAGCATTCCCTGGAAAATGCCCAAATTCGGTTTTCATACAAAATGGTACATACCCAAAGGCATGCACAATTTTTCCATCAGCAACAGTCACCTCAAGGATCCAGGGATATACTGTATAGTCAACGCCCAATGCTTTTTCAAAAGTTTAGAAGACATGGCCATACACTGTGCTCCGGTATTGATTAAAGCTCTGGTAGCCATTTCTCCAATCACTACATTAATGTAGAATGGAACCGTTTTTGGATTACCGTATTTATTCTAATAAACAGCGCCCTCTAATAAGCAGCCCCCTATAATAAACGGCGTGACTACAAGCTGGAAAAAGTAATAGACAGCGCCCTCCAATAAACGGCGCGCCACTTATTAGAGGATTCCATGTCGCAACATCCGGTGCGCCGTTTAATAGAGGAATTTAGGTACCAAATGTCAGTGTAAACTGTAGACCAGCGTTAACCATTAACAGTAGTGAATGCAAATTTTGTTTTCTTGTGGTCATTACTTAATGTGTTGAATTTCTTTCTTTATTATCATGGAAAATATTATTGACGAAACTCATGTCGATAAAACGGTGTCATCACACATTGTTTATGAATTAGTAAATGGAAAAGCAAACCCAAACTTCGTGAAAAATATATTTAACAGCGCCCTCTAATTAACGGCGCCCTCTAATAAACGGCACAGCAAATAAAGTATTGAAATAATAAACGGCGCGCCGTTTATTGGAATAAATACGGTATTTTCCAACAATTTCTTTTCATTATCGGTCACTTGCCTTCCATACTTTACATGAGCCAAATCCTTACTCCTCACTCTTTCTTGAGGTGTCACCTTATCCAGGTGGATAATACTTCCTAGAATCAGATTTGGAGATTTGTCCCTACTCAACTCACTTTCATCGTTCACATCTGCATGGCTAGTGACCATAACATTATGTGAAGTAGATTGCGACTGGTTCGAAACAAATGATCCAGTCTGATCCTGGTTGGTACTAACCTGAATTGCCGGTTGGCTAGTTGATGCAGGTAGCATCAAGTGAGGTTGCCTTTGCAACTGAATACCTTGCTCCCTCAATCTGAAGAATTCCCTATATCTCTCAAACTCTGGGTCATACCCATGAGCTTGATTTTCTTCTGGAAATCCCACATAATAGGCACCTCTACCTCTTCTTCTAAATCCAAATTATGGACCACCTCTACCTCCAAATTGTTCTCTAAATGAAGCACCTCTATCTCCACCATAATATTGATTTGCCATGTCCCGGTTAAATCCACCACATTGTTGTTGTTGCCACTGATAAGCTAAAGCTTCACAACCATCCCTAGCATGAGTATTATTTTTGTGATATACACAGTATGGTCTCTGCTACTTAGCTTGCTTCTGCTTTTCAGCAGACGCAGACTGTTTCACAGTAGTCAACTCATTCAAAGCTTCATTCTGAGTGCAATTTATCCATCTTTTGCACCAACTGTAGCCACTCTTTCAAGAGAATAGCTAAAAATTATTCCTTGGCCTGCTCGTCGCTAGTCTGTTTGAGGTCAGGGGTTGACAGACCAGGTTGCATCTCTTCCCCATTCCCATCACTCTTCTGATCCTCAACTGCCTTTTGCAACTGATTTTGTGGTCTTGCTTTAGTTTGGTTATACTTTTTAGTAGTTCCATACTGAGCATCCCCTACAAAAGCAATTTGTGGGCATTGCTCCTCAGTAGCTACCACTCAGTTTATTACTATACGTTCATCCTTGGCTCCAAAATAAGTAAAAACATTTTTATACTTCTTATCAATTTGTGTTACAGCGCATGCTAGGTCTTGCCATGTTTTCATCAATGGCAATATGTCCTGCAACTCCATCTGATGTAATGGGCTACTTTTGTAAATGAAGGCATTAATAATGTTTTCTTGTCTTACTTGATCCGTCTGATCTGCATAGACCAGATCCACATGATTACTCAACCTCTGCAAGAACTCTAAAGCGGATTGACCTTCCTCCTGCTTTATATTGAATAGCTCTCTCTTGAGCATCGCCAAGTCATAAGTCGGGGCTAGGTACTCTAAGATATTTCTCCACGCTTCTGTATAACTTCATGACATTCTCCCTATCCTCTTAGCCATATTCTGAGACAATCTTCTCAAGCACTCTTTTTTGATCTTATCAGTAGTATTTTCCAAAAGCTCACTCTCCAGATCAGTAAAGAATTTGAGCACTTCTGTCAGCTTTATACTATCATGTAAAGGTCCATGTTTCAAGGCCCTCATTACATCTCTAACATCTAATTCCACACATGAGCTAGAGTTTGATGTGGATGAACTACTATTATCACAATCTGAATAATGTCTACTCCTAGCTCTAGACCTATGAGATTTTCTTCTACTCTTTGATTTTCTCCTTCTCCTTCTCTCTGGGCTAGGTTTGGCTCTATTTGTGGTATCCCTCCAAGGTATAGGATGAGAAAATCTGTCCTCCCCTTGGGACGATTTGTCACAGACCACCTTCATCAGACCACCTTCGTTTCCCTAGATTTCTTATTTTCTGAATAACCATAATCATTCGATTGTGTTTGTTCAGCATTCCTCAAACTTTCTGGTTCTTGACTCCATCCTTTATCTCTAGCCCAATATCTATCTCTATTCTCTTCCGATTTAGCATAAACTTCTGATTCAACCTCTCTTTTAGGTTGACTAACTCTTTTTGACCTAAGTTCAGTGTAAGAACCCTCACTTATCTTCTTCTGCTGCTCCTTTTCATTCTCCTTTTCATGATCCTGCGCGTTTTCCAATACTTTTATATATAAGTCGACCTTTTTTTACAAGGCTTTCATTTGTTGGTCCTTCAGGTTGACTCTTTCTTTTTGATCTTCCCGTCCTATCCAATTTACCATTTCGAATTTGAATCCCCTCGAACATCGATCGTCAAATTATACAGCCAGTGCATCCTCGTAATACTCGTCCATATTCATGTCCACCAAATTGGACTTACCCACTGGTTTTGATTTCCTTCAAATCTCATTCAGCCTTTCCGGCATCAGATGGACAATTTTTGGTGATGTCACTGGTCTTTGCCTATCCAAGGTTTGTTGACCTTTGACATTTCCCCCTACAGTAGCTTCAACTTCAGCTTGCTTGGCCATCTCCAACCTAATCCTCTCTAACTCCTCTTCCAATTTTAACACTTCCGCAGTCTTACTTTACTGCCTCAACTCTGTCTGAGACACCTGTGCTTAAATTTGTCCTACCTCTGTCTTTTCTTTCTTGCTGATTTTCCCAGTGTCCACTGCTTGCGTGCCCACTCCGGAAGCTGAACATGTGCACCCACAGTAACCCCGACAGCAGCACTGGAGCAACAGGCAGCAGCTTGACATGCAAACATGTCACCACTGGCAGCACTGGAGCAACAGGCAGCAGCAAAACACCCAAACATATCACCACTGGCAGCACCAGAGCAACAGGCAGTGGCATGATGTCAAAACATGTCACGACAGGCAGCACTAAAGCAACAGGCATAAGCATGATGCTGAAACATGCCACCACTGGCAGCACCGGAGCAACAGGCAGTGACATGATGTGCAAACAAGTCTCCACTGACAGTGGCAGAACCCAAGCAACAGGCAGTAGCATGACACCCCAACATGTCACCAGTGGCAGTCCCAGCAACAGAGCAAGAGGCTGCGGCATGACATGCAAACATGTCACTACTGGCAGCACTAGAGCAACAGGCAGTGGCACAATGCCCAAACAAGTCAACACTGGCAGCACTTCAGCAAGGGGCAGTGGCACAATCCCCAAACATGTCACCACTGGCAGTGGCAGCACCTGAGCAACAGGCAATGGTGTGACACCCAAACATGTCACCACTGGCAGAACTGGAGTAACAGGCAGCAGAAAATTGATTTTTGACCATTTCCTCCCAAGGTTTTTCAGTTTTATGGTTTTATACAAGTGCTCCCTACAATGCTGCTACAGTCAAAAACTGATAAAAATGTTTCCCAGTTGGGCAGTCAGGAAAAAATGACCAGTCAATAGACATTTCTCTATAGAATATGAATTTGCATGGAATTGTTAGAAAAATTTTCAAATTTTCAAATTTTGAAACATGAAAAGTGTAAAAGAGTAACTACACCATAAAACCATAGCTTGTACATTTTCTCCTAAGGTTTTTTGCTTCTATACTCTATAATTTTGAAGCAAGATACTAGAAACTATGCCAAAAATACTACAGTTACAACAGCAGTGTAGAATGCATACAAGATGCATATACTACAGTAACTGACCATCACAATCATACCTTTGTGTCTCCTTCTCAATCCCTGAGATCACGTCAATTCAAACTTTAACCTTAAGACAATACATATATTACTTGCTAATCCCAATGGATTTATCCTGAACTAATGTTATTCATGCTGTAAAAACCCTGCATAAAAACTCTTCATGATGCATGTTGATCCAAAACACCACCAATGTTTCAACATAGCTAGAATGTGTGTTGAGAAGCATTAGAATGTGTTCAATATTTACATCAGGTGATATTGTTTTTTGGTAAGTCTCCATGTCATTAATTTTATATTTATACTCATGTTATCATGTGTTCTTGGTCTTTTTGGGTATCGTTTTGGTCATTCTATTTTTCATCTTAATTTGCATAATTTGTAGGAATTATATGCAACTTTGGGTCATCAGGTTTTGCAGTTCTTCTAACATATGTCTTCATGTAACTTAAATGTGTACTGTGGTCGTTGTGTTTTTATTATTATGGTTGAGATTATTTTGAGCTCAGGCTTAGAACTCAGATTCAGCTAATCGCAGGCTCGAACTTTTTAGTGAAATCCATGAAAAAAGAAACTGACGGCATGCTCAGTTTCACGCACTTAATACTCACCTGGGAATGATCCCAAGTTTCAGTTACTGAAACTGGCCCCCACTGTTTGGCAATATGATTAATTGCATGTTATTTTGTAAGACAAAATATAGTGAGTGTTATCTCATAGGCGTTTAAAAACAACCTGTATTTATTGAACTATGAAAAAACAGAAAATGAAAGGAATGGAATTGTTATAGAAATGTATTTTCACAAAGCTCCTGTTTACGTTCAAACTTCATTGGAAGGCAGGCTTCACAAATTCAAAAATATTGTCTCTTTCTCAGAATTTGTAAATAAATTGAAGGCTGATATGACAGACTGGAAGGAGTTCAGTGAGGACCAAGAAGATGGTGAGGATGATTGTTTGGATCGAGTCCACAAAAATAGAAGAATAAATAATCATCAAATTCGGCATCAGGACAAAAACTATAATCCAGCAACAAAATGTATGACCCCAAATTATGCCACCACCACCGCCTGCATTTCAAAATGCCCTAACTCATCAGGATATTATCAAAATCTTCAATGAAGCTATAAGCAATAAGAGACCTCCAGCTCCTAATGGTTGGGAGTTTAACAGTACTAATAATAATAATGCCCAATACAATAATTTACCTGATCGAGCCTTTGGAAATCTATATAGCCATCCATATTGCACATACCACAAATCAAACAGTCGCTCATCCAAAAATTGTTTTATTCTCCATCCGGAATTGATACAACCAACAGATAAAGGAACATCTTGGAACTGTGACAATAATTTGTTCGAAAAATATTCGAAATTTTGACAATCGAGGTGGATTTGTAAGTTGAGGGCATGCCAGATTTAACAATTTTGGACAATGGCAGCCGTATTACAATAATAACCAACCAAATTCAAATATTGGTTATTATTATCAGCAGAATAACAACCAACAGGCGCCATTGAATAATCAACTGCCATCAGTTAGTCCACAAGCAAATAATGCCCCCAATCATTCAATAAACGTTATTAATTCACAGGAGGCTAAAAAGAAAGAACAATCAGAAATTTTATGGAGTTTTCATAGAAAACTATGATCTGAATTTGGCAAACTTAATTAATTCTACATCAGAAGCAAAACCCAGATTGGCAAACAGTGATGAACAACTATTTTCAGAAAATTTTCGAAAATACCAGCCATTATTAATTCCCGTTATAATTTGTGGAGAAGAATTCAAAGCATTAATTGATACGGGAGTGCAGTCTAGCTTCATGAGAACAGATACAGCCTCTAGGCTATTAAATACACCAAAGATGAAGTTTCCTATCTTGAATTCCATGGTTACGGCGGTTGGAAAATATGAATCAACCTACCAACCTACATTTATATACATTGGAACTAGTTTTGGAAATTTTCTCCGAAGATTCACGCTTCTAGATAACCTGAATGAAGGTACTATCTTTGGTCTAGATTTTCTTACCCATCCTAATATACAGATTGCACTCGATTTTGGAAAGGGCCAGAAAAGACTGGCAAATATCGAAAAAAAAATTATTAGTGGAACATTATTTGAGGATGCACAAATACTGCGGAGGTTGCCCATTCCTAGCAATTTGATGGTACTGGATGAAGTGCAAATCAAAGAAGAAATTCAGGACGAAGAAGTGCCCGATTTGGAAAGTGATGATGAAGAAGGCCAAGTAATGAGAATAATGGAAATGGATGAAGAAACCTTTATATGGATGGAAACAAGAACATATATACCACTGAATACTACTACTTTTGTTCAAGCTAGGGTGTGGCCACAGAAAGATTGGGCAAAAGAACCTATAAAAGTGGAAGAATAGGGGAAAAAACACCATTCAACATTGATGCATGGATTGTAGATGCAAAAAAAACAATTTTCGAATTATGTTGATAAATGATACAAACAAAGGTATATCGCTACAAAATAACGAATTGATAGCAAAGTCTAAAATGAAATTTGTAGGACCAGATTTTGATGAAAAGGTTCACTAATTGCAAAATGTGTTATGTTTATTTCTCTGCTTAGATCTGAAGATGTCAGCAATATAACTAAAGATACTATCGGCTTCTATCCAACTGATTACTGTAGGTCACTCAAAGGAGCTTCTTATTAGCAATCAGCCAAATACAGTGCAACAGTCCTCTAGCAGAAAATAAACACAACCTTCAGTCACCAATAAGTAACTGGAAACTCTAATTCGTGCAATTGCAAAGCAATTAGGGTCTCCCCAGGTGCTTCCTAAAGGCTTACACAAATATAAAGAACTCACTATAATGATGTCCAAGAAGGCTGGGGCTTTCCTTGGCAATGGATCCCGTGTAAGTGGCTCCCGCCTCCACTTATTGGGTGAATAATATTATTAAGGATAATAATAATAATAAAAATTACACATAATAATATGTAAATTGTGGGGGCTGTCAATGTTCCATTTACTGGGCCTAAAAGTAAACAAATATAATATCAAACAGACGGGACTCGCCCACAACACACTGGAGTTGTAAGAATGATCAACATCCTGTTTCTCGGTCGAATTGTGGCTTCATCCACTTCACTAATTTTGCATAGATGTGGGATGACTGCTAGTGTAAGTACATCCCCAACAAATCAACCACAGCTGCAACAACAATGAGAACCGGAATTTGTCAGAATTGATTTACAATTAGTAAAAGATTCAAGCATTGATCAGGAAGGCCAACAGAAGCTTATGATGTGCTACTCAAACATAGGCATTCATTTAGTATGAAGACAGACCCTTTAATGATTACACATGGAGCCAAACACAGAATCAACACTTGAAGTGCCTTGCAGGTCTAGAAGCATTACTGGAGAGCTCCAATTATGCAATGTGACATAATATGGGAGCATGTGAAAGATATGATGGGTTAAGGTGTCGTCAAACCCTCTAGAAGCCCTTGGGCTGCACCATTGTTTCTAGTTGGTAAAAGATGGTACCTGGAGACCTGTAGTCAACTACAGAGGAATAAACCAAGTTATGAAAGATGATAAATTTCCAATACCAAAAATTGATGAGATATTGCAAGATATTTCTCCACCCTGGACTTGAAGTCAGGATATTGGCAGGTGCCGATGCACCCAGATTCACAGAAAAAACAGCCTTTATTTGCCAAGAGGGACTCTCTTCCAATTTAAAGTCATGCCCTTTGGGTAGAGAAATGCCCCAGTGGAATTTCAATGCCTAATGGAGCGAAATTTATACTCATACATTTGGAAAATATGTTTGGTGTATATCAACAACGTAATTATATTTTTAAAAACCATTGACGAACATCTAGAAAACCTAGAAACTATCTTTTGATGTTTGGTGAATGCAAACCTTATGCTCAAACCTGACAAATGATCTTTTATGCCAGCCAATGTGAAATTTGTTGGCCACATATTGAACAAAAATGGAATGTCAGTTGTTGAAGTTGAAGTTGAAGTTGAAGCAGTAAAAAATTTTGAAGTAACCTAAATCTATCAAGCAATTACAAAAATTCTTGGGATTGGTCCAGTGTCGAAACATTTCATACATAATTTAGCCTTCATTGCTCAACCATTATTCAAAGCCTTAGTGAAGAAGAATAGAAAAGAGAAATTTGAATTATCGCAGGAACAATTGAGGGCTTTTGAAAACATGAAAAATGCGCTAATGACAGCACCTTTTCCTAGGTATCCTGTATTTGATGGGTTTGTGAGATTCGAGATTCAAACTGATGCCTCAGTAAAGGCTATAGGTGCTATTCTATATCAAGAAACCGAAAATGATAACTGGACTATTGCCTATTCAAGTAGAGTTCTCAACAATGCAGAAACAAGATATTCAACAACAGAAAGAGAATGTTTGGCAGTAATCTGTAGTTTCAAACAATATAGGCACTATGTTATGGAGTTTAAGGTCACAGTTAGAACTGTTGAAATGAGACTTTGGTGTTGGGAGTGAGAAATGTAATAAAGGATTTGATACCAAAAATAGACCTAATCAGTCACTAGCTAATTCACCTAATCAGGCCGAAACCTTAGGTAGAATCAGTTTGCAACAGTTCGGTCAATCTCCAAATCAACAAAGATCTCCTGCTTTCGTCCCGAAGAACTGCAGAAGATAAGATAACACCCTGAGCTCAAGTAACTTCAAACCAGGGGCAAATTCAGAAATCAGGCCGAGAACTGAGTTGTAAATGTAGACTTGCACGCTGGGTGGCTCTCCAGAAGTCCGGGGTCTAACCTGCGTTCCCTCAGCTGCGAGTGATCGAAATAATGTCCGGCCGGGGGTTGTTGTATTTGGGCGGAAATGCTCCACCAAAAATAATATAACAAATAATTTAAATAATGCCCTACTGGGCCGCTGATTTCTTCTTTATTAAAAATAAACAAACTAACAATGAATGACCAAAAACATAGATGACCGGCATATTTATGCACAGTGTCTATGCAAATCGGCGTCGACGCGTTTTGCGTCGACTTTGGCTATTTCTTTGTAACCTGGAGATAGACTATGTCCATCCCTGACATCCCTCGAGCCTCGAAACTGACCAACGGGAGGTTAAAAAGATTCATATTATGCCGCAATGACAACTTTGGAACCTTTTCAGGCCCTAATACAGTCAAAGCAGTTTTCTGAACCTTTTTGGTCATTCATGCCCCCTTGCGGAAAGCTTTCCGAATGACTACCCTCTTATGTCAAGTCTTTTACCAGGCATACCGGAATGTCCACAAGGCCGTCCAGGTGCGCTACCTCTTGGTCTGGATGCCGACGGATTGACGACTCCATGTCGGCTTGACTTTGTTGGCGTACCACCGAATCCAATTTGACCTGCACCAGTGCGGAGGGTCTTTGGTTGCTGTCCATCCCGTGATCTTTCGTTTCGTGCCATACGCTGGATGCCAGGGACAGAACATTTGTCTGTCTATCTCTTTCCGGTTGCGTGTTTCGCCGTGAAGTTTCCGCCTTTTTCCAACGGTGCCCTCGCCAAAAAAGATTTTCTATTATATCTAAATAAACTACAAAATATGTACATTAGTACGAGTATCAGAAAAAAAATCAAAATCTCCCGGGCATATCGATTGAGCAAAAAATAAAAAAAAAGAAAAAATAAGGCGAGATTATAACGGAGATTAAGTGAAAAAATAAATTTTTTACATGCCCGTTTTTGGCAATGCGAGGTACGAAAAACGAATGGAAATTTTAAAGCACGCAACAAATGGGAAAAAAAATTTTTTTTTGTATTTTGTATTTTATATTTTTTTTTGTATTTTTGTGGTTTTATATTTTTTTTTGTATTTTGTGTTTTTTATCCAAAATAAATGGGAAAACAATATTTTTTGGCCAAAATTTATGCGGCTAGGTTACTGTTGCCGCCCACCGCCTCCTTGCGCCCCTCTATGGGCTCCTCCACGACCTCCGTAAGGTCTCCATACCCATTGGCCCTGCTGGCCTCCTCTTCCTTGCACCTGCGGCGTGGCACCTCTGCCACGCACTGCTCCACGACCACCCCTGTTGGGGTTGTGGAACTGAAACTGGCCTCTGCCGTGGTTACCAGTCTTTTGCACCTTTCCTTGCGTACTCAGAGCTATTTCCTGGCTTCCTTGGCCTTGACCCTGGCCTTGAGGTCCGGGAACCTTCAAAGTAGCACTAGTTTTTTCGTCTTGAGCTTTACTGAATTTAACAGAGCTTTGCAAGTCTGAACTGGTGCTTCTTTTGGCTCCCATCACTCTGACCTGGTGATTGCTACTAAGCATCACAGATCGAAAGGCCGTTTTGTATTCCAAGGGGGTATCATGGTTATTATACACCCTCAACAGTCGGTTATTCGTCGCCACCATGGCCCTGGCATAGATGTTTCCAATATGCATTGGGGATAGCGGGGCCCATTCCAACACGAGGAATAGCATCATAACGAAATACCTGACCGAGGAAAACACATCAGGCACTCTCTCCATCTTGAGCCACTTGGGGAGAAAGTCATACATGACTCTTTCCCAGAGCTCTTCAGGTAAATTGGTCCGATCATAGAGAAAAGCTCCCTGGATTCTGAACTGTTGTTCGTAATCCTGATAGATTTCCCTAATGGCATCATTTACCATGAAGAAAACCCTTTCTGACTCAAATTGCTCGAAAGCAAAATACTTGGCCACTGCACTCGTGAAAAATGATATTGGGCCAGCTTCTCTGGCTTTTGGTTGATAGACATCCCAGAAGTCCAAAAGACTGTCCTTGAATTTTTCCGCAGTCACTTCCGGCGTTTCAGTTGCCTGAGCAGCCTGCGCCTGCTTAATTTTACTGGGACCAGCCACTTGCACTTGACTAGCTGCCACTCCTGGTTTTTGGTCCTTGCTGGGTTTTGCCTGGCCTTTCGGCATCAGTTTCCCCATCGCAAGGCCTATTGCGCCTGAAGTTTGACTAGTCTTGGATGTACTATCTTGAGTTGCAGTTGCCACTGAAGATGTAGCCAATGACGGTGTTCCAGTTGAAGCAGAAGTAATTTGAGAAGTGGGGGTAGTAGTGGAGGTAATCGTAGAAGTTGAGGTCGATATGACGGACGAAGTCGCCGTCTTACTGTCTTCCTCTTTCGCTTCTGCTTTTGCTCCCTTAATACCCTTCTTCCTCCTTTCCTTCTCCTTCACTCTCATTTTCTTCTTCCTTTCAGCCATAAATAGAATTTTTTCGTCGTTCCACCCTTTTTCTCTCATACTCTGAATGACTTTGGCTGAATACAAACCTGGAACACCCCCATCAGCAGAAAACGCTATTACCTCCTTGCTCTCCGTCATCTCCGATTCAGGCGTTTCTGCTATCGTTTCATCAATAACGAGCTTATCGGAGGCCATATCGTCGTCTACTTTCATCGGCGATGGTGGCTCTAATAGGACTACTTTCGTTTCCACTTCCGGCGCTGCGGTATCGTCCTTTTGGAGTCCGAATTGAATTGACATTTGGCGAAGTTTTTCGTTGTAAATCGCCGCATTCTTCACAAATTCTTCCTCCATTAATTCACGTTGGAGTCGAATTCTTTCCTTCGCCTCCTCTTCCATCTTTAGAATAACTTCTAATCGACGCTGGTTGTCGAGTTCGGACTGCGTCTGAGCAGTTTGAGCTTGCATCAGTTCCGTTGCCAGAACCGATTGCTCTTGCTGCTGCTCTTCTTCCGACAGCTCAGTCACGTCCTCATCCTCAAGTCCTTGGTCTGGCGATTCATCTTCAGCCGGCAGTCCCACTGCATCGCTGAAGATTTCGCTTTCCGACGTTGGGCTTCCTGACCTGAAAATATCGGAAATTCAACTACACCTACATCAGCCTGCTGTTTGTCCTCGCCTTTCAGACTATCAGTCTTGGTGGGACTAATCTTGCCAGCTAATTTGGTGACAGTACCTTCACCCGTTTTATAACTATATGTGTGCTGAATTCCCAGTAAATCCGAGGCCAGAGGTCTATAGTCAAAGATCTTTTTAGGGAAGGCTATAGTATACTCCCTATTTTCCGCCAATGACCCATAGACGTCTCCAACCTTGTCGATTTTGGTTTGCCAGGTTACCCCATATCTTAATGAAGGCGTTCTTTGTGCTAGCACGATATGGTAGAACCTAACATAATAATATGGATTTGAGCTATAGCTCTTGCTGTCCGTAGTTATTGTGTCAGGGCTGCCAGGGATCGGTGCCCACACATCTGCATTCTTCCATAATCTTAATCGAATCGGCATAAATCCGAATTGATTCATCCAAACATATATTCCAGCACGTTTTCGGGGTACCTCATACTCTATGTTTGGAAGAGTTTTCGCCAACAAAAGATACTGGGACAACCTTTTGTCTGACCGCCAAGCCATTTCCTTTATCTTGCCCTGTAGCTCTGGGCTGAACGATGTAATGAACCTGAAACTAAACATTTCGGCCATTACAAAGTCCAGTTCCTTTCTGCTATGGGGCCAGATCACGTGGAAGGCCAGCGGGACTAAGGCACAAGTGGCTTGCAGTTCCGAGAACCACTTTTCCTCAAATGCCTTAGCATACTCCGCCAGCTGAGGCTTCCAGTGATCCTTGTCAAAATAACCCACCCCAGGATCAATATCAATAGGCACATGAACCAGATGATATTTTAGGGCATCTAGTAGTGCTTGCTTTTGACGATCTTGGGGCAGTTTGACAACCTTCCTTGCTGTGTCAATGAACCAAACTAAAGACGCTGGCTGCGTGAGCTGATGATACTGCTTCCCTTGCGCCATTTCCTCTACTAACTGTAGGCGTAACCTATCCTTGGCCGACAAGCGCTGTTCAGGCCTAATCATTTCGTCGTCATCGGGATCACTTGCCTCATCATAGGAATTGGGCTTTAATTTTTTACCCTGACGATAAGCACCTGGATAGATGCCTTGCCATGGCAAATTTTCTTTCCCTTTCCTAGGATTGCAGATGTCCCGATGGCAACGAAAATTAGGCCCTATTTCTTGCACTTGTGTGGCCCATCTTGCGTACATTTCTTGGTGCATCATGTGGTAGGTGGCCTCAGGCTGCCTAACCACAATATCAGGTGTACCCACAAAGTTACGTAGTTTATAGTCTGTAACTATATATGAGTAAAACTGATAAAATTTATATGAAAGAATTTCAATCTGGGATGGATCGACTATATCGTGAGGAAAGTTGGCAACTCCCCCACATAGCTCAGTCACATACCCATAGTGATATGCCCCCATAAAAATTGCCAATGAAAAGTACACATCCATACCAGCGTACTGCAGTATCTCTTCGGGGACTCTTTCTTTGGCCACACTTTGTCTATTACGTAAAAGACTGTAATCAGTCTGGTGAGGACCGATGTCAGCCAAATACATTTCGGCAAAGAGGCCTTTCAATTTCAATGTCTCAGGGCAGATTCCTGCTTTCCTGGATTTGGTAATCTCACTTCCTATGATCTGCTTTGCCGTGATGCTTAGATCATAGTATCTTCCCAGATTTCCATCCTTGATACTACATCTAATCGCGCCAGACAAATCGCAACCATGGGTGCTTTTTTGGCATCCACAGACATTGATAATTGAAACTATGTCCTCCAAAACGGCGTAACCGACTAACAACGTCGCTGAGCGTAAAAAGTGTAACAAGATGTTCCACTCTTGCTCTTACAGCAAAGTTAAATTGATTATGAACGTTTTGCCATTTAGGTGGGCGAACGAAACTAATCTGGCAAACTGGTTGCCTTTTTCGTTTTCGAACCCCCACCTAAATAGCTTTCTAGCGTCCTCGCGGTTCACCTTCTCTACATCGAAGCCGATAATGCTCATGCCTCGGAAAGTGCGGCTTTCTAGGTGTTTTACCACCCTTTCCACACTTCCCGTGGGAACAGTTATCGGCTCAATAGGGTTGGTCGGCCAGAACTCAAAAGTGGCAAAAAACCACCTTTCCAACTCCACTATCCGCATTGCCCGACGGATATTGTGGTCTAAAAATCCAGGAGAGAATTAGACAGACATACACTACTAACTCTTTATGTGCATTTTCGTGACCCTTTTTGAACTCTTTGGGTAATTTTACCCACTACTACTCCTTTAACCTTTGGGGAAAAACTCTAGCACCTTTGTGCAGAACACCGTTTTAACTTTTGAAACTTTTGAAATTTTGGAGCGGGAACTTGATTTTTAGCCTTTCTGGCTGTTGAGTGTCCCTTTATAGAAACCAAAATTGATAGGCAAAAATATGTGGAATTAGGTGTTTTTTCACTCTAACCCAACAAACTCTTGCTACTCGATGAGCTCAATCGATCACAACTTTGATCTCCACGACTAGCTCCTGCTAATCCCCTTCTTCGCCACTTTCCGGAAACCAGAGGGAGTGGGAATGACAAAAACCTCCCCTAATCGGATCACCTAATTCGACCGAAGTCTTTTTCGGATCACCTAGGTTCGGCCCTTGCCACCCCCTTTTACCTAATTTTTTGTGTTTAATTCTCAACTCCCAGTTGGTAGCTCGTCCGAGAAAGGGCACAGAAACAGTCTTACAAAACACCCCTGATGAGTGTAACCTCGGCTCATTTTCTTACCTAATTATTTACAAATAAAAAATGATTGCTTACCGTCGACCAAAAAATATCGATTATTCTGCTGCGGGTGTGGCTCCCCAAACTGGACCTCGTCGTCTGTCGCATTGTACGTCGGAGTACACTCGTTCGGCATACCCATTTGAAATTTTTGGGCCCGATTCTTCGCACCAAAATAATTTAAAAATTTTTAAAACCGGATTTGCAGCTGTGAAAAGTAGACAGATGTATAAAACATTTACAGTCTATTCCCTTGCGGCTGCAAATTACCTCACGGGAGGGTTCTTCCGTTCACAATATTTTCGGAAAAGATTTGAAAAATGAAGAGCAGACGCGGGACACGGCTTTTGAAAGTTTTGAATGATTTTGAAGTGTTAACCAAGAAGTTGTAAAATGAAAAATTGTATGAAAACGGGTCTTTCGCTTTAAAAGCTTTCCCCCCGCTCCGTTAAAACACAATCCTACATATCAAAAAATATGAAAACGGATTTTAACGGTTACAAAACACAATTGGAATAAATATTTATTAAATATACAAAATAAATACACACAAATCGGCAGATTTTGCCGCTACCAAACTACATCGGGCGTCGCACTACTCTCCGCTAATTGCCAAGGTACAGTAAGATGATTCGATCGATTTTTTACATAGTTCTGCCATCGTGTAGTCTCATAGCGAAAAATTTTCAGCCTACTTGCTGAAACCTTTTGCCATAGCAAAAGATTATCATAACGTGCGATTGTTATGACATTATCTTCTAACCTGGAAACATCAGTTATAATGAAGGGTCCTTCCCAAGTTAAGCCTAGTTTCTTTTGCTTATCAACTTTAAGAAGTACCCAATCATTTTCTTTAAAAACCGAGGTTTTAATTTTCTTGTCGAAATATCTTTTGCTAGCTTCCGCTGCTTTCTGGATAATTTCGGCAATAATACCATAAAGCCTGGTTAAGTGGTCTGTTAGGATGAATTTGTATGCCTCATAATTCATGGGCATTACTATTTTAAGGGCTTTTGACAAATTCATCCCGAACTTTGCCTCATGGCTCCGTAACAACGCAAATGGCGAGGCCTTCGTCACTGCGTGTGGGGTAGCATTGTAGGCAAAGACCACTGATTTGAGATATCTTGGCCAGCTATCAGGTTCACTGATAGCTACTTTTCTCAGTTGTTTTATTAGAGTTTGGTTGAACCTCTCTGCCATACCATTACCCTGAGGGTGGTAAGCAGTAGTGAAGCTCTTCTTACACTCTAATAAATCACAAACTGATTTCATTAAATCTGAAGTAAAACAAGATCCATTGTCACTTAGGAGTTTCGTTGGTGTTCCATGCCTAAATATTATAGCTTCTAAGAATGCATTCACATCTGAATTTGCTGATTGATCTGGGATCATTTCAGCTTCAACCCATTTTGTGAAATAGTCCTGAAAAACTATAACATAAGGCATTCTTTCTCCCAAAGGCGAAATTCCTACTATATCCACAGATACAATGTCAAATGGACCTTGTGGCACAATGGGTATCAATGGAGGAATGGATGGCTTTCCTGCAGTCGCCATTTGACAGACAACCCAGTATTTTATCCATTACCTGACATCTTTTTCCATGCCAGGCCACCAATAGTGCAATTTCATGACACTCAGAGTTCTTTTGAAACCCTGGTGTGTCATTATTACAGCACCATGATGCTGATGCAGTACAGAGTCCCTGAGGTTTGCGGGTACGACCAATTGGTCTTCGCTTTCTGCCTCAGTTTCCCTATACAATACACCATTTTCTTCGTAGAACCCAGTGTGATACTTCGTGGTGCTATTTGCACCTAATTTATCCCAGATGGGCTTTAAGCTTTCTTCTGCTTTTTGCAGTTTGCTCATCAAGTCATCTGGGATCAGGCCAATAGATATCTCTTTTTCTCCTGATGTTCCTGGTTTATCAAATTCCTCTTCCTTTCTAGGGTGTAACCACTGCACATTGTCTTGTTTCTTAGGTATCGCAGATTTATCAGTTTCCTGATTTTCTTTCTGCACCTTTTCCGAAACACGAGCTTTGCTTCTGGTTACTACCGCTTCTACTCCTTTAGAATGCTCTCTTTCGTCCTCAGGACTAATTCGAGCGTCCTCTCCTTCCTTTCTATCCTTGTGGGATTTATTCTTTTTGGGGATATTGTTCCTCTCGGCCACCAAGGAAATTTGTTGCTGTTCTTGTTCTTTTATTCCTTTGACATCAGAGGAAACAACATCCGACTTGAACATGCTTTCCCACTTCGGTGGTGATTTCACCACATCCTCTGGCTCATCCTTTCTAGAGAGAAAGTCAGCCATAGCATTTTGTCTACCTGGCACATATTCTAACTTGTGGTTGTATTGATTTATGATCGCATACCACCGTTTCAATTTGTCATTTGTTGTAGTGTTGACTTTCATTGATAACAGTGGTCTGTGATCTGTCTTAATCAATACTTTCTGCCCCAATAAATAGTGCCGGTAGATATTGAGGCCATAGATAATCGCAAGGCACTCCCTTTCGGTTGCGCACCACTTTTTCTCGTCCTCCTTTAGCACACGGCTATTTTATGCTATGACCCACTTGTCATCCCCAGACTCATGATACAGAACAGCCTCTAGTGCTGTTCCACTGGCATCGGTTTGTAAAATGAACTGGGCTGAGCCATCCATTACTGGGTACCTAAGAAATGGAACCAATACCAGTGCTTCTTTCAAAGCATTAAATGCTTTGTAATGATCCTCTGTGACGAGCCATTTATTCCTTTTCTTGGCCGTCAGCTTATACAAAGGTTCTGCGTGCTTTGCCAGATGTGGTATAAATTTTTTACACCACTGGAGCATTCCGAGAAACCTTTGCATATGCTTGACCAAGTCCGGGAATTCAAACTCCTTAATAGCTTGCACTTTTTTCGGATCGGGCGAAATTCCATTAGAATCCAAAATATGACCAAGAAAATGAACCTTCTTTGGTAGGAATTCACATTTTTCCAGTTTAAGTGTAAGCTGGGCTCGTCTCAGAGCATCCAGGACCAATTTCAAATTTTCTATGTGTTCCTCGAACGTATTCGAGAACACTATGATATCGTCTATGTAGACTAGACATATCTTCCAAACATGAGGATGAAGGATTTTTTCCATCATCCTCTGGAACTCGGCTGGTGCATTTTTCAGTCCAAAGGGCATTACTTTGAACTGAAACAACCCTTCTTGACACAGGAAAGCAGTCTTTTCTTTACTGCCTTCTTCCATTGGCACTTGCCAATAACCAGACTTATGGTCGAGTCGTATAAAATTTTGCTCTCCCGAGGCAGTCCAGATAATCATCCATTCTTGGTATTGGATATCGATCATCCTTCGTAACCTCGTTCAAGCCTCTGAAATCAACAACCGGCCTGAGCGACCCATCTTTCTTCCCTACTAGGAATAATGGCGCCACCCAGGGCGATCTTGATGGCTCTATGACTCCTTTGTCTAGCATTTCTTGCACATGTTGTCTGATATATGGTCGGCGTTCAATGGCAGCTCTGTAGTAATGTTTCGCCACAGGGCTAGCATCACCTGTATTAATTTTACAAGTAAGATGGGGAGTAGTTGTCAGAGGATCATGAGGTAGGCTAAATACATCCCGGTATTTCACGAGTTGCCATATCGCCATCTCTTTCTGTTCCTCTGACACTGTAGCTTTAGAGGTCATTTTGTACAATGCTTCCAGAAACACAACTCCATCGAATTTTGATTCCTTGGCATCGAAAATGCCCTCTAGGCTACTTTCTCCACTATTTCCTGCTTGCAAAATTGATACACTTGATTCTCCCCGAAATACGGAGTTACAGTAGCCAAGAACTTGATTAGGTTCTATCAGGCAACCAGAACCCGTATTATTGGAGATCATCAATACAAAGTCCTCCTTTGAACCATCAACTATAGTATCATCTATTCTGAATCTCGTTTCTGAATCATCTCCTTCTATGATGATTCCATTTATTCTATTTGCCAAAGATTTATTCCACAATTTAGCTTTCACTAGCTGATCTGTTCCATGTGGAATGTAAATTCTATTACAAGCCACTACTGGAACTAGATCTTCCAGTTGCTCGATTGTCGAACATTGATCTTCTTCAATAGAATTTTCTTGTATTGATTCTGCTATCATCGGATTATGCATCCCAACTATTGGAATTGCTTTCTTATCAGATGTTAACAAATCATTACTTTTCTTTACACCCATCATAGTCATTGAACCCTTTCCAAAATCTATCACCGTATTGACTTCCGGATGCGCCAGGAAGTCTGTTCCCAATATCAAATCTTCTGCGGACCCTGGTATTATGATAGCTTTAACTGGAAAACGGCCATAATCACATTGCATTTGAAATTGAACGCAACCATGTGCACTAACTACTTTACCATTAGGGACAGTGACTTTTAGGATCTTAGGGTATGCTGTATACTCCAGTCCAAGTGACTTTTTCAAGAAATCACCCAACATCACCAAACACTGAGCTCCCGTGTCAATCAGTGCCTTTGCAGTAGTAGAACACACAGTTACTTTGATGTGAAATGGCTGTGTTCTAGGGTATTTTGCTAACATATCCAGTTCCTCTGCAGTTGCCTTTCTACCATACTCGGCACTGCATTCCATTTCTGGCACATCCTCTTCTTTCTCCATGGCACAATTGTGTAAACCACACAACTTCATCTCCATCATTGGTTCTTGCTGTACACTATTGACACCACTAGTCGGCGGTTGGTCTGTCTGCCCAGAGGCTTGCGATGGACTAACTACCTTTTGCGGAACCAACAGGGTATTTGAACTCTGATTTGCGATTACTGGTTGTTGGTCCATTAGATTTGGTCCTGGTAACATCAGCTGGGTGGTAGCCTGTAACAATCTCATCTGCTCCCTGAGCTTCTTCAACTTTACGTATTCCAGAAACTCAGCATATTCTTGCAAATTTTCCGCCTCATCATCAGGAAACGAAACTTGATAAGCTCCCCTTTCGCCTTCGTTACCAAAACCACCTCTACTTCCTCTGTAATTTCCCCTGAAATTACCTCTGAAATTTCCTCTACCTTGGAAATTTCCAAAACTTCCTCTAGGACTTCCTCTTCCAAAGCCTCTTCCACTATTTCCACCCCTTCCACGATTTTGTAAACCTTTATAAAAATTCAAGGTTCTACAATCAATCGTGTTGTGAGTGTTATTTTCATGGTAAGCACACCATTTTCGCTGCTGAACCTCTTGTTGACCTTTCGCTTTCGCTTTATCAACTTTCTGAGTTAAAGCATTTATGGCTTCCTCTTGAGCTTTGGTCGAGTTCCTAATCTCTTCATAACATTGTGCCATTTTGATAAACTCCTTAGATAAAGCCACCATGAGGGAGTCCTTTTTTGGCTCCTCAACAGGCTGTTGCCGAGGCATTATGACCTGTTGCGGAGGTACTTCAAGTACTTCATCATCTGCTATATCTATCAATCGATTTTGCGAAGATTGCATTGGAGTTTGCCTTTCTGTGTTTGGTCTTCTACAGTCCCTATTGCGTTTTTGGGCGCTTTCATAAGGTCTTTGGATTACATTCACATTGGCTTGCTGCTCATCAACAATTTCGGCTAGTGCCGTATTTATCATCATGGGCTGCTCTCTTGGCCCAAATGTTCTAATCGCATTCCGGTACTTTAACTCTATCTCATAGACTGCTTGCAAAAGATCATACCAATTTTTGAATTTTGCTATGTCTTTCTGCAGTTCTAATTGATAAGTCAAAGAACTCCTATAGAAAAAGGTTTCAATGATTACTTTATTTTTAAACTCCTTTGTTTCACTCTGATAAACAAGATTCACATGTGCTTGAACCCTTTTTAGAAATTTGGTTGCTGCTTCATCGGGTTCCTGTTTAATATCTAATAAATCCCATTTGAGCATGTCCAGGTTACAGTCTGGAGCACAATAGTTCAAAATCTTGTCTCGGGCCTCCCTATATGTCATTGACTCTTCGGCCAATTCTTTCAGCAAGTCCCTTGACAAATGGGTTAATGCTTCTAGTTTCCCCTCATTGGGAGTATTCTTACGAAACTCACCTTCTAGCTCCACTAGAAAAGCAAGAACCTGTTTACTTGGCATGTCAGATTACAGTAATTTCGGTTTGATCGCCCTTTCGATGTCATAGACAGTTGGGCCTACCTGAGCCGGATTGACCCATAAAGCTGGATCAATCGGAATCATTGTAGGCATGACCTGCTGCCTGACACTTGGGGTCTCTCCCCTAATACAACTGCTCTGTTGTGAGATAGTTGGATTTATCAGACTTGGGTTTTTTAGGCCTTCGTCAAAACCACAACTACTCACTCTCTCCTTCACTTTTGAGGTAGTGGGCAAATGAGACATATACTGCTCTTTAGGACCGAGACTTGACTTTTGGTCTTTCCGTCTACAGTCTTGCTGAAGAGTGATGCCATCATTTTGCCACGCCAACTCTTCCTGGCCCTGCTCAAACTTCAATGCACCACCTTGTTCCAAACAGCCAGCATTGCTTTGCCTCGGTTCATTTGCCTTACTGGCTTTCTGTGAACCTGTATTAGCAATGTTGGCGAATATGCTATCATAAACATCTAACCTGTTCATGATCTGGTCCAATTTATCCTCCAGTGAGCTCTTTCGAGGAATTTCGCGGTGTTCTTCCCACTCATTGTCCCAATATAACCGATGGTAAGTATCATATAATTGGGCGGGTTTATTAATTGGCCGGCGCTGCTGTTGATCCAAAACCGTAATGTTCATCTTCGGTAATGGACGTGCCGGTCCGTAATAGGCGGTTGTAAATACTCGCCTCTCTTCGGGAGGTTCATTGACGACGGAATTTTAAAAATTTGATCTTCGTTGGCCGATAATATCGCGTCGTCATCCTCCCTCTCGACAGCTGTCGAGGTCGTAGGTTGGTTGCCTTCATTTTCCACCGATAAAGGCCTGTGATCTGAGCAATTGTCCTCTTCAGCTGAGGTTTCAGCTGAAGTTAGGACAATTAACTTTTCTGTATCACAGGCCTTTTTTCCCAGTGGTGTTCTGGGCAAACTGGAACTCTTGAGGCCACCTGGGTTGTCTTTACTCATTTTGTAACCTCCCAGTTCTCTATAAAAACCAATAGGTTTTTTGACTCCTCGAGTTTGCCTCTGATTTTCCGTTACTCTGAGAGTCAGAAGCCACCACTTGTTGAAATGAGACTTTGGTGTTGGGAGTGAGAAATGTAATAAAGGATTTGATACCAAAAATAGACCTAATCAGTCACTAGCTAATTCACCTAATCAGGCCGAAACCTTAGGTAGAATCAGTTTGCAACAGTTCGGTCAGTCTCCAAATCAACAAAGATCTCCTGCTTTTGTCCCGAAGAACTGCAGAAGATAAGATAACACCCTGAGCTCAAGTAACTTCAAACCAGGGGCAAATTCAGAAATCAGGCCGAGAACTGAGTTGTAAATATAGACTTGTACGCTGGGTGGCTCTCCAGAAGTCCGGGGTCTGACCTGCGTTCCCTCCGCTGCGAGTGATCGAAATAATGTCCGGCCGGGGGTCGTTGTATTTGGGCGGAAATGCTCCACCAAAAATAATATAACAAATAATATAAATAACGCCCTACTGGGCCACCGATTTCTTCTTTATTAAAAATAAACAAACTAACAATGAATGACCAAAAACATAGACGACCAGCATATTTATGCGCGGTGTCTATGCAAATCAGCATCCACGCGTCTTGCGTCGACTTTGGCTATTTCTTCGTAACCTGGAGATAGACTATGTCCATCCCTGACAGAACAGACCATAATTCACTAACATGGTTATTGGCGGAAAAACAATAAAATCAGAGATTATTAAAGTGGGTGCTATACCTTGGTCAATTTGATTACACATTTGAATACGTAGTGGGGAGAAAAAATGCCTTCACTGATTTTTTGTCAAGATCCGAAGAAAAGGAGAAACTGAAGTGAAAACAGGAAGGAGATAATGAAGAAATTAGTGGGGAAATGCAAATATCAAATGAATGTATGGGGGTAACAGGGGCAATGACAAGACAAATGTTAGAACCTGAAATGCAGGAAACTTTCATTGATCTGCCACCCCCTACACAGTAAGAAATTGATCAAGTCCCCCAGGAAGCAAAGAAGGAGACGGAATTTTTTTCCATTGAAATGATAAAGAAACAACAGTGATTGAACTCAAAATTGTGAGAGATTTTCAAGAATATTTCCGAAAACAGCTCAAAAAAGTACCTCAATAGTTTTCACTTGGAAAATGAAGAACTATATTGCGAAAATATCCATGGAAAAAATCAATTGGTGTTGCCTACATAGCTTAAATACCTGGTATTGTACCAATATCATGTCAATACCCTAATGGGACACCAGGGAATCGATCAAATTATAGCCATAATTGGAAAAAATAAATTTTGGTGGCCAAATATGGAAGATGAAATTATCAAACGGGTAAAACCATGTGTGGTATGCCAATTATGTCGACCAGTAATGAACTCAATACAACCCTTGAATCTGATACCCCTGTCCTACCCATGGGAAATAGTAACCATGGATGTAGTTAGCATTTCACCCTTACAAGAAAAACGACCTTACATAATCATTCTTATGGAATATTCTAGAAAGTGGGTCAAAGCTAAATGCATACCAGATCAAAAGGCTGATATGATAGTCAAAGCATTCATGGAGAAAGTAGTGTATATTCACAGAACACCGAAACACCTCCTAAGCAATCAGGGATCGGCATATATGTCCCAACTAATGATGGAAGTCTACAACTTGCTCAAAATCAAGAAAATAAATACTACACCATACCTTCCACAATGCAATAGTATGGTAGAGAAATTTAATTGAACTCTTATCCAAAAAATTTGAAGAGTAGCTATAATGGATCCTGACGATTGGCCACACTATTTGGAACAAATATTATTTGCTTACCAAGTAACACCCCACAAAACTACAAAAAATTCACTGCATAGCCTATTATATAGCCACGAGGCAAAATTTCAGCTAGATCAGGAGATTGCCCACCCGATAATTATTCAAAACAATTATGATACGTATAAGTACGTGTTAACGGAACACCTCCTTAACAGGTACAAAAGTATTAACAAAAATCATGAAAAAGCCGTGGCAGAAAGAAAATTACAGTATGATAAAAAGCGCATGAAAAAACATTCCAAGTGGGAGAACTTGTTCTCTACCAAAAAGGAATAATCAAAGGAAAAGCGGATATGACAAATGATGGACCTTAGGAGGTGATAGGTACTGAAAATTTAGATAAAAATGTGATAAAATGTGATACAAATATGATGTGCCGGAAAACCTGATTCACGTATACAAATAGTTTCTACCAATCACGTAATACCCTTTTTTACATGAACACCTGAATTTTACTGTACATCATAATTCTCTTTTATCATTTTTATCTGACGTTTTATTTTGATTTTATTTTAACTCCAATTCGTTTTATTTGTGTTTTATGTGTGAAAATACTGCAAAATTCACCCCTTTAATGCCACTTTTTATTCTGCATAGCTATTTTTGGATATTTTATGGTAGTTTTTAGGCACAGATCAAAAGGCATTCGCCAAAAATTTTAATTTCCACGCCCTCAGCGTGAAAATTCCAAAAAAGTTTAGTCCCAAATCTCTACCAAAATTTTTATATCAATACGTTTGCCTTATCATGGAGATATTTTTCAGATTTGATTACGGAAGTTTTACTTTTTCGATTTTAATTATTGATTGCAGAATTCGATAATTTCAGATAGCGACAAATTATGGAGCCATTGGCTATCGTCAAGTTTCAGAATTTCAGACTGGCGCAAGAATGTCAAGATAATACGAATTTTATTCTCAGTAGTAAGTTTGAGGAGGAGAAATTATATTTTGAAGAAGAAAAAATAGTCGCAAAGTTGACTCTAAATTGACCGGCCAGCAATTTATATGCCGAGGATTTTGGGTGTTCAAGAGCCTGATCAACTCCCCTATGTCCAAATTTATTCTTGAGCATTTGAGTCATTTATTGGCGAAATCTTCAAAAAATGGGTAGTTGAAAAATTATTTGAAAGATTATAATGTCCTGCCCATGGTCCGTTCGACAGACATTTTCAATTATTTTTCCTCTCTCTTCGGTGCACCACATATGGTCGGTCATTGAAGATCCTATATTATTGGCCTCAGAGGGAATAAAATCATTTATTCGAAACGTAAATGATTCAAAATTTTGAGGAAGAGTTGTCATTGCCCTCAACACAGAGAGTGGGAGAAAACGGGAGGTATCAGGTGTGAAGCCCTGTGATGCATTGCAACTCCTAACTATTTCTACTATGACAGGTAAAACCTTCATAGTAGATTTAAAATTATGGGAGAAGGATCATTTCAAAAGAATTTACGGCACAATTTTTCGACAAGATAATATAATCGTTGGCTTGAAGATATAACCCTATTATTGACAAAATTCGGATATTTGGAACCAGAGAAAGAGCAGGCACAAAAATGATGTGACAATATCGATTATATATTATCCTGCTGCATTTATGACCTAGAACTAGTCATAAATGAAATGAAGGACAAAGTAAAGACCTGAATGAATTAGAGGAATTAGTCCAGAGGCACTGAACCTCAAGGCCTTTATGATGGAATTAAGCTTTTTTTGGGTTGATGCCTATAAAATTTCTTGGGATCAATTAAACGCCTTGGAATTTAGACAACTTATGGATGCAGACAAATTAAATATCAAAGTTTTGCGATAGGCCATGCCAGATGCAAGAGGGTCCCTATTGTGGTTTTTAGCCCTTCTGCGTATGGATTCGCGCAAGACGTTCAAAATTGTTTCCAGCTGTTCCCTCACGATAGGATAGAGCCAGAATTGATCACAGATTTGGCCTGAAGGTTTCGAGAAACATTTGAAAATAAAGGAAGAGATGGAGAATGGGAGGGGCCTTATGATAGGAAAGAAATTTCAGACAACACTTCCACTTTATGATGTGGGGGAGGCAATAGCAACCTATAAGTTGGCCAAAGAACAAATTTCAGTAAATTTTTATTGTCCGCAGAATATTTCAAATTGCTACGCGGAAACCGAGGCAGTGCCTAGAGGCTGGTATCCGTGGATTGAAAGAAAAGTAAAAACGCCGAAGAAAAAGAAAGTTTGCGACGAAGATGAAGAGCCAGAAAATGACTTGGATTTGTATGATATTTTAGTGGTGAAAGCATTTGGCAAAAGCATTGAAACAAAAGATATCAAAGACGGAAAGCTGCCATGAGGCATTGTACAATTGTCAAATAACATACAGGAACAAGGTAGGGCCCTCAAAGATCACTACACAAGAGAAATCAATCACAATATCGTACTAGTTTTAGAGGAGCTACACCAGAAAGGCATTAATCCCATTATTTACTTCCTGTGGCCACTTGGCCCAGGAATGGAAAGCTTGGATACCAAGTTTTACGTCGGGTAAATGGGCAGATTTGTGGAAAACAGAGAGAGAAAGAATGGAATTCGCAAAGATTATGAGCCGAGGTCTGGAGAATAATGCTATAACACAGAATTTTCGAAAGGCAATTATGGGAGTGGACAGTGACTTGCCCTCCTTGGAAAGCTTACAAAGCTGCCACATGGGTTTGCACGTGTTTGTTTATGAAATTATTGCATTTGAGTCAGAGTCCCCAAAATTTCACCTGTTTTCACTATCAAGCACACATGTTCGTGGCAATGAAATTGTGGAGAGAATTTAACGCGAGAATACCCCGCCTCGAAAATAGCTATCAAGCTGTGTACCAGTCTTACCACGCAAGGGCAGGTGGACTAGCTTACCCATTAGCTAAAGCTGCGCTAGACGACAAGAAAGATCAGGAACTAAATATTCAAGTGTGGAAGAAGGAAGTAGACAATACCAATTGGCAGATAAGATTTTGAAAAGTTATTGATAAAAAGAAAGTGAAGGATATAGTCAACGTCGAAAAAGGGTTGAAAGTATCAAAAATTGGGTACAAGGTTTGCCAGCCCTACAATAGGACTGGAACCACAAAAGTATCCAAAAGGTAGATAAGAAAGACAAGGAACGGCCATCAAAGGAAGGAATCGGTATCGCCGAGCAAAGATAGGAAATGCAAGTACAAAAGCCATTATCACGAGGAAAGAGAAGTGGAAAAATCGGCATCAAAGGAAAAGAAACCTAAAAGCGATAGGTCCAATCAGAAGGGAGAAAACAAGAAGAACACGAGGCCAAGCAAAGGAAAGAAGAGAGAGATAGATCCAAGGATCATAGAAGGGCTGAAGAAAAAGAGGAAAGAGATCACGCTAAAGGCCATAAATTGTGAAGCAAATGATGTGCACCCGCCTATTATCAACACTATGATCGCCTGGATGTGTCCTATGCCAGTCAAACAAGTTCACTGGATAGGGCAAGGAACAAGGAGGTTGTTCAGCCAGGTGCATCGATGTGTGATCCCAATGCGATGGCACAGGCGCAACAGCAGTTATCGTATTTGCCCCCAAATTATCCAGGATTGCCAATGGTGGGTAACCAATATCCTGCCCTCCATGCAATTTCAAATCGGCCATTTTCCGGTGCCTTAAGCCGGGCAATATTATCATCATTTCTTGGTGCCGCCAGGAATGAGTATGCAACTGCTGACTATGATTCCACCTATATGAATGGGGCAAGGTGACAAATGGATGGAAATGGTCCAGCAGCATGGCAGAGTTCCCATACCTCAAAGACTGAAGTCCGCAGGAAATCCAGATTATGTCTCACCCCTGAAGAGAAACTTGCCAATCGGGCAGCCCAGCCGAGACCACAGCATCCAGAGGGACAAGTAAATTGTTGATAAACCCTGGACCTCGCTCTCTGTGAGGTCAGAGTCACTATATTTCGTATACATGTTTGAAACTTTATTAAGGTAATTCCCAAAATTTTGGTTGTGAAAGTAATCTCAGGTTGTCCCTTGTAATATTTTATGTTTGCGATCTGTGCCTAGAAATTGCCTCGTTTTCTTGATTCTCACATTTTTTTGATAATCTCGTAGTGTAAGTTTTGTTTTTCTTTATTTCTTCCATTGTAAAATCCAGGTGAAATTTTGCGATATTTTTTCTGCACTTTTTATTTTTGCATCATCATTCGTTCCATTTCAAAACTCACAAAATTTTTCTAATTACAAATTTTCAATTCCAATTTATTACATGGCACAAACCATGTTGAGACATTTGCTTACCTTTTAATAATGCAAACTGACTTTAGCAACAAATACCATACCCCTTTTGACTCAAAATCTAGACAGCCAAAGGCTCAGAGGATTCGGATTTTGGGCATTTTTTCTCCCTGGGGGTAGGACCTACCAAAGGCGTTGGGGGTCAGTGTCTGGCCAAGGGGTCAGGGGAAGACTGGTGAAGGACAAAGGATAGCGGGCCCACAACCAACTGAGGAAGAAAACCTCCCTCCAGAGAAGACGGAGTTGGACACCAAAATCGGTGATGGAGGATCCGATGATCAGACACACATCATTGGCACCTGGTGGGCCGCCCAAAGAACAACAAGGGCAACCCCGGGGTTCTACCAGCAGTTGGATGGAGCCAAGGCCCAAGTGCTTCAAGGGCGATTGTTATAGTTCGTTTTGAACGTTTTTTTACTATTGATTAGGTCCGTCAGACAATATTTTTATCATATTTTATTATTGGAGCATCAGGCAGCACCCAGTGCCATCAGCCCAAGTTCTACAAACTATTTTTCGCAATTTTGTTTTATTCATCAATACATAGCATCAATAGGACACTCCGGGGCAGTACAGCACCGTCGAATGATGGAGTGGAGGCTGGGGCAATTGGGGGACCTCCTGACTTTCCCTTCACTGGTGGGAAAGTCTTGCCCTTGGGGGGAGAGATGTCAGAGGGTAATTCCTCTGACCTTTGGTCCTCTACTTATTACCATTTCATTTCTAAAGTTTTTTGTTGCTTAAGTAGGTTCACTTGGTACCGTCTCAACACCGCCACCATTCCAACTCCGCCACTGTCCCAACTCGGCCACTTTCGTGTCCCAACACCCCCACCGTCCCAACGCCGCCACCATCCCAACTCGGCCACTTTCTTGTCCCAACTTTTGCAATCTTTCAAAAAAATTATTTTTTGTAACACGTTAAACTTAACCAAATTTGCTTATCAGATCTATGAATGAACAATATTTTAAGATATAAGTGATAATTTTTCATGGGGCTACCCCTTCACTTGAACATCTTCGTTTAGCCTCTTGTGTTAGTTTTAAGCCCTTGATTGCTCGATTTCAGAACACAAACTGGCAAATGTCCAATTAAAGGATCCGATATGAATCTTCCATTTCGAACAGTAGTTCTCGCCAATCCAGCATTTCCATCTTCAGAGCAGAACATACACACATAATAATGCGATGTTTCATTGTTTGACAAACGTTTAGAACTTTTCTTCCGGAGCAGAAAATACAAATCCGAATCATTATGCACTGCAATTATCACTAAATTACTCTTTAATTCCTGATTCATAAAATTTTCAATAGGACCAAAGTCACCCATGGTTTGATTACACAAATTCGAATCAATTGACAACAAGAAATGAAAACAGACAGGTATATTTGTATTTTAATGTGCAAAGCACACAGTTATTTTGATAATATGCTAATGAAGTAAATTCCGGTCTCACGCTCATTGTTCTATTTTTGGTTATTTCAGTGAAATCGTTTGTATAGTTAATTAGGACTATACAAACGAAGATTATATAGATATACCATGTATTTATTGCTTTAATGATAATATCAGTTTTTGCCATCCAATGAATTAGCAATGTCATGTTGTTAAGTTACAAAAAAACTTTGTTACAAAAAAAACTTTTTGAAAGATTGTGAAAGTTAGGAAAAGAAAGTGGCGGAGTTGGGACAGTGGCCGTGTTGGGACACGAAAGTGGCGGAGTTGGGACAGTGGTGGTATTGGTACGGTGGGGGTGTTGGGACAGTGGCGGAGTTGGGGCATGATCGTTCACTTTTCATTAGGTAAACAAATGTTTCAAAATGGTTTGTGTCACATTATTTTTGGTACAAAAAACTAAAAATGGACAAGAATGTTTTGCATAACTTTTTTTAGTTGTTGTTTGGCACCATTTGCCATTTTTATTCATTGGTAACATTTACTTTGTTGGCCTACGCCTGCATTCTTTCCCTCGTGTGAGTATTTTGTGGTGTCCTATGCCATCTGTGCTTATTTTTCAACATTCATCTTCTGCGTACTAGAGTGTAGTTCCTGGACAGTGTGTCCAGTCCGTTTTGTGTATCTTGGTTTTGCCAAAATCCTGCAGTATCCTCTTGGTAGTTGGTGTAGGAGCTGTGTGGAATTTTCAATGTATCTGTGGCTCCTAGCGCGGACCTTGATAGTTAGCGATTTGTGGCATTTTTTGTATTGTTTTAACCTGTATTGTGTTTGTTTTTCTTCAATAATAATAACTTCGTTCCATCATTGTCTTTGACTAGGTACTCTCTCTCTTTTTGTCATGTCTCACCAGGTTGGTGTTAGGGTTAGAACCAAGTTAGGATCTTTTATGAACTGAAGCCAGGTTGCCAGGATATACGGGACATCATCATTACAACATATTTCGTCAATTACTAATGAAAAATCGTTGAATTTTTCAACAAGTTCTTGGACTCCCTGACTTTATGGAATCACACACTATTCTGCTTTTTACCGACTAGAGCGATGTTGATGATTTCACGGAAACATAGGCTGGTCCAAAATGAAGGAAATTCCGAATTGTGGAATTGAATTGTAAATTCTATGAAGCAAAGCTGGGCCTTATCAGAGGCTATCTCTACAGTCTTAAAATCTTGTGATATGAGGCTTGTGGGAGATGCACATGGCATTCATAAATCAACAGTTAGTGGTTTATTACATCAGTTTGTTGAATATGTTATTACAACAAAATAAAACACAAAGGAAACACATTACAGTAAGACGTTACAGCAAAACTGATATGTTCACACATATCTTTAGATCATTATGGTCTTCCTGACATACCGGCCCTTAAAAATCAAACGTCCTTGTTTGATGCCTGCATTTCCTCAAGTTGTAACCATGCTTAGGTTTCATGACCAGTTCATCTTGATGTGTCATTGACTGATTTTTTGATTCGGGATCAAACATGTGAGTCATCTGATCACTAGCTAGCTGACTATAAAATCTCATTCACTGATTTACATGAATCGTCTCTGTCTTTTTATGATCACTAAGATCTGTGATCATTATGTTTGGATAGTCAAGTTTGACTATCTTGAAGGGACCTTGATACAAAGGCATGAACTTGGGTGTCAAGCCATCGACATTCAATATTGTAACTCCAACATTGTATTCAATATTGTAACTTTTCCTCTTATACATTTCTGCATAGCAATCTTGTGCCTTTTTTGATCTGGTCTTGCATAATCGTAAGTGCAGTCGTGATATGGCGTTCTACTTCATGATTAAAAGATTCCAGATCAATAAACTGCAGTGGTGGATTAGTTCAGAGTTGCATCAATCAGTAGCTTCAGTAGTCTACCATACACTAGTTTAAATGGTGACGACTTAATAGATTCATTGATGTGAATGATTGTGGCAAACACTGCATAAGGAAGATGATCATCCCAATTTCTGTGGTTTGCTTCCACATACAATCGAATTCTAACAGCCAAAATTCACTTAGCCCTCTCCACCTCCCCATTTGCCATCAGGTGGTCAGTGGTTGTGAGCAACTTTTGAGTGGCAAACAATAGTAGTGATATGTACGCGTGTTATGTAAATTTCTGTAGTATTTTTGCGCGTACATAGCTTCCTTTATTAGTGTCACTTTTTCTCGCCTGTTTTTTGTGTTATGCAAATAGATGGCCTATATATAGTCCGGCCATCTTTGTGTTTCTCATTGTATCCTTTCGCCCTTCACTTATCAGTGACTGTTTATTATCGTCGTCCGAATAAAGTGTATTATTTACGATAGTTGGTCACCAGTATTTGAATTTGCATACTCGACCACACTTATCATTGGTGCAGAAATTATTGGACGATTTTACGCATTTCTGGGTCAAAATTCGCCGACCTTTCCGAATTTGACAACCCCCTTGGACGAAATTGATTGAGGAATTCGAATTTCACATCCATTTTGAACGAAAATTACGTCATCATCGCGAAATTCACGATTTTCGATCGAAAATGGCGAATATTCCGATCCCAGCTGTTGCGCCACTTTGGGAACACCCTGTTCCGAGATGCGATGCCTGTCCACGTGGAAACAACAGCTGGACGTCATGTTCAACCTGACCAATCGACAGCTGGCCGATGACAAGAAACTTTCAAACGGCATAAGAACAATTTAATGTATGCGCACCTCGGCGCTGAAGCAATCCACCGTTTCGAACATTCTCCTATGATGGCGCAAATCAACACCACGACCGCCGATGAATTTTATTTGGCAATTAGCAAAATGTTCGAGCAAACCACGCCGCAAGCCGTCGCCTTCTACTGGTTGCGAACGTGCCGACAACAGCGAGATGAAACGGCGACGGAATTCCTTAGCTGCTTACGAACTTTACAAGCGGAATGCAAATACGAAAATTTTAACGCCGACGTAGACCTCGCTTATACGCTGGCTCAAAATTGTTATTCGCCGGGAGTACAAAAGCGGTTATTCTCGTCGCCGATTGTCAGCCTCGATGCTTTTATCAAAATCATGCAAGCCGTTGAAAACACAGAAAGTTCCACTGCCATCGTCCGTGGAGAAAAGCAAGACAACGCCGTGCGAGAGGACCAACGACGCAATCGATCGCCAACCCGATCAAGGCGAACATCATCGCCAGCTCGAGCGATGCACAACTGCAGAGGCTGCGGATTGTCGCAACATGCTTACTTGTCCGAGGAGTGCAAAGCGAGATGTCAAAAGTGCAACAATTGCGGACGCATGGGACATTTCAGAAAATGGTGCGAACAACGTCATCGTAAAAAATCAGCGTCGTGATTTAACGAGTCGAAAGATCAAAACAAATTGGTGCGTCAGATCCACATGTGAAGTATAGTGTTGTCATCATCAACGGCATACCAATGTACGTTCCATGTCACGCATCCGAATGGCAAAGATTGTTACGTCAACGGCATTGTCAATTCTGGTGCCGAAGCCTCATTGGTTCCACACGGTGCTTTTAAAAAGTGGATCAATGGGTGCTTAGAACAATCGAACGCGGAATTGTACAACTTCGATGGGTCCCATATCAATGGTCTTCGCCGACAATTTACAGCGACCGTCGAGTACAACGATCAAAGGGCGAAGTTACCCTTACTCATTTTGGATACAATCAAAATGGCAACGTGGGGCGTGGACGTGATCGAAGCTCTCCATTTCGTAATTGATGGAAGCACCCGTTTGATCAACGCCATCCAAAATAATAATATCGCCGATGCTCCGAAAATCGCAATGACATCGGATGAGCATTGTGTCGCAGTGACAGTGGATGAGCACTGTGATAATAATACCACCATTCAAGTCCAAGCGATCAAGCCGCTCCCAAAAATTGTTGACGAACTTCCACAACTTGTTGCGGACGGTATTGGCAAATTTCCTGATTACGAACATCGGATCATATTGTCGCAGGATGCTTTACCAGTCGCTCGAGCTGCCCGTCCGGTACCGATTAGCCATGGCACAGCAGTCGAAGCTGAAATCGAACAAATGGTCAAGGACGATATTTGGGAACAAGTCAATGGCCCGAGTCAATGGGCATTGAACCTCGTTACGGTTCCAAAAGCTGACCGCAAAATTCGAATTACGACCGACTTTTCGCCGCTCAACAAATTCGTTATTCCCGATCGTCACCCATTGCCGCGTATTGGCGATTTGTATTTACAACTTCAAGGTGCGACAATTTTTTCGAAGCTCCATTTAGCGAAGGGGTATTTCCACATCCAGTTGGCACCCGAATCTCGCTCGCTTACGACAACAATTATGGGTTATAGTTTGTACCAATACAAACGCTTGCTGATGGGATTGACCGATGCTGCGTCCGTATTTCAACGTCTGGTCTCACAAACATTGTTAGGCTGCGATGGTTGCATATCGTATCTCGACGATATATTGATATTTGGTTCAACATCGAATCAACACGATGATCGTTTATGAGTCGTTTTACAAAGGTTGGCTGACAAAGATTTCCGATTGAACATTGCGAAATGCCGCTTTTCAGTTGACAACGTCCCGTTCCTCGGACACCAAATATCAGCGTCAGGAATCAAGCCGGATCCATCAAGCCTCGATGCGATTCGAAAAGCGCCGATTCGGAAATCAATCACTGACGTGCGAAGTTTTCTCAGTTCGATCAATTATTTACGCGAATTCTTGCCGCATTTAGCTGACCATGCCGAACGATTGCAACAATTGACCCGAACGTCAGAGCAATCGAAGTTCGAGTGGAATGACCAAAGCACCGCCGCATTCGAAAAATTAAAGTCGTTACTTACGAACGATTTGCAATTGGCAATTTTTGATCCCGATCGACCTACAATATTGGCAACCGATGCCTCAAATATTGGTCTCGGAGCATGTTTATCCCAAATTAGCCGCGGTCGCTTAATTCCGATTGCATTTGCGAGCAAGACATTGACAAATCAAGAACGTGCGTACGCGACCAATGAATGTGAAGCTCTTGGTTGTGTATGGGCATGCGAACATTTTGCGAACTTTTTATTGGGTCTTGGATTTACGCTTATTACCGACCATCAATCTCTTGTCATGATATTGGCTCAAGCCGGCGACAGAAGAAAAGCGCACAAATTCGATCAATGGCGAACTCGATTGTCCGAATTTGATTATGAAATTCAACACCGTCCCGGAGCAGACAACATTATACCTGACATGCTGTCTCGGTTACCACAACCAGAAACCATGGCAGAAGTCCGATCGATTCAGCTCAGAAATTTTTTGCTCGACAACATCGCGAAAGCAACGGTGAAAGACAAAGTTTTGCAGAAAGTGATCAAGTTAGTCAAATCGAATGGCTGGAACCCAAATCACCGCAAAATTGTCGAGTTAGCCGCCTATTATGTTGTACAAAAAGAGTTAGCGGTCGAACAATCAATTTTATGGAAAACCGGTCGAATTGTCATCCCAATTGGCCTTCGAAAATCATTATTGGCGAAGTCACACAATGGACATCCCGGTATTGTTCGAGCAAAAGCAAAGTTACGTGAAACATATTGGTGGCCTCGAATTACCTCCGATATTGAAGAAACGATTCGACATTGTCAAGGATGTCAAGATTCCGCGAAATCAAATCCGAAAACCAATATTCCAACCAATCCGCTGCCGTTACCTACAACGCCGTGGGAAAAGATAGCGATCGATGTTACCGGTCCATTTGCAATGACAAATTATCAAAATCGATTCTCGATTGTAGTCGTCGATTACCTGTCTGGCTACCCTGAAGTGTGATTGTGTCCTGATCACAATGTTACAACGACAATCGAATTTTTGGCTGAATTATTCGCTCATTATGGCAATCCCTCAATTATTGTCTCTGACAATGGGCCTGAGTATAGACCAACTGCGTTCGAAGAATTTTTGTCAAGCCCCGATATTTTGCATTATCAAACGCCAGTTTACCATCCACAAGCGAATGGCAAGGTTGAAGTATTCAATCGATCATTGAAATTTCACACTCAAACGTTAGCCACTTCACAAACACCTTTTCCGATGGGCATCACCGAACTATTAGCGCAATATCGAGCAGAACGTCCAGCACCCGATATATTGTCACCAGTGGAAATTATGTTTAATCGACGCCTGCGATAAGCATTCGAACCCCAAATCACTGAACAAGAAGCCGCCGGAATAAAAGAACCAGCAAAGAAAAAGAAATCAAAGGGACGACACATCCATTTTAAAGAAGAGGGAGTGCGGGAACTCTATCTGATTAATCAACGCCGAGCGCCGCTTTACAAAATTGGTGATGAAGTCCGCGTTAAAAGACCATCGACCATGATACGCAAAGGACAATCCCCGTATTCTGACGTCCTCACTGTCGTCAAAGTGTTGGGCGATTATGTATTCGAACTATTCGATGGTAATACGTGGAGCGCTCGTCGTATGCGGCCTTATTATCCACCGGCAACTATAAACTTACCGTTGAACACTGCCAAACCCGAAATCAAGCATCGACGTCACTCTACGCGATCAACCCGTGGCCAACCGCCGCGTCGATATTCTCCCCAATGAAACAATATTAAGAAAGGGACAGTGATATGTACGCGTGTTATGTAAATTTCTGTAGTATTTTTGCGCATACATAGCTTCCTTTATTAGTGTCACTTTTTCTCGCCTGTTTTTTGTGTTATGCAAATAGATGGCCTATATATAGTCCGGCCATCTTTGTGTTTCTCATTGTATCCTTTCGCCCTTCACTTATCAGTGACTGTTTATTATCGTCATCCGAATAAAGTGTATTATTTACGATAGTTGGTCGCCAGTATTTGAATTTGCATACTCGACCACACTTATCAAGTAGCAACTTTTGAGTGGCAAACATAGTGATCTCAGTCATTAGACTGGATGTAGAAACTGAGCCTTGGTCCCATTGAAGTATCATGGGTGCTCCATGAGGACAAACAATGTTAACCACAAATAGTTTAGCTATTGTGGCTGCAGTAATATTAGGTACAGCAAAAGCCTCAATGTATTTGGTGAAATGGTCAAAGAACACAATGAAATGGTAACCATTTTCAGAAATTTTGAGCGACCCATACAATCTACACCAATCCTTTCAAATGGCTTAGTCATTTGAATAGGTTTGAGATTGGCTCGAACCTTATGTCTAGCAGGCTTATTAACCTGACATTGGGAATACAACTAACCATAAGTTACTACGTCCTTGTCCAGTGATGACCAGTTATATTTGCTTGCTATGAGCTGAATGTTTTCTGAGCTTCAAAATTGCCTGCTAACTGATCATTATGATGTGTCCTGATGACTTCTTCTGTCAGTGATTTTGGGATCGCAATTCTTCCACATTAGTTTCGATTTTATGCATAATATCATTCTGCATTTTGTATGTTCCATCAGATTGATCTGAATCAAGTGCTGTACATTGGTCAATGATTGGTTTCAAATCATCATCCTTGCTCTGCTCAGTGGAGAGATCAAGGCCAGGTTGTTCAGTGATAACCCAATGAGAGCTGAATCACTGAGAATTTCAGGCCAAGTGAGGTTCTCTGCCTCAATGTCAAAACGTGGCTGCACCTTCTCATTGGGCAAATGAGATAGTGCATCAGCATTCTGACTCTTTGACCCTTTCTTCCACCATATGTCCAAATGAACACCAGCTAATGCTAATCGCCATCTTGAGTTGCGAGCTGAAGGATTCTCCTTGTTCAGCACAGCTTTCACAGCTGTGTGATCAGTTTCCACTATAACTTGAAGCTGATAAAGGTATGGTCTAAAACACTTGACAAATTCAACCGCAGCTAGAGTTTCAAGTTCGGTAAGGATATAGTTTTTCTCAGCAGGTTTCAGTGATCTGCTAGCATAAGCTACTGGATGTTCTTGAGCATCTGTACCTAACTGACTTAATACTGTCCGAGTGCCTTCAATAGATGCATCACTTTGGAGGATGAATGGTTTGCCAAAACTTGGATGTGCCAGAATTGGTGGATCCATCAAACAACTTTTGAGCAAATAAAAAGCTTTTTGTTGATTTGGACCCAGAAAAATCTCTGTTCTTTTTTTAACAACCCAGCCAAGGACTCACAAATCTGAGCTCAGTTCTTGATAAACCTGCGATAATATGACACATGGCCTTGAAAGGCCTTGATGTGCTTAGCATTTTTTGGTATCAGCAATTCTTTGATGGCTTCAGTTTTCTTTCCATCAGGCTCAATGCCATTCCATGATATCTTGTAACCAAGATAATCGACTTCTGTGTGACAAAACTTGCACATGCTTAAGCGATGTTTCAGGCCACGCCTTGATAATCTATCTAAGGGTTCTAGGACAACTATGACAATTCGCCACCAGTAATTCGCCCCCAGCAATTCGTTCTGTATAATTTCTTTTTTTTAAAACCTAGTTAGACAACAAGCATCATTACTAAAAGTGTTATGAAACTTGCAATTTTATCAATTATTATAGTCAAATGATCATTATATTTATGATTCTCATTACTAGTTAAGAATCGACCTTTAAGTCACAGATAAGGCTTAAAATTCTCGTCTGTTTCTCGACATCCTGAGCAAAAAGATTCAAAATTTATAGTCTGTTTTTTTATAAAATGCTTCCAAATAGAAAAGTGACACAACTCGGTATCGTTGTCAAAATCGTTTACAAAGAGTCCTTATTGTAAAATTTTTTGCCCGAAAGATTGTTTAAGTTTAGGTCAGCCTGCTCACCAATTTCCATTCCTATATGATATATTGTTTATCAGAAAATCGTATCGTGAAAATCTGAAATACTACTTGCCTTCCACTTTCATTATTTAGAAGCATTTCAAGAAAAACAGACTATAGTTTTTCTAACTCTCTGGAAATGTCAGGATTAATTTCTTTCAATCTGGAACCCCGAAATCATGGCTATTTCTAATATTTCTTCTGAAATTTTTCAAAGCCTGGACATTATTTCAGACTGCAAATGAACCATTGCAGCTACAGCCTGCATTTGCTGACATCAGAAATGACGAATCTATGAGTATACGCATCTTTCATTTTAAAGGAAAAAACTATTACTTATAGTGAAAAGTTCATGAACTAATATCACATCACACATAAAAAATTTTAATCAATAAAAACATGTTTGGGTGAAAAAAGTTCCAAATCAATGTTCTAGAACAAATGATATAAACACAATTACAAGAACAACAAAAGTAACAAATCAAGAAATGAAAGACACTACAGTGAGACTCAAGAATAATTGCTGATGATTTACCAAATACAAGCCTCAACTCAGTACTCAGTAGTAAGCCACCGTAATCAAAAAGGTCATGGTCATCCTATTACTAACTTTTGCTAAATTAGTGAACAAACTCACCTGAGTGTTTTGATCGAAGAATAGCTAAAAGCATAATACTCCTATGAAACATGCTTTGTAAACTATTTCTATGTACATGATGAAGTAATTGAAACGGATTTCAGAAAATTAAAATTCCCTTGGTTTTGAAAATTCTCCATTTTAGTCATAATGAACTGAAAAAATGTATTCAAAAAATAAGAACAATAATACTCTAATTATAGCTGTATCACAAAAGGGAACAAAGAACATTAGATGTATTACAAAAAGGAACAAAGAACATTCAAAAGGGAACTGGAGGGTGTGAAGTTTTGCATAGACGTTTTTGTTGATGTTTGGCACCCAGCAGTGCGATTTATTCATTATTGTCATATTTACTTTTGGCGAGCGGTTAGGGAGAAAAAGAAGCACGTGCGTTATTCGCATTGATTTATCATATTCGTTTTTTGTACGTTTGCATACGTTTTCGTTTGTTGGCGCCCCACCAGCTGGTAGAAAGTTTGGCGTCATTCTCGTGGGTGGATTTAGTGAGTGTGCTTTCAGAGGCAGATAGCTCAGTCTCTACGTTCTTGACTGTAGTGTAGTAAAATAGGTCCCGCAGGGACGAGTCTGAGTGGGGCTCGCGTAGGTGTCTCTGGATCCCTGTGGCTCTGTGTGCAGGGCCAGGTGGAAGTGTTAGTGGTCGTGTGACAATTTTGTATTTTGTATTTGCACCTAACCCTTTGTTACTGTTCGTTTGTCTTTTCTTTACTAATAATCTTCTTCATAATACTACTTCAGCTAGGTACCATAAGCAGTTAGGTTCTCTGGGTTCTTGCCGGGTTAGCCTTGGATCTCCCAAGAACGGCATCCAGGTAGCCGAGGGTATACGCCAACCATATTACAACACTATAGATTAAGATTACACAATGTTTTAGATATATATAATTTACGTAGAGTAGAAATAAAACAGGTACTGCCGCACCCTTGAGGAGTACATAATGAGTACACAACTCAAAACGGTAATGCAATAAGTATTACTAACTTGTACACAAATAGCAGCTATATAAGCTTTTTTGAGCAGAAACGTGTTCTAAAAAAGTCTTTCGTATTTGGGAAACAAAATTGGGAGCTTTACAGTCTACACAGTTATGAAATGTGCATTTTTTTCTTCCCCCAACTAGTCGGACCTCTTACAGGAATGAAAGAAATAATATCTTAAAATTATACTGCCACCAAACAAGAAAAATTAGTCGAATATTGTGAAAAAATTCGAAATTTGTATATACGGTACTTTTTTACAAAAATCTTCAATTTAAACTCATCCAGAAAAAATTTTCAGTAATAAATCCAGGTAAAATTGCCGAATGAGCAATTTTGTAAAAAAAGCAATGAAAATGGTTTCAAATTCACATTTTGGTGCGAGCGGTGTCCTCTAGGATAAAAAAATTCAAAACTAGCCATCGCTTGAAAAACCCCAGTTGCTGACAGAGATTTGGAGATTTCGGTCATCGTGTGCAACAGTGCTTCCCGCTTGGCATATGCCACTTCCAAAGCGGGCAAACGGTTTATGCTTCATTTTAATTTTTCCAATTTTTCTTTTTACTGTTGTCAGGGTTACTGTAAGGGTTGATGTGTACTTAAGCAAGTTGGGTTTTTGGCTTTACTAATTTACAACTTACAACCTTCGTACAAACGTTGGTTCAATACCAAATGTAAAACCGGTGCAAAAACGCAAACGTAAAACGGGCACGAAATTACACAACGTAAAACTCGGCGCGAAAATGCACAAAACGAGGTAATGGTCCAGTCCTGGGACAATTCTCATAAGGTAAAATTACTGACAGAATCGGGCGCCGGATTCAACTGCTGAGGTCGACGCGAAAACCAAAGACTCGTGTAAGGAAAAATAACCGATGGAATGGAGCGCGGGATTCAACTATTCAGGTTGATGCGAAAAACCAAGACTGGTCATCTTTCCAAAAACAGGGTCTTCTTCTTCGTCTCAGACCCACTTGACCCACATTTCAGACATGAAAAACACCCACAGTGGTCGGTGCGGACCATACTTGAGTTACTGTAGGTTCTGAAATCTACGGGGCGCCACAATGAGCCCTGTTATGCAAGTGTCCGTAATTAGTGTTTTGAGATGTCGCCACTGTTTCCGTTGGAGTGTGCATAATTACGCGAGAGTTCCTAATTAGTGTTTTTGAGTTGTCGCCACCATTTCCGTTGAAGTGTGCATAATTGCAATAAAAAGTGCTCGAGTGCATAAAACTCGTAATTCTAACGAACGAAAAATAGCTGTACAAAAACAGGTTTTAACCGGAATTTTTGGAGGAAAAACATGGTAGAATTTGCAGAAAATATACAGTACATAATTTTTCATAACTTTACATTTTTGTCACTCCTCGTGACACTGTAGCATGAGGCTGAAAGCGTGAGGTGACATTTCGCCTTGAAGAAGACAGACTATAGTGAATTTGTAGGCAATAGTAAAAAGACTGATTATTCCACTTGAATTAAGCTACACTTTTTTTGAATATTCTCGGATCTGTAGACAATTACGAAAAGAGAATCAGTATTGAGGGTGAAAAAATACGAAAGCCGCACAATAATGATCTAGCAAAAACTGAGAAAACTGAGTCAGCTTTGTTCACTTAAAGTACGGCACAGCTAATGGGCGAATTGGCCTGTCCAAAATAAGTGTAGGTCTAGTAGTGCTCATATTAAAATGGATATTCACTAAATTCAGAATAAACAACAAACAAGTGACATTGACTGATTATGCTGATTACTGTAGACTAGGCACATTCAAACTTGAGCATTCATAGAATTAAATTTGAACTTTTAAATCTTGAATAAGAGGTTTTTAAAAGTTCAGTGCATATCTGAAACCTTCAAACTAAAAGCGAAGTCTATGAACTATAAGAAACGAGCAGCTGATGATCATCCTCATGATTTTGAATCTATAGTCTGTTTTTCTTAAAATGCTTCCAAATAATGAAAGTGGAAAGCGAATAGTATTTCAAATTTTTGCGATTTTTTGATAAACAAAATATCATGTCGGACTGGAAATTTTTGAGCATACTGACCTAACCTTTAACAATTTTTCGAGTGAAAAATTCTGCAGTAAGAACTTTATGTAAACGATTTTGACCACAGTACTGATTTGTGTCACTTTTCTATTTGGAAGCATTTTATTAAAAAAACCAGATTATAGTGGCGAAAAACTCTGTGACAAATGATTTGTTAGGTATTACCGTGGAATTCATGCAGACTTCACTGGTTCGAAAAAATGATATTCCTGTTTTAGTGCTCATGGTTTTAGCACTCTCCTTTAGGCGCAACAAGTTTTCCTGAAATTATGGCAACATAGAAGCGGATATTGGTGGGGAATTTAATGTATGTTAAGTTCAACTAACTTTTTTCAGTTGTACTCAGGGGGGGGGAAGTTTTCTGGTTTAAATTCCAAATACTTATACGTTACGTACAAAGCGTATAGGCATGCGGGTAATGGATTTCTTTGCCATGATCCATATTTGCACTAAAATTTGCCATCAATGGTAAGTTCGCCTGTCTCACCAATGGGCCTGAGAAGTTCGACCTTCACTACGACAAGTTAAAGATTAACCATATCTAAAAATCATATCAATTTTACATGCTGAGTATCGTTTCAGCGTTTATTTAGCCTAAAACAACCTTTGGGAAACTCCTAACCTTTGGAGTTTTCTAATTTTAAAGCATTTTTGTTATGTACACGCGATGCAAAATTCCAAAGCGTAGAAAAGACATAATCTGATACTAAAACATTCATTATATGCAGCAGGCAACTCTTCATAATTTGGTCTGAAACAATTTTCGTAATCCTGGGGCCGGTTGAAATAAAGAGGATGATCCCGAGCTCGAGATGATCGGGAACTTTTTTTGCACACAAAACACAGAAAAAGTTTGCTATTATCTCGGGCTCGCGATTACCTCGTTTATTACAGCAGACCCCTGTACTTTACGTTTAAAGTGTCAAAAAAGATAACGAAAATCCGAAAAGGTCAGCTTGAACTATTTTCGGGCACCTTCCTATAGGATGACGCAGAATTTTTTCTTCATTTCTGTAGACACTAAGTTCCAAGATACTGATTTACTTACCGTTTTTGGAGCTGTAGAGATTTTCACTTATAGCACTGTTCTCCGTATAAATTCCCGATAAAATAAAGTTCCCTGAGAATACAGGTTGCATCCTCACCAAACACATCGGGAAAAAAATGTGACTCAAAGTCCTGATAAATTTTCTATTGATCTAGCTTTCATAGTGCTGAACGATATGTCTCAAATGGGAGATTGAAAATTTTGAAAATTTTGATTAAATTTTAGAAATTAATTGATTGCTTGACATCCATTCACAGAAAAATGGCAACAGTTATTCTGTTGTCCTTTGCTGTATTTCAAAGGCACTGCGATCCAATATCATTGCTTTGATTTTCATCCAGTTGAAATCATGTGACGTGAAAGAGAATGCTTCCAACAGCAGAGCACTTTTTAAAAGCTTAAGGCATATTCTGAAGTCGGACAACCAATACGAGTATTTATTTTGTAACACTAAACTTGCAGCCTTGATTTTTTAAATTAAATTACGTTACCGGAAGAAAAGAATTTTTTCCTTCTCTTCCACAGCATCCTGTTGCACAATCATTGTGGATAAATTGATGAAACTGTACCAATGATTTGACCCACATATTTTCTTTTTATTCGTCTAATCTTAACTTTTCCAATGATTCCATCATGTGGCTGGTGGAATATTTAGGACCGAATGACGAAAGGTGGGCTAGGGGCAAATGGTGGGCTAACGTGTAGTCAAAAAACGGCGGGGCAAATTATGGGCTAGTGTGGGGCAAACCACAGGGCAAATCGTGACTGTTGGATGGGCTGAACTTGGGAAAAATGTTAAATGTTGATAAAGGGCTAAAGTAAGGGTCAAATCGTGGGCCAAAATGCAGAGCAAAATTGAGGTAGATTGAAGGCTTAATCTAGGGGCTAAGTGGAAGGCTAAACAAAGGATAGTCCGCCGCCATATGATGAAAGGTGGGTTAAGTTAAATCATGGCATTTTTCGGTGAAAATTTAGTGCAGAAAATAACCCTGCATTGTGGTGGGCTAAGATACAAAGAAAATATTGTTTCAAGAACGAATTGATGGATTAACTGGAATACGTAGATCTTCTAGACCAAGTGGTGGATGAAGATTGGGAAGAAGAACAAATTGATAGATGAAAATTATATGGAATTTTAGGAGTGAAAAAAATTCAGCAACTGCATTGGTCGGCAGTTCAAAGCAGCAGGTATGCTGCTACTTGTCAAAAGTCATAGGTTCATGACCACGAAGCATTGGAGTTGTATGCTAAAAATCGTTAGCCAAGGGGAGCACCTTAATCTGGTTTCACCTCATGGTGTGGTGGTCTAGTGGTGAGGATATCAGCCCGGAATCCTGGTAACCCAGGTTCGACTCATGGCTACACCCTATTTTTCAAATTTTCAAATTGATAGATCTCTAACTAGAAATAGAAAAGATTTGTTCCAAATGTACAACGATATTGAGTTCAAATTAAGATATGGATTTGGAAAACATTGATTGATATAGTTTCCCATTGACTAGCTCACTGTACCAACAGAAATATTGCACTAAACCCTGCGAGATAGAGTATTTGTGTTCTGATTTTTACCTATAAATACCTATGTTACCATTGCTACACAATACACTCAGTCTCTGAGCTGCAGTTATCTGCAGATAGACTCTTATTGGCGTCGATTTTGCATATCAAAAAATCATATAGTACATACGACGATAATTATCAACATCTTAATGTAGAAATGCTTTGCAGTCAATGAATGTTTACTATCCACAGAAATCACAAGTTGGGCAGAGCTCATCGTAGATAAATACGCTACCCACCAGACTAACACTCTTCACACCATGTACGTTCTGCCAACACTGTGGAAGACACTTTAAACCAGCATGTGAACACGCATTTTACTGGGCTAATTGACTCTGCCCAGCCTAACTTCTTGTCATACGGTGATAAGGTAATTCATGGGCTAGACAGTGGGCCATTGCTGCGCTAAATGGCGAGATAAATCCAGGGGCGAATGCTCGGCTAAATCGTAGGGCAAATGGGGTCTAAAGTCTGGAGCAAATGGCAGGGCGAATCTAGGGGCAATTAGGCTAAATCTAGGACTAAAAGGTGAACCAACTAGAGACAAATCGAAGGCTAAATTGCAGGCTAAACAGCAAGATAGTTCGCCAACCATTTAGCCCCAGCCTTTCTCTAGCCTGCCCTTCCTTTCGTCATTCGGGCCTCAGTGGGATTGATAAGCATTTTTTATCAACAAGCAGTAAGGGCAGATACCTTCAGATCCAAAAACGCTTTGCAAATATTATTGATACTCTAACACAATATGTTGGACATTAGTGCCTACGGAAATGAAGAAAATAAATTAGTGGCATCCAATTGAAAAGTACCCGATAAGGGCTATGAATGACTTTTTCGGTTCATTTCCACCTTTTTTTGACAAAGCATAAAATATTGGATTAGAAATTTTTTCATACTTGAAGAACATGGTCTTCTGCAAGTAATAAAACTTTTGTGTTCAGTCACGTCTTTTCTGGGCTATGATATCTGGAAACATGTATACAAACTGAAAAATGTCGAAAAATATAAAAATTCCAAATTTGTTGATACTGTAGCTGTGCGAATTTCGACTTGTATGCTAAAATGAATGCTGGCGCGATACTCAGTGTAAAACTACTTAAAATATATTATTTTTAAATATTATTTTTCAACACATTAACGCAAGATTGAATCTCTCAGAAACAGTGTCCTAAAAGATGCTGAGAAATGTATTATATAGACATTACAAAAATTTTCATTAGAAGAAGCATCGTCTCTAACATCATATGCAATACACAGTATTGAACTTCAACGAGCTTCATCAGCTCACAGATCGAAAATTCCTGTAGAAAATTTTTCTTATGTCTGTTATCGAATGTGATTTTCTTTTCGTCAATATTTGTAATAGTTTCCTGAGATCATACGTATGTAAACCTTCTATTTAACACATTTCTGTTAGTTTCAGTGTAAAGAAGGCTTATGGGGAAAATGATCAGTGCTACATTAGTTATGTTGCTCTGGGCTATGGAATGCGCTGTAGCATCTATGATTTCAGAATTAACACTTGGATACTCTTCCTTGTCAGTAATTTCAACAGGGGCAATGCTTCAGAAGGTCAACTCTCAACCCGAGTTTCAGACTAGTGTGCTACTGTGCTACTCTAGCACTACCGTTTAGCAGAAATGAAAACTGCCCTTGGAGTGAACTTCAACCTGATATTTCACACCTTAGACACAATGACGAAACAATATTTCCCAGCTTTCGTTCGAAATTCGATTCTGGAACATTCTACCGGCTCAGAACACAAATTTAGTTTTTTACCACTTTTTCTGTTGACGATGATTGGAAATTTTTGCTGATTCATTTTCTCGAATATACTTTTACTCATGATATTGTTATTTGACTACAAATATACGATCTATCCGACGCTGACCTACAATAATAATTTATATAAAAGTAGTATTACGAATGATGCGTTTTAACTGATGATTTCGTATTGGCGTTCTTCACATTGGTCGCTTTCGGCGTTGAAAATTTCATCTGCTTCTTAGCACGACTAGAAGCTTGCTTCAGCTACAAGATGGAAAATTTGATGGGAGAACCTTATTGGGAGTCACGCAGGGCCGAAACTCAGGTCAACGTATGTGTAAGACTAGTCTGTAAATGCTACGAGGTATATTGACTTGCTGTGAGAAATTTTTGTTATGTCATCAGCCAGCTTTATCGAATGTATAGGTATACTTTCGATAATTTAGCACATTTATGCACGTTTCAAGGTAAGGAAAGCCTATAAGCAAATATGACCGGTGTAGTATTACTCAAGTCTCTTTGGGCTGTCTAATGCATTATGACACGAAGTATTTCAGACTTTACACTTGGTGACCGTCCCTATAGTCTGTTTTTTATAAAATGCTACTAAAATAAAAAATGACACAAATATTAGGTGACTTGAAAATCCTGCACATGAAGCTTTTACTCTCATTTTTTCACTCAAAAAATTTCTGAGTGCTAGTTGAGTATCGTCACCAAATTTAAGCTCCATATGACGAACGGCTTGGTAGAAAATGCTGAAAATGTAAAATAGTACTCGCTTTCCAGATTCATTATTTGGAAGCATTTTATAAGAAGCAGACTATAGTTAGGTCAGAACTAAAGAAAGTCAAGCCGACCTCACTTGAAATTCGTACATTAAGATATATTCCTGACCTTTGCTCCTGCCGTTTCTGTCTTTGTGTCAAATTCCTATGCTTATGGAGAGGTCCCTTTCGGCTTGAGGTTAGTCTTTAGCCCATCATTAATTTTAAACTATAATATAGGACCAAATATGACAATAGACCTCACATCGGACATGCAACATTAGAAGTTGACCTGGAAAAACAAACACCTACAGCCTGCTGAACGTTATGGGAGTCAGCTTGCAATTGGCGGACGCGCTCCGGGTCGACTGACGGATTCTGGCTAGCCATAGCTTTGGCGTACAAGCTTTTGGCAGCGTCGATCAGTTCGTTGGGGTTTTGTTTCAATTTTTCGACGAATGCTGCCGCGTTGTTGAACAGTCCGCCATATTTGACCTAAACCACGTTTTTGGAGATAGTAGAGACCTGAATGTGAAACTGTTTCATGAAGTTTTAGAAAGATATATAGGGTGATGACATAAAAGCGGTCCGTCTAAAAAGCCTTATGTATCTCTCCAATGAAGTCAGAGTTATTCGATATATTGTTCGTCGGCTAGCCTATCTGCACTACAGGCTGTTTTTTTTAATCAAATGCTTCCAAACTGAAAAATGAGTAGATAGGTACTCCAAAGTCGTTTACACGATGATCAATTTTTACTCAAAATAATAAGGGTTAAGGGCCTACTATACTTCGCCGTACGGCGCCCTACGTTATGTATGGTGCCGTATGGCACATAAGTACAGCAGCTACCGCTGTATCAAAAATTTTGACATTGTCAAAACAGCCATCAGGCGCCATACGGTGCCTTATGGCGTGAACTATAACAGCCACTCATCAGGCGCCGTACGACACTGCACGGCGCCGTACGGCACGTGCGGCGAAGTATATAGCAGCTCAATGTGGTGCCGTACGGCGAAGTATAGCAGGCCCTTTAGTCGAGTATGGTCATTAATTTGGAGTTAGGCATCAATCGATTAATGTCAATGAATTATATCCAAGAAGGGTTGTTTAGAGTTTTTTCGAAATTTAGTTCACCTCGTACAAATTTCCCTCGCTACAGATAAACGAATACCATCTAAAACTTTTTGACTGCCCTGTAAAGAACATCAGTAATTTTGCTATGTTCTGTTTTTTTCGAAATGCCTACAAGTATTAAAACCTGGAAAACAAGCAAGCATTCCTTATTTTTCTCATTTTCTGTCGTGGTACCACGGATCATTGTGAAAATCAAAAAATCGTCGAGGCTATATCCATATAATCATCGAAAATCAGGAAAACGTCGAATAATTTTCAAGACTGCCCATATTTTTGTCATTTTCTGAAACGTTCCGAGCATTTTATACGAAGCTGTAGCTTATTGTCCTCTTGCCACCAAAATTTCAGGTAATTTCCATTGACAGAGCGACACACTACATAACATTGGTCCATTAGTGTTAAGATGGGAAAAATGGCTGTGACTTCGTCTCAGGTTGTCGTGAGCACTATAACGTGCTCGATTTCAGAAATTGCACTTGAAGACCCTCCTCGTAAATGGAATAGGTTCTTTTTTTGGCGCGTTGAATTATTTTTGAAAAACCTTAAAACTTGATTAGGAGCATACTTTTCTTTGACTGCTCTTAACATTAACGTATGATGATGATGCTGAAATGATTTTGTGAATCTTTCAGACAACGTTCACTAACTTTCGAGGAAACAACATTACCGTATCAATGCCTCCAAAGTTGTGGAGCACAAGCCTTATCAGCGTTGTTTTCGACAAGATGTAATAATGTTAACGGGAAAACATCATGCTGTTAAGGTGGGGAATGTTATTTGTGCAAGGAAGCTACATATTATAGCCGTTTTTGTACCAGACATGCAGGGCTAGAATTTTCTAGGGTAGGGTTCTTGGACTTTTCATAGAAGAGGGGTGGAGGTGAGTAAGCAAAAAACACAAAAAAGCCCCACAAGCGTGTTTATCATGCATAATGTGCATAAAAATAACCAAAAAACTGTCTTCTAAAAAGTTCAGGGGCGATGTTCGAAGATTTTTTTCGAGCCAGGGGTGTCCAGGGTCTGAGGTAGGCGGTTTACCCCCTACACCCTATGTGAATACATGTTACGTATGGCTGCAGTGCTCGAGGAAGGAATCATACACTTTCAAAGCAATCGGATGACTTTTAAAGGAAATTATCTTTTAATTCAAAAGAAAATGAAATGGCCCTTCCAAGAAGATATTCTTCAAAAATCACCGTTGTTTAATTTCGAATGTGCTGTTGAAAGTCGGGAGCCCGTCAGTGAGCAATGTCTTGAGGCATTGCTATATCTGAAGGCAAGGCTTTACAGTGGAAAACTTAATGTCCTGAGACACAAGACCCATTAAACGTTGTTCAGAAATAGGCTTCAGTAATATTCACCACGCTCTATATCAATATCATTGATAATCATCCGATTCAAGTGTTGGGGATGCACTTATGGTAGCACGCATCCCATTTATGCAAATTGTGAAGACACGGAGAAGGCGTCATTACCCGGGCAAGAATACCTTCAAAAAACAACATGCGACATGTGATCATGGTTTTTTTTTTGTTTTTTGCCAGCTGCCTGCCCGTCAATATTATTATTGTGCCTCTTACACCAGTACGGTTGACCAATCGGTTTGTCGTTTATTTATTGGATCTGGGGGACGTATTATATTAGGACATTTGGGAAAAGTTCCTTGGAGCACTCTGATAGCTTTTCGGGTGCAATTTTTTGGGTTCCAGTTATGGTAACGTGGTCACGCTGTGGATGAAGGTTGTGTTTTGTCTTGTAATGTCTAGTACACTGAACTGACACTACTGACAGGAAACTCCCTTGGGTGACCTACATTAACTGGTTATATACACGTGGTAATCTTTAATACTGCTGATATTACCTGTCGCACACACAACATAAGTTAAGTTAAGTGAAGTTTAGATTATGATACGTTGAGCAAAAAGTTCACGTACTTTCTCTCCATGCCCCAAATTGGGATTGATCTTTTCGTAGAAAGATTTTGCTGTCGACCAGACAGTTTGCCAGTTATATTCACTATCGGTGAGTGAGAAACCCCAACTAGTACTCAAAATCGACGAAATAATGAACAAAAAAATCAAAGACGAGTTCATTGTTCAAATGCAGCAGCGTACGCCGCTCAGTAGAAAGAATTTTATTTTATCTCCACAAAATTTTCTTTATCAATGTCATAAAATTTATCAACATGGGAAGCGCATGTCACGTCACCATTAAGAATTTGTGACCGAATTCCATACCATGAATAATCGCGAATGCAAAAATGAAGAAGTCACAACACTGTGCCAAATTTACATATGATCAAATTCAATGATTTCACTGACGAATAAAGGTCTCTGAGTATAAATTCCGAAATAATATGTTACAGCGCGTTTGATTGCCCATAACAACGTGAGTGAACTTGCACTATAAATTTTTTCGACAGATCTTGTTTACACTGAAATTTGCCAAAATGTGTAAACAATAGCGATTTCAAAAAACCCAAGCTCGATAACCACTGGAACGTATTCAATTACAAAACGTGCATTGGATTAAATTATCCACAAAACTGCAGTAATGTTTCGCCTAATCTCTAATAGATTCTGCAATGTGCAATCGTGAATCTCTGCGATGTTTAAAAGATGTTTGAAAGATGAACAGGTGAAAATTTCCTTCAATAGCTTGGTTAAGTGGTCAAAACTTCTCGAGTGCAGCAGTCTTGCCCAAATAGACAGTGGATATGCATGATGTTTTTTCAATGATTTTGAAATTTTCTATTCACACAAAGAAATTTAACAGCATAAAGTTTTCGATAAGTGAAAATTGTATATCAAATTGAACCTACTTTGTTTCTTCTCACTGCGTCTATCATTTTAAATTGAATGGGACATGTCTAAATATTTTGTTGTTCATTTATGGATCTGTAAAGAAGTCCTACTTGGAAGTTGGTCAGTTTAATTTTACTCTATTTGCCGTGGGATATACAATGCGCTATGGCATTTACTATTCCAAAATTTACAATAGGATGAATTCCCTCGTGAGCACTGCTTGGTATACTATATATGTACATGAAAAGTCAAGGTCATAAAATAGTGTAGATAGTGTATCTACTGAACAAAATTCAAACATCCTACCTTGTCTTGTGTGTTTCGTATATTCTAAACAACCTAGTCGGGGTTTGCGGGAGTTCGAAGCCGGTTTTCGCCCTGATGCAGTAAAGACCCTGACTCACCTAAAAGGAAATCAACTGAAGCTTTAGAGGGCAAAGTCAAGATCGACAATAAAGGTCAAATCTTCTGGCTAGTGCTATATTCAGGAAAAACAAAAAAGTATGAAAAGAAAAAAAACACGAGCTTTGTTGATATTGAAGTGAAATGATATCAAAAAGGGCCCGTTGGCCAAAATTTTACTCTAAATCTCGTGCAGTAACACCTGCTCTACATAAAACAAGTTCACGACAAGAAAAAATAAATATTATCAGTTACGAGAACAATAAAAATATGATCAAGACTATGCAAATAAGGCCGTTCTTAGGAGGGCGAAATGGGCGCCCGCCCAGGGCCGATAAAAATTAAGGCCGCTTAAAATCTTTTAGTGTATTCGAAAAATGTCTTTATTTAGAGGCCCTTAATAAAATTTTCTGTTTTTTAATACAAACAGTACAAAATTACCACAAACATAATTTTGGTGCCAGTTTGTTATATGCTTTTGCTCTTTTGGGATGTCCAGCAGCCTGGAAAACCAGGAAAAGTTAGGAAATTTCGATTTTGATTGTTACGATATAGTTGTATTTATTGCAAGATAAGCCCGAATGATTGCATGATAAGCCAAATTTGCATTTTAAAAGTTCAAAACCTCAAAAAATTATCTATGCGTTCTGTAACAAAACATGTCTCGAAACAGTGAAAAACGAAAACAATGGTTAAGCATAGAGAATCATCAAAAAACGTGTCCCATATACGTAAAAAATGTTGTTAGGTCGTCAGATTCTATGATTCTCAGATGTTTTTTAAATTTTTTCGATAGAGAGAAAGCGTCATCAACTTTAACGTCCAATTCAGTCGAGAAACATATAGGTCAAACTTTACCCATTGCAGCTTCGAACGTTCTTTCTACGTGAAAGTTGAATTTTACGCGTTGAAGCTCCGGGCCTACTTTCTACATGGAAGTAGAACTGCACACGTTGAAGTTTCAGGTGTACTTTATATGTGGAAGTAGAAATTTATGGGTTGAAGCTTTGGGCGTACTTCCTAGATGGAAGTAGAATTCTATGGGCTGAAGCTTAGCGCGTACTTTTTAAGTGGAATTAAAATTGTACACGTTGAAGCTTCGAGGGTACTTTCTACACCCCCTGTATCGCCCCGCAGGCTTAACGAAATTCGGATTTCATGCATGGTCAAGGCCCACTAAAAAGGGATGGATTGGTTTATTGGGAAATGTCCTAGTGAGGCAAAAAAAGGAGAGCATACACGCTTGGATGTTTGCCAAGCTAGGAAAAGGGATGGACTAGGTTTGGGAAGTTGGGTCAGAGTTAAAAAATCCAGTTTTGTAATATTGGACTTTCATTCTTTCTCATTAAAAAATTGTCCAAATCTGTGGAAAAGTGCATACTGCAGCTGAGTGAATCGACATACCTTCTAACCATACATGTGCTGCTCCAAAATTTTTAAGGAAAGTGGAGCCCCCAGGTTTTTAACGATTTTTGAGACAAAAATCAAATGAAGTTGGCCAAAAGATTTTCTCACATAGAAAGTTTTCCAATTTCAAAACTCTGGAGTATGCACTCCCATATCTTCTTTCCCCCTCGCACATGTGTGCTTCTAACTGCATAGAAGTTTTTTACTAAATTCATTGTTAATTAAACAGGAATCCACTGTGGGAAGTAAACACATAACACCAAGCTCCGTTTTTGAAAGAAGAAGTTACAGCACAAAGTCTTCTTAGAACTTCATCAATGGTGTGAACCAATTTCAAGCATCAAAATTGTGCAGATGAGAAAAAATCTGTAAATGTGCCAATGTAATATAGAGGGCCTATATGTTATATTATAGGCTTGGCTGAATCAGAAGCTTTTTAGAGACATTTTTGCATCTTTCATCCTGTTGGCCCATTTGCAGATGATGCCCCCTATGACTGTAACCAAAACTCAGTTGCACTAAACGGGTCTAAGCTCGAGCTCAAAATAATCTCCAACAAATGGACGACTACCTCAGTTTCAGCGATTGCATTGACATGTCGATGATCTCCAGTTTGGTGTAAAATCAATATCGTCAGGACTATTCCACGCTCGATGTCGAGATTATCCCATGCTCGAGCTGTTGGGTTGCATTAGAATTTTCTCTAAGTTTTTATGTCTATAGCAAATAAATATAAAAATGTCCGCAATTCCCAAACTGGAGTCTAAACCTCAGCATTACTTAATCCTGAAACGAGGATTGCTAGTGCAACTGCAAGAAAATAATCTGGACATTAGGATCAGCTGAAACTGAAGCTTTTTTTCACTGATATGGAAAATTTTTTTATATACTTTTTCACATATATGGAAAATTTCTTAAAAATGAAATGGAAATTTTTTAATGCGAAAGAAAGAAAATCCAATATTACAAAACGGGATTTTTTAAACTCTCATCCAAGTTCCCAAAAACCTAGTCCATCCCTTTTCTAGCTTGGCAACTATCCAAGCAAGTATATTCTCCTTTTCCTGCCCCATCAGGACATTTTCCAATAAACTAGTTCATTAATGTACGAGATGTTTTTTCTTGATTGATCAATTTATCAGATGATTCTGTAGAGTTGAGAATGTTGATTCCAGCAAAAAATTGTTTTTTAGAATATTCAATGCTGGCTAAATTTGTTCCTAGTTAATGGACCCGTAACATCCAATTCTTAGTCATGACGTCATACTTCGGATTCGCTGACTGACCAAAGTTCAATGTTTGACGAAAATATGTAAGTATTAAGCTGAAAAATAAAAAAATGATATGAGGAAAGCAAAAATGTTAACATCAAATGTCAAAACCCTCAGGTAGGATGTGCTGCAAAGTTGACTTTTTCGATAGTTTCTGATTTGGAACTGGTCATTTTAACTCCTTTTTGTCGAAGAAGGTATGTGAATCTGTGGAAACTCAACATATGTCTGGTTAACCCTGGTTCATACTTCTTCGAACCTGTGTTTGGAGATGCTCGGTGAGCGCAGTTCCGAGCAAGCTGGTCATTGAGAGCATGCTCGACGGGCAACATATGTTATAAGGGCGTTTGTTGGCGGATTAAAGACCGATTATAGTAATCGGGGATTAAACGTGGCTTATAATCCAGGATTAAATTTTTTCCGTAAGTTAGTCGGCTGATTAAACATCGATTAATTTAATCCGGGAGTAAAGCAATATTATAAAGATTATAATAATCCGAGTTTTCAATCCTGCCCCACCCCAGGTTTGAAAGGCCGATTATATATGTTTTTGCGATTGCATAGTCGGTTTAGTAGTTGAAAAATAAATGTTGTTGATTTTTTGAACGATCTAAACGAGGATGAAGCAGAAAATCAAGTTTAAACGAGAATGAAGCAGAAAATCAAGTACAAAATCGTCATTCGCTGGATAGATCAAGTCCGATGGAAGCATATTCTAATGAGAAGTTCTGGTCGCGATTTAAACTATGTAAGGACAGTGCAAGAGAGCTAATTGGATAAAAAATTGATAAAATAAAAATTAAAAAAAATTTATTTAATAACGAAATTTTTTAAATAAAAATTCTATAAAAACTTTTTAATAAAAAATTGAAACCCAACAGTAAAAAATTTTATTTAATTTTCTTCAAAATGATTCAATTTCTTCAGAATCAAAATTATTGGCTTTCTACAGACTGTTGGACTTCGAAGTAGATATCACGAGAAATATTGATGACGATAAATTCATGACGAAAGCGATGTACAGAAAGAAAAGCTGTACACCGACACTATAGACAGTATACGTTGTACAGTTTTCAATCAGCAATTATACTTTTAGTCCTAGATTATAAGATTTTAATCGGCGATTATATTTTTAATCGACGATTACATAATCGTCCTTAATCAGCTGATAAACTTACCGATTATTTTAATCGCCAATTAAATTATAATTCACGATTACATAATTGGGGATTAAATATAATCCTGGATTATTTTAATCAGCTAACAAACTTACCGCCCTAAGTATAGGCACGTTCCAGGCTAGGCTAATTTATTCCAAAATTGAACAATAAATGATGACACACGGGAAATCTCAAAATTGTGAGATTTCATTTTTGGCAGTGAAGTTTTCGCCATGTTCATTCGAAAAAAATTATCAGATGATGAAAAATTTATACTTATTTGTTCGTGGAAAAGAATTTCCTTGAAACGTTCAATCACTCGATTAGGAGGACGTCAAAAAAACACCATGCCTTCAAAAAAATTCAGAAAGAACTAAATATTCAAGGTATTGATTTTCTGGTTCATACTAGGAAGTAAATATTCATAGGTATCCATTGTTGATTTTGCCGATCGATCGATTCAAAAAGCAAAAATAAAATTATACCCGGAAAAATTTTTCTCACAAAGTATGAAACTTGCTCACCGGGCTCAAGTATGAAGTATGAACCGAAGCGTATAGTCGAAGATTTCTTTTGGGAAGATGCGGGGCATGCCACATAATGAACAGCCGGATGCACCACTACAACACTGAGTTTAATTCTCAAATACAGGTTCTCATACCTCGAGTTAATTTCAGTCGGCTTAAAATTCCATCAAGACATATACAATGCATGGAGGAAGTGTACATACAAAAAATGGTCAAAAACGTCAATTTTCTCGGCGCTTCACGCCATAAAAACATTTTTTTGGTCTTTTTAAAAAAATTACAATTTTTGAACCGTTTTTCCGAATTTTTTCATCAAAAAACTTCTTCAGAGACCCCTCCTCTCAAAATGTTGGCAATCACTGGCCCCCGGACTTCCCTCCACGACTTTGGGGCTCCGTTACATGTATGATACAACGGGTACGGATTAAATTCGAATGACTTTTTTAAGATGCATACAGCGAGAATTTCAAAATTCACCTGGAAAAGATCAAGTGCAATCGGAATTTTTTCAAGATAATCTCATCAAGATGTTATCTTGAAAAATCGAAGGGGCATCCTGGAAAAATGTGTGATGGAATCTTGAAAAATCAAAATCTTCAGGATGGGCGATTAATCGACATGAGTGAAAATCTTTAGAGCAAACCAATCAGAAGCATTGATCTCCATCTCTTATGTTCATGCACAAGAGGTCACTTCGAAGTCGATTTATAAGGTTCGGTCTTGCTGGCAGATGGGCATATCGGTTTTCCACGAACTATTCTATCAAACAGATGTTTTAAGAAATGCAAAAAGTGCGTGTTTTTCACTCAGAATGCAGTTATTTCTGAAATCATCAAAAATTCTATTTTTCAGATATATACTTTAGCTGGCATTGAATGACGGGATAATAACCGATATGACAACCGGATTCTTTTTCCAAGATGGCTATGCGATTTTGTTCAAAATGACGTATTAATTTTTTCAAACGACGACACCCTGAAAAAACTTTGAGCATGAAAAAATAGAAAAAATGGAAAATAGTCCAGGAAAAAAGTCGAACATCAGAATACTCTTCTTGATTTTTTTTTTGAGACGCATCTTGAACGAGTAAATTTTGAGCCTCATATTCAAAGGTAACAATTTTTCGAGTAATAAAGAATGTTTTCAAATTTTTTCTAGTAACCTATCTTATTCCAAAAAATGGTGGCAACCGAAGACGGCCCTCCTTCACCATCATATCTAGACGTATGCTCGCTGGAAGAGACAGAACAATTCGACAGAATTTTCTTCGTTTGATAGGGACTTCCCGGTTGGAAACTAAAATCAGGAGTTGAAGACGGAAATGGGGACATCTGACCTATGATTGACTGAACCTGGACCCAATTGCAAAAACATTCCTCCCATGAAGGCGGCCCTTTCAGCTAACTTGCATCCAGTATAGGAAATCGAAATTTGGATCGGAAAAACTTATGGAGTTCATTTCGTTGAAGAGAATTTGCGTCCTGGAGGGCATGTTTGTGCAACCGGTCGATGAATTCCAAGCTTTTGATAGTAGTTTTCATAGCTTTTTGTGCTTGGAATTAGTCACATGCAATTAGTCAAGTTGAACAACACAAGACTGACAAAGCTGCTGCTATGTGAATAAAAAGTTGATGGAGAAAATCAGTTTGCCTTTGCTTGTGGGCTTGAAAATCTATTTCCAGTATACTTGCTTTCACCAGTTCACTGCGTCTCCCATTTCAAAATAAATACATGTTATTGTATTCGAAACCGTCACAAACCAGTAGGTTTTCCAAGGATGAAGTGGCTGAGTCCACATTGTTGAACTTATGGCGAGTGATCCACCATGAAACAACATCACAAAAAATAGCACTTGGGTTCGGATTCTTCGTTTCACAACTCTGAAAAACTGTCAATAGAAAAACAAATTGAGCAGAAGATTTGGCTCAGTATATTATATGAAAAAACAAAGGAAAGCAAAACTTTGAATATCAAAACAGAAAATTTTGAACAAAGCTCTTTTATTATTAGTAATTCCATCCATCTATTATGAACATATTTTTTGTTGCCTGTGACCAGTAAAAACAGCCTTTTATAAATTATAAATTTACAACAAGGCATGATATTTACAGCAAAGAGTGATATTTTAATGAAAGGTTATTAGTCATTAAAAATTTCCTTTATACAAAAACGTGCCAAGTTAGATTAGTGAATAGTAGCCATACACCGTGCCATATTTTTCAGCAACTTGGTATGCATGTGCCATAATTTAGTGCTAATTGACGCATTTTTCGAGATAATTAGAATTTTTAAACATAACGGAAGAAAATTATGAATTTTATTCACGTAACGTGTTCTAATCTTATCTATTGGCAAGAAAATATAAAAAGCATGAAACCAACATGTGATCACAATCGACAAAGTATTTACTCAATATGGTAATTTTCTTGAACCTACTCACCGGTTTAATTCTACTTCATTTGTCCAATGCTCAACAGCCGTGCAAGCAAGAGGGAAACTGCGGAGAAGGTGCACGCTTGGTATGTAATTCATTGAAGGGACAAATTTTCAACAAATCATGTGTCTACAAAAGGGTAACCCTCAAAGGACCACGCATCAAAACGCTTAACCTGGCTAGACTAGTGAATATGAATGCTTTGGAATTCGAAATTGATATCCCAAAGCTGGAGCGAATACTAGGAGAAATGCCACGGAGAACATGGAAGAAGATAGAGACACTGGTGATCAAAAACTTCAGGTTGTCACCTGACGATCTGTACACCTTTGTAAAAAAGTTTATAAACTTGAGAAAGCTATCAGTGGTCAAAAGTACAATTCCAACTTTAGATCTATCTTTTTTGTTATCACTGAACAATCTGAAAATCGCCAAGTTTTTAAAAGTGACTGTCGATCACTTCGACGCTATTGATTTGGCAGAACCAGACAAAAAATCATACCAATTGCAAATCATTTTTAAGAATAGTGTCATCAAACTTTTCAATTCACATCAAATACACACAATGCTAGAAACCCATACCAATACTAAGATCACAATGGACAACATCAAACGGATTAACTGCCAGAATGATAATAACTTAGAGGTGATTGCTACTTTGATCAAATGCACCACAAATAAAAACTTTAGAATCAAAAGAGGTATGTGTGAAAATTGTTGTGGCAGAAAACAAATCCCCTTGTGTGCAAAGCTGAAATGTGTTACTCCTTTATGTCACATTACCACATCACACATAGAAACAAGTCATAAGACCAGCCCAGTAACTGAAACTTCAAGAACAGAAACTGTTTCAACTGAGAAAATCAGCACCGGAGCAACAGGCAGCGGCACGACGCCCAAACATGTCACCACTGGCAGCACCGGAGCAACAGGCAGCGGCACGACGCCCAAACATGTCACCACTGGCAGCACCGGAGCGACAGGCAGCGGCACGACGCCCAAACATGTCACCACTGGCAGCACCCGAGCGACAGGCAGCGGCACGACGCCCAAACATGTCACCACTGGCAGCACCGGAGCAACAGGCAGCGGCACGACGCCCAAACATGTCACCACTGGCAGCACCGGAGCAACAGGCAGCGGCACGACGCCCAAACTCGTCACCACTGGCAGCACCGGAGCAACAGGCAGCGGCACGACGCCCAAACATGTCACCACTGGCAGCACCGGAGCAACAGGCAGCGGCACGACGCCCAAACATGTCACCACTGGCAGCACCGGAGCAACAGGCAGCGGCACGACGCCCAAACATGTCACCACTGGCAGCACCGGAGCAACAGGCAGCGGCACGACGCCCAAACATGTCACCACTGGCAGCACCGGAGCAACAGGCAGCGGCACGACGCCCAAACATGTCACCACTGGCAGCACCGGAGCAACAGGCAGCGGCACGACGCCCAAACATGTCACCACTGGCAGCACCGGAGCAACAGGCAGCGGCACGACGCCCAAACATGTCACCACTGGCAGCACCGGAGCAACAGGCAGCGGCACGACGCCCAAACATGTCACCACTGGCAGCACCGGAGCAACAGGCAGCGGCACGATGCCCAAACATGTCACCACTGGCAGCACCGGAGCAACAGGCAGCGGCACGACGCCCAAACATGTCACCACTGGCAGCACCGGAGCAACAGGCAGCGGCACGACGCCCAAACATGTCACCACTGGCAGCACCGGAGCAACAGGCAGCGGCACGACGCCCAAACATGTCACCACTGGCAGCACCGGAGCAACAGGCAGCGGCACGACGCCCAAACATGTCACCACTGGCAGCACCGGAGCAACAGGCAGCGGCACGACGCCCAAACATGTCACCACTGGCAGCACCGGAGCAACAGGCAGCGGCACGACGCCCAAACATGTCACCACTGGCAGCACCGGAGCAACAGGCAGCGGCACGACGCCCAAACATGTCACCACTGGCAGCACCGGAGCAACAGGCAGCGGCACGACGCCCAAACATGTCACCACTGGCAGCACCGGAGCAACAGGCAGCGGCACGACGCCCAAACATGTCACCACTGGCAGCACCGGAGCAACAGGCAGCGGCACGACGCCCAAACATGTCACCACTGGCAGCACCGGAGCAACAGGCAGCGGCAGGACGCCCAAACATGTCACCACTGGCAGCACCGGAGCAACAGGCAGCGGCACGACGCCCAAACATGTCACCACTGGCAGCACCGGAGCAACAGGCAGCGGCACGACGCCCAAACATGTCACCACTGGCAGCACCGGAGCAACAGGCAGCGGCACGACGCCCAAACATGTCACCACTGGCAGCACCGGAGCAACAGGCAGCGGCACGACGCCCAAACATGTCACCACTGGCAGCACCGGAGCAACAGGCAGCGGCACGACGCCCAAACATGTCACCACTGGCAGCACCGGAGCAACAGGCAGCGGCACGACGCCCAAACATGTCACCACTGGCAGCACCGGAGCAACAGGCAGCGGCACGACGCCCAAACATGTCACCACTGGCAGCACCGGAGCAACAGGCAGCGGCACGACGCCCAAACATGTCACCACTGGCGGCACCGGAGCAACAGGCAGCGGCACGACGCCCAAACATGTCACCACTGGCGGCACCGGAGCAACAGGCAGCGGCACGACGCCCAAACATGTCACCACTGGCGGCACCGGAGCAACAGGCAGCGGCACGACGCCCAAACATGTCACCACTGGCAGCACCGGAGCAACAGGCAGCGGCACGACGCCCAAACATGTCACCACTGGCAGCACCGGAGCAACAGGCAGCGGCACGACGCCCAAACATGTCACCACTGGCAGCACCGGAGCAACAGGCAGCGGCACGACGCCCAAACATGTCACCACTGGCAGCACCGGAGCAACAGGCAGCGGCACGACGCCCAAACATGTCACCACTGGCAGCACCGGAGCAACAGGCAGCGGCACGACGCCCAAACATGTCACCACTGGCAGCACCGGAGCAACAGGCAGCGGCACGACGCCCAAACATGTCACCACTGGCAGCACCGGAGCAACAGGCAGCGGCACGACGCCCAAACATGTCACCACTGGCAGCACCGGAGCAACAGGCAGCGGTACGACGCCCAAACATGTCACCACTGGCAGCACCGGAGCAACAGGCAGCGGCACGACGCCCAAACATGTCACCACTGGCAGCACCGGAGCAACAGGCAGCGGCACGACGCCCAAACATGTCACCACTGGCAGCACCGGAGCAACAGGCAGCGGCACGACGCCCAAACATGTCACCACTGGCAGCACCGGAGCAACAGGCAGCGGCACGACGCCCAAACATGTCACCACTGGCAGCACCGGAGCAACAGGCAGCGGCACTACGCCCAAACATGTCACCACTGGCAGCACCGGAGCAACAGGCAGCGGCACGACGCCCAAACATGTCACCACTGGCAGCACCGGAGCAACAGGCAGCGGCACGACGCCCAAACATGTCACCACTGGCAGCACCGGAGCAACAGGCAGCGGCACGACGCCCAAACATGTCACCACTGGCAGCACCGGAGCAACAGGCAGCGGCACGACGCCCAAACATGTCACCACTGGCAGCACCGGAGCAACAGGCAGCGGCACGACGCCCAAACATGTCACCACTGGCAGCACCGGAGCAACAGGCAGCGGCACGACGCCCAAACATGTCACCACTGGCAGCACCGGAGCAACAGGCAGCGGCACGACGCCCAAACATGTCACCACTGGCAGCACCGGAGCAACAGGCAGCGGCACGACGCCCAAACATGTCACCACTGGCAGCACCGGAGCAACAGGCAGCGGCACGACGCCCAAACATGTCACCACTGGCAGCACCGGAGCAACAGGCAGCGGCACGACGCCCAAACATGTCACCACTGGCAGCACCGGAGCAACAGGCAGCGGCACGACGCCCAAACATGTCACCACTGGCAGCACCGGAGCAACAGGCAGCGGCACGACGCCCAAACATGTCACCACTGGCAGCACCGGAGCAACAGGCAGCGGCACGACGCCCAAACATGTCACCACTGGCAGCACCGGAGCAACAGGCAGCGGCACGACGCCCAAACATGTCACCACTGGCAGCACCGGAGCAACAGGCAGCGGCACGACGCCCAAACATGTCACCACTGGCAGCACCGGAGCAACAGGCAGCGGCACGACGCCCAAACATGTCACCACTGGCAGCACCGGAGCAACAGGCAGCGGCACGACGCCCAAACATGTCACCACTGGCAGCACCGGAGCAACAGGCAGCGGCACGACGCCCAAACATGTCACCACTGGCAGCACCGGAGCAACAGGCAGCGGCACGACGCCCAAACATGTCACCACTGGCAGCACCGGAGCAACAGGCAGCGGCACGACGCCCAAACATGTCACCACTGGCAGCACCGGAGCAACAGGCAGCGGCACGACGCCCAAACATGTCACCACTGGCAGCACCGGAGCAACAGGCAGCGGCACGACGCCCAAACATGTCACCACTGGCAGCACCGGAGCAACAGGCAGCGGCACGACGCCCAAACATGTCACCACTGGCAGCACCGGAGCAACAGGCAGCGGCACGACGCCCAAACATGTCACCACTGGCAGCACCGGAGCAACAGGCAGCGGCACGACGCCCAAACATGTCACCACTGGCAGCACCGGAGCAACAGGCAGCGGCACGACGCCCAAACATGTCACCACTGGCAGCACCGGAGCAACAGGCAGCGGCACGACGCCCAAACATGTCACCACTGGCAGCACCGGAGCAACAGGCAGCGGCACGACGCCCAAACATGTCACCACTGGCAGCACCGGAGCAACAGGCAGCGGCACGACGCCCAAACATGTCACCACTGGCAGCACCGGAGCAACAGGCAGCGGCACGACGCCCAAACATGTCACCACTGGCAGCACCGGAGCAACAGGCAGCGGCACGACGCCCAAACATGTCACCACTGGCAGCACCGGAGCAACAGGCAGCGGCACGACGCCCAAACATGTCACCACTGGCAGCACCGGAGCAACAGGCAGCGGCACGACGCCCAAACATGTCACCACTGGCAGCACCGGAGCAACAGGCAGCGGCACGACGCCCAAACATGTCACCACTGGCAGCACCGGAGCAACAGGCAGCGGCACGACGCCCAAACATGTCACCACTGGCAGCACCGGAGCAACAGGCAGCGGCACGACGCCCAAACATGTCACCACTGGCAGCACCGGAGCAACAGGCAGCGGCACGACGCCCAAACATGTCACCACTGGCAGCACCGGAGCAACAGGCAGCGGCACGACGCCCAAACATGTCACCACTGGCAGCACCGGAGCAACAGGCAGCGGCACGACGCCCAAACATGTCACCACTGGCAGCACCGGAGCAACAGGCAGCGGCACGACGCCCAAACATGTCACCACTGGCAGCACCGGAGCAACAGGCAGCGGCACGACGCCCAAACATGTCACCACTGGCAGCACCGGAGCAACAGGCAGCGGCACGACGCCCAAACATGTCACCACTGGCAGCACCGGAGCAACAGGCAGCGGCACGACGCCCAAACATGTCACCACTGGCAGCACCGGAGCAACAGGCAGCGGCACGACGCCCAAACATGTCACCACTGGCAGCACCGGAGCAACAGGCAGCGGCACGACGCCCAAACATGTCACCACTGGCAGCACCGGAGCAACAGGCAGCGGCACGACGCCCAAACATGTCACCACTGGCAGCACCGGAGCAACAGGCAGCGGCACGACGCCCAAACATGTCACCACTGGCAGCACCGGAGCAACAGGCAGCGGCACGACGCCCAAACATGTCACCACTGGCAGCACCGGAGCAACAGGCAGCGGCACGACGCCCAAACATGTCACCACTGGCAGCACCGGAGCAACAGGCAGCGGCACGACGCCCAAACATGTCACCACTGGCAGCACCGGAGCAACAGGCAGCGGCACGACGCCCAAACATGTCACCACTGGCAGCACCGGAGCAACAGGCAGCGGCACGACGCCCAAACATGTCACCACTGGCAGCACCGGAGCAACAGGCAGCGGCACGACGCCCAAACATGTCACCACTGGCAGCACCGGAGCAACAGGCAGCGGCACGACGCCCAAACATGTCACCACTGGCAGCACCGGAGCAACAGGCAGCGGCACGACGCCCAAACATGTCACCACTGGCAGCACCGGAGCAACAGGCAGCGGCACGACGCCCAAACATGTCACCACTGGCAGCACCGGAGCAACAGGCAGCGGCACGACGCCCAAACATGTCACCACTGGCAGCACCGGAGCAACAGGCAGCGGCACGACGCCCAAACATGTCACCACTGGCAGCACCGGAGCAACAGGCAGCGGCACGACGCCCAAACATGTCACCACTGGCAGCACCGGAGCAACAGGCAGCGGCACGACGCCCAAACATGTCACCACTGGCAGCACCGGAGCAACAGGCAGCGGCACGACGCCCAAACATGTCACCACTGGCAGCACCGGAGCAACAGGCAGCGGCACGACGCCCAAACATGTCACCACTGGCAGCACCGGAGCAACAGGCAGCGGCACGACGCCCAAACATGTCACCACTGGCAGCACCGGAGCAACAGGCAGCGGCACGACGCCCAAACATGTCACCACTGGCAGCACCGGAGCAACAGGCAGCGGCACGACGCCCAAACATGTCACCACTGGCAGCACCGGAGCAACAGGCAGCGGCACGACGCCCAAACATGTCACCACTGGCAGCACCGGAGCAACAGGCAGCGGCACGACGCCCAAACATGTCACCACTGGCAGCACCGGAGCAACAGGCAGCGGCACGACGCCCAAACATGTCACCACTGGCAGCACCGGAGCAACAGGCAGCGGCACGACGCCCAAACATGTCACCACTGGCAGCACCGGAGCAACAGGCAGCGGCACGACGCCCAAACATGTCACCACTGGCAGCACCGGAGCAACAGGCAGCGGCACGACGCCCAAACATGTCACCACTGGCAGCACCGGAGCAACAGGCAGCGGCACGACGCCCAAACATGTCACCACTGGCAGCACCGGAGCAACAGGCAGCGGCACGACGCCCAAACATGTCACCACTGGCAGCACCGGAGCAACAGGCAGCGGCACGACGCCCAAACATGTCACCACTGGCAGCACCGGAGCAACAGGCAGCGGCACGACGCCCAAACATGTCACCACTGGCAGCACCGGAGCAACAGGCAGCGGCACGACGCCCAAACATGTCACCACTGGCAGCACCGGAGCAACAGGCAGCGGCACGACGCCCAAACATGTCACCACTGGCAGCACCGGAGCAACAGGCAGCGGCACGACGCCCAAACATGTCACCACTGGCAGCACCGGAGCAACAGGCAGCGGCACGACGCCCAAACATGTCACCACTGGCAGCACCGGAGCAACAGGCAGCGGCACGACGCCCAAACATGTCACCACTGGCAGCACCGGAGCAACAGGCAGCGGCACGACGCCCAAACATGTCACCACTGGCAGCACCGGAGCAACAGGCAGCGGCACGACGCCCAAACATGTCACCACTGGCAGCACCGGAGCAACAGGCAGCGGCACGACGCCCAAACATGTCACCACTGGCAGCACCGGAGCAACAGGCAGCGGCACGACGCCCAAACATGTCACCACTGGCAGCACCGGAGCAACAGGCAGCGGCACGACGCCCAAACATGTCACCACTGGCAGCACCGGAGCAACAGGCAGCGGCACGACGCCCAAACATGTCACCACTGGCAGCACCGGAGCAACAGGCAGCGGCACGACGCCCAAACATGTCACCACTGGCAGCACCGGAGCAACAGGCAGCGGCACGACGCCCAAACATGTCACCACTGGCAGCACCGGAGCAACAGGCAGCGGCACGACGCCCAAACATGTCACCACTGGCAGCACCGGAGCAACAGGCAGCGGCACGACGCCCAAACATGTCACCACTGGCAGCACCGGAGCAACAGGCAGCGGCACGACGCCCAAACATGTCACCACTGGCAGCACCGGAGCAACAGGCAGCGGCACGACGCCCAAACATGTCACCACTGGCAGCACCGGAGCAACAGGCAGCGGCACGACGCCCAAACATGTCACCACTGGCAGCACCGGAGCAACAGGCAGCGGCACGACGCCCAAACATGTCACCACTGGCAGCACCGGAGCAACAGGCAGCGGCACGACGCCCAAACATGTCACCACTGGCAGCACCGGAGCAACAGGCAGCGGCACGACGCCCAAACATGTCACCACTGGCAGCACCGGAGCAACAGGCAGCGGCACGACGCCCAAACATGTCACCACTGGCAGCACCGGAGCAACAGGCAGCGGCACGACGCCCAAACATGTCACCACTGGCAGCACCGGAGCAACAGGCAGCGGCACGACGCCCAAACATGTCACCACTGGCAGCACCGGAGCAACAGGCAGCGGCACGACGCCCAAACATGTCACCACTGGCAGCACCGGAGCAACAGGCAGCGGCACGACGCCCAAACATGTCACCACTGGCAGCACCGGAGCAACAGGCAGCGGCACGACGCCCAAACATGTCACCACTGGCAGCACCGGAGCAACAGGCAGCGGCACGACGCCCAAACATGTCACCACTGGCAGCACCGGAGCAACAGGCAGCGGCACGACGCCCAAACATGTCACCACTGGCAGCACCGGAGCAACAGGCAGCGGCACGACGCCCAAACATGTCACCACTGGCAGCACCGGAGCAACAGGCAGCGGCACGACGCCCAAACATGTCACCACTGGCAGCACCGGAGCAACAGGCAGCGGCACGACGCCCAAACATGTCACCACTGGCAGCACCGGAGCAACAGGCAGCGGCACGACGCCCAAACATGTCACCACTGGCAGCACCGGAGCAACAGGCAGCGGCACGACGCCCAAACATGTCACCACTGGCAGCACCGGAGCAACAGGCAGCGGCACGACGCCCAAACATGTCACCACTGGCAGCACCGGAGCAACAGGCAGCGGCACGACGCCCAAACATGTCACCACTGGCAGCACCGGAGCAACAGGCAGCGGCACGACGCCCAAACATGTCACCACTGGCAGCACCGGAGCAACAGGCAGCGGCACGACGCCCAAACATGTCACCACTGGCAGCACCGGAGCAACAGGCAGCGGCACGACGCCCAAACATGTCACCACTGGCAGCACCGGAGCAACAGGCAGCGGCACGACGCCCAAACATGTCACCACTGGCAGCACCGGAGCAACAGGCAGCGGCACGACGCCCAAACATGTCACCACTGGCAGCACCGGAGCAACAGGCAGCGGCACGACGCCCAAACATGTCACCACTGGCAGCACCGGAGCAACAGGCAGCGGCACGACGCCCAAACATGTCACCACTGGCAGCACCGGAGCAACAGGCAGCGGCACGACGCCCAAACATGTCACCACTGGCAGCACCGGAGCAACAGGCAGCGGCACGACGCCCAAACATGTCACCACTGGCAGCACCGGAGCAACAGGCAGCGGCACGACGCCCAAACATGTCACCACTGGCAGCACCGGAGCAACAGGCAGCGGCACGACGCCCAAACATGTCACCACTGGCAGCACCGGAGCAACAGGCAGCGGCACGACGCCCAAACATGTCACCACTGGCAGCACCGGAGCAACAGGCAGCAGCACGACACCCAACGATGTCACTACTAACTGTACATAGGCAATAGGCAGCAGCACCATGCTGAAACTTGTCAGTGCAGGTAGTATTTGAACAACAGACTATGGTCCCATGCCATTGCCTAGTGATGTTCTTGCTTACCAACATTATATATGTAGTTTTGTCAATTATTGCAATGGTTATTATAATTTTTCGTGATATGCAGAGCATTTATCCCACACATTATAACATGTATTATCAGAATAAAAGAAAAGAGACATACCAACCTTCAATAGCGTTTTAGAATTTCAGAATTTTTTAATTTTAGAAACAGCCACTTTTGGGCTTTTAAACAGACTAAAGCATAAGCAATATTTTCATTTTTGGCTGAATTATGTTTGATACTAGATTATATTTGAGGAGATAGGTATAAGACCTTACCAAACTTACTGAACTGCAGACTCGTAATCATGTGAAAAAAATGATTCAGCATCTCCTGCAAAGTTTTGTTGAATCTCTTCCAACTATTTCACAGAAACAGTTCATCAATTAGGATTTAATTTCCATGTGAATTATGCAGATTTTGACTTACCTGATGTTCTCGTGTTGATCAAAAAAGCATCCTGCATGGAGAATTCGGTATGTTAGTCAAATTTTCAAAGATTTCCACACAAACATGTCTTTAATGTATATTTTCCAAGGCAAACATATGAGTTTTTGACATATCATAGTTCGATGAAACATATATGGCATTAAAGGCTATATCTCACCCTTTATTAAGAGTTCTCAAAAGAAGAACATAATGACTTTGCAATAGGTTGTTCGAACCTGTGTTCACGTATATTTTAAACAGAAGTTGATTTCTTCATAGAAGTATTGAGTGGCTTCCAAATCTCATCTTGTAGTAGTTGTGCTCATAGAGAAAAGCCTTTTTTCGATGATACAGTGTTTATATTCAAATGCGGGATTCTGAACCTCTCTCACGAGGATATGATATTGGCCACGAAAAATAATACCTCGGTTTCTGCAGTTTCATTTACATCAAGATCATCCCAAGTCCGAGATAATCCTAACATGGGGACCATTTCGAGTTCGTACTTAAAACTAAGTTCAAGATTATGGGTTTCAATAACATTTTACATTCAATTCTGGAAAAGTTAATCTTCCTACTGAGCAAGTTTAAGTCTGAAGTTTTCTGTTTTGTCTTTTTCTGCTGCTTATAGTTAGAAATTTAATTTTTGCATTATTCATTGATGAATCGACTTATTGAATGTGAACAAATTTTTTCAGGATAGGACGAATAAAGGGGCAACTATACGTCGCCGTACGGTGCTGTACGGCACCACATTGAGCTGCTATACCGTGCGGTGCCGTACGGCGCCTGATGAGTGGCTGCTATACTTACTATACTATACTTTAAATGATAATAAGTAAATGAAAATGATAAGTAGCTGCTATACTTACGTGCCGTACGGCACTGTACGGCGAAGTATAGTTGGCCATTAAGCAAGATTTTATGAATGATGCTGAACGACAAAAACTTTCTTCAACTCGATTCCAGCATACAAAAGGTGAGAGAATAAGTAGAAGTAAAAGGAAAAGTACAAAAAATTTTTCGAACTTATGGCCAAATTTTTAGCACATTTTATTGATCTCTGTCCATTCGTGACTATTCTGGCAATACGTGCATCTGCACTCATGTTGTACATTTTTTCCACATTATTTTCTAAACAAACATCCGTTTATGTTTTTTTAGTTTTGCAGTTTTTCTAACATATGTCTTCATGTAACTTAAATGCATTCTGTGGTTTATGTGTTTTTATTATTATGGTTGAGATTATCTCGAGCACAGGCTTAGAACTCAGATTCAGCTAATCGCGGGCTCGAACTTTTTAGTGAAATCCATGAAAGATGAAACTGACGTCACACTCGGTGCTCAGTTTCACGCACTTAATACTCACCTGGGAATGATCCTAAGTTTTAGTTACTGAAACCGGCCCCCGCTGTTTGGCAGTATGCTTAATTGCATGTTATTTTGCAAAACAAAATATAGTGAGTGTTATCTCGTACGCATTTAAAAACAACGTCAACTAGATGTTTAGGCTGCCAATATGTGCTCCATTGGTTGGTGCCTTCGATTATTCACAACCATTGGGTCATCGATGATGTGTGATGTGGGATGTCCCCAACTAGAATTTAAATTATGACAGTTCAACCTGGGTATCAGTCATATTTATCTGCCGATCAATACCTTTCAATCTGTAACATGGAAAGTATGACAAAGTTCAATATCGAGGAAGTGGGCAGGGTTGCTGCAATAGTCGAAAATTAGATGCTTAATATGAATATGAACAACAAAAAAGTTGACCAGTTAATAAAAAGATGGCTAGTCATGTTCATAGGCATCAAAAAAGTTAACACATCAATACAAAATATTTTATTGAACACAAATTACCATAAATTTGATTGGAAAAATTTTTCACATTTTAGTTTTTGAAACTTTAAGAAAATCGAACTTCCACCATTTTCTTCCAAACTTTAGCAGTTTTATGGTTCCAAGCAAGAGCACCCCACAATGCTACCATACATGCACAGCATAGAAATTCTGCGGGGGGTCAGCCAGGACAGGGGGTGAAATACAAAATTTTTTTTCATTCTTGATAATGACAAGAAAGGTCTCAGAAAGTCTTCTAACATCCAAGCAGCATATTCTTCAACCTATATTAGTCAGATATGTGAAACTATTTGCTTAGACAGCACTTTTTAAAGTTTCCATGTTACTTTTTTGGAATCAAGTATGAATTGTTCAGAAAAATTGTCAAAGTACAACGTCATTTCCATTTTCATGACGACTTTTTTTCTCTCTTGCTCATTTTCCTTCGTCATCTTCTCAATCATTGCTGGAAAAGTTAAATCTGCTGGGGGTCAGCAAGAATCTGCTGCGGGTCAATAAAAATCTGCTGGGGGTCAAACCCCCCCCCACGTGCATGTATGAATGCTACTACACTCAAAAGTTGACAAAATCGTTGGCTAGTCTGACACTCAGCAAAATATGACCAGTCGATAAAAATTTTTCTATTGAATATAAATGTGCATGGAATTGTTTAAAAAATTTTTGAGCTTTCAAATTTTGAAACATGTGTGAAACAATAACTACACCATAAAACCACAACTTGTACATCTTATCCTAGGGTTTTTGGCCTCTACACTTTATGGTCTTGAAGCATTGCAAGATAGGAGAAACTATTGCGAAAATACAGCAGTGTAGAATGCGTACAGGACAGAGTGCCCCATGGGGAGGGGTATGAGGGGGGTATTACCCCTATCTAAAGTCCTTAAAATCGATCACTGGTTGCCTAATTTTGAGACAGAATGACGTGTTTAGTGAACATTTAGCTACACTACCCCCGTTAATTTTCAATTTTACCCCTACCTGAAAAATCTGACCTTGGGGACCTCTGGTACAGGATGCATACACTACAGTAACTTATCATCACCATCATACCTTTGTCCCTCCTTTTCAATGGCTGAGATCACATCAATTCAAATTTTCCACTTCAAGAGAATACATATGCTACTTTCTAATCCTAATGGATTTATTCTGAAATAATGAACCCCTACTTAAACTATCTTATCTGAACTACCAAATTTTGCATAAAAACTAGGTTATTCATGCTGTAAAAACCCTGCATAAAAACTCATCATGATGCATGTTAATGCTTATGGAACATATGTTCCAAACACCACCAATGTTTCCACATAGCTAGAATGTGTGTTGAGAAGCATTGGAATGTGTTCAATATTTACATCAGGTGATATTGTTTTTTTGGTAAGTCTCCATGTCATTAATTTTATATTTATACTCGTGTTGTCATGTGTTCTTGGTCTTTTTGGGTATCATTTTGGTCATCCTATTTTTCATCTTAATCTGCATAATTTGTAGGAATTATATGCAACTTTGGGTCATCTGTTTTAATGAATATTAGTATTATAGTCTAGTGCCCCAGGACCTGTTGCATTAAACTGTTTTAGTAGTGAGTAGTACTGGATTCAGTACTATTTAAATTTTTTTCTGTTGTATAAAATCATTAGTAAGTAGTACTGAATTTAGTGGTGTTCAGTCATCAAAACATGAGTCTGTTGCATAAAACTCACTACTGAATCAATATTTCATCAATTACTAATGAAAAATCGTTGAATTTTTCAACAACTTCTTGGGCTCCCTGACTGTACTGAATCACACACACCATGCTGCATTCTACAGACTAGAGCAACATTGATGATTTCATGGAAACGTATGCTGGTCGAAAATGAAGGAAATTCCGACCACATATCGACTTTGATTGATTGCCCCATGAAAATGAAGAAGGTTTTCGATTATATGATGACTTGTTACTTTTTTGGTGACAAATTGAAGAACCGAATTGAAAATTCTACGAAGCAAAACTGCAAAACTGTACCTTACCAGTTGAACGACAAATTAGACTATCTTTACAGTTCTTAGCATCCAAATCTTGTGATATGAGGCTTGCGGGAGATGCGCATAGAGATGCGCAATAAATCAACGGTTGGTGGTACATTACATTGTTTTCTTGAATCAGTTATTACGCATGTCACCTCTAGAGTCATTTGCTGGCCCCAAGATCACAAATCAATCTCTACTAAATTCAAAAGTTTTGCTGGAATATCAGGTACACTACCAGGCAAAACTAACCCTCAAAAATTCGCGTCCGGTATGCCTCCTGGACGCGTCTGGAATGCGTCTTTTTGGGCAGCACAAAGACAACTTTCATCTTTCTTAATAATTGACATTCATGCAGTAACTGTCAATCATGGTTTTTTCATAATGTGTAGTGGATATGCACTTTGTTTTGACCTACAGTATGACAACAGTTGACCTTTCGTTTATATCTGGTAAATAATGTGTGCTTTCTATAGGGAGGTAAGAAGGAAGCATCAGCAAAATTCTTTGGCTTTGTGTGACACAAGCACATGGCCTGTCAATTTTACTGTTGGTATAGTGTGCTTTTCGCGTCCAGCTTGTGTCCCAGACGCGTTCCCGATGCGTCCTGGATGTGACCAGCATAGACGCTTAGTTTCGCCTGGTAGTGTATAATTGGAGCTGTGAACGGCACACATATTGAAATTATTTGACCAACTGTCAATGAAAATCAATATGTCAACTGATATGGTACTCTTTCTTTAACGCAATGATGGTAAGCCTAATAAGCCAGGAAATAGGAATAATTGTGTGACCGAGTAGAATTTTTTCCATCAGTTTTTGAGCATTAGCTGAAGTTAACTAAAAAGTTTTCATATTAACTCTAATTACTAACTCTTATAACTTCTTATATCAAGTAAACTGATCATGTAAATTTTGTCTCAATCAGCTTGAGACGCAGATTTGAGGATAATATTATTATAAATTAATGACCATTTTAAAGTATGTGAGCCAGATTTATTATGTTTCGGCGAATCGACCTGCTTCAGTTAATAATACACGTGTTTTTCCAAATAGTTCGTGGCTCAGAAACTTGAATCTGGTTGCTGTCCGATACCCAATGCGTTTCTACTTAGTGATTCAGGATGTGTCTTTTTTGAGTTTTTGATAACACCTATAACAAATCCAAGAAGCATAAAAGAAGAGAATTTCAACTCAGCTCATGAAAATACTCGACGATTAATCCATTTTTGGTGTCTCTTGGGTGCAATGCATTTTGAACCTAAGTTTGCTGTGAAGATAACTCTTTGTTGTGCAAGTCTACATTATATTGTTGTTCGTCATGAGGATTTTGATTTGATTTTTGAGCAGAGCAATAGAGATCTGATATTGGAGTCTGAGTCTCCTGAAAGCAAATTTATCAAAAATGATACATGTAGAGAACAAATCACATCACTATACTTAACAAAAAATTTTATGTATTCAATGTTAAAAAGAACTTTTTGCATTCACATCCAGTTTTTCACATATTCTTGTAGTCATTTATAGGAATGCTTGGCAAAATAAAAAGTTTTAAAACTATTTTCGATTTACTGATTTGGGAATAAAATTTATCCGCATTTAGCGTAGCACTGTGCAATAATAGAGCAGGTACTGAAAATGACTGATCCATAAACGTGTTATCCACATAGTGTGCACCTTTCGAGTAAAGCTGATAAAGTTCTATTCTCAATTTTTCATTTAATAGATGACAGTTTTTGCAACATTAATTATTTTCCTCAATTTCTACTTCAATTTTTTGGCATTTCAAGACATTATAATTTTCCTCAATCGAATCTTGGATTTTTTGGGCCACAGTAGGACATGTTTTACATTTTATAGGTGGTAGATACTTTGATCCTGGCAATAAAACAAAACTGCTTGGTAAATGACATGAAATTAAAAGGTTTTATCAGTCTGTTTCATCTCCGATAAAGCATCCATCGGATTATACAGTGAAAGTATGACGGAAATACAGTCATAGAAAAATAGAGCTTCCAAAAAAGGGGACAAACAATGAAAGGTCACCTGGACCTGTGAAAAATTAAAGCATTGCGAAAGCTGCTGCAAAGTCATCTGGACCTGACTTTCAAAACAACACAACTGCGACCAACTCTTTTTCAAAACCCGCAATCGAATGGTTGAAAAAGAGAAGCATGAATTCTTCATGAAAGTAGGCATTTAAAAATTTACTTCTCTATGAAAAACTTATCTTTCTGGTTTTCAAGGTTTTAACTGATAAAAAGCAAAATAAGGATCAAAAATTCGTTTCTTCAATTTTGAGACCTGACAAGATCAAGAAATTAACCCAACAACCTAGAGGCCATCAGCATAATTGCAGTTTGGTGAACCCCTACTTTCTACACACACGCTAAGTATAGGAGGGTCCGCCGACCACAGTTTCTACAGGTAATGCAAAGTACCATGCCACGTACTTTCTACATGTTTGTTCACAAAGTACAGTGAGGACCTAGGTCGCTGAGACCAACCATACTTTCTACATGTTCTAAAAATAGAGTTCAATAAAAATTATCCAAAACTTCAGGCTGCCATTTTATGGCTAATATTAATCGAATTTTCATAATTATTTTTTTATCAGATACAGCTCAACATGAGCCTTCGAAAAACATAAAACATGTCATTGCCCTATAATTGGTCACCAATATGCAAATTAGATTCCCAACATAAAATTGAATAAAAAATGAATAAACAGTTGAGGCTGCAGTTTTGTAGCTAATATTTATCACATTTCAGCAATTATTTTTTCACTAGATACAGCTTGGTAACAGCCTTCAATTAGTATATAATGCATCATATATAATTCAGTAATTTCTTCCAAATTATGCAAATTCGATATATATACAGTGTTGGCCAACTAATTATCCTCAAGATTTTTGGTTTCAAGTTTTCAATAAGAACTCAAAAATGATAACACACTAATGCAGATGAGTACTCACATTTTAAGGATGACATAATTTTTTTTGCATTTTGACTGCATTTTTTAGTTTCCTGTTTTTGATTACTAGCAATACTCTTATTTTTAATGTATATGCTAGATGGGAGACCCTGTCTCTTGTGCATTACTTTGAAATCAAAAACGATTTTTACTTCGATAACAATCAATGAGCCACGTGCTCCTAACAGGGATTTCTCTCTGCAATATGGTGCAACACATTTTGAAAAGCTAAATTATAAGTTTGGCCGAATATTTCTTGCCACATAAATTCATCCAAGTGTCCAGAAACCGTGGGTTCCAAAGTTCCATTCATTTTCTTAAATGCTCTTTTTGGCCGATTTCAGTAGTTTTTGATATTGTTAGTATCAACGCCAGTAATTGGATCTCGAAATTTTTGACTGTGGTTCACAGTTTGATGAATATGATTTCGATTTGGAATTTGATTGATTCCATACTAAGCTGTCCAATTTTGTTTCCTCGTGTATTAATTTGTTTCTGTATGTTTTTTCATTTCGGGATATTCCCACAGGTGGACATTGAAAAGTATAGTTTTAATCATTTAAGTTTTAAATATAATTTGCATATTTGTGACCAATTATGTGCCAATGACATGTTACATGTTTTTTGAAAGCTCTTGTTGAGCTGCATCTGATAAAAAATTATTATGAAAATTTGATAAATATTAGCCATAAAACCTCAGCCTAAAGTTTTGGATAAATTTTATTGAATTCTATTTTCAGAACATGTAGAAAGTACGGTTGGTCTCAGCGACCCTGGTCCTCACCCTACTTTGTGCACAAACATGTAGAAAGTACATCACAAGAGTAATTTGCATTACCTGTAGAAAATATGGTCCAAGGACCCTCCTATACTTAGTGTGTCTGTAGAAAGTATGGGTCCGCCAAAATGCAATTATGCCAGGCCATCTACAAACACATATCCAACCACGGCATAGTATATTGGCTCTTGAGATACCTGCAGAAATGAATCTTTTGGCAATTGAGTTGGTGCAGTATCAATCTCCAGGAGTTCCTATGTGATGACTGCCTACAAAAATTTGGGCAGTAGCTTTTCTCCTAAGAAAATTGGGGAGCCATCACTTTAGCACAGTGGGAAGATTTGATTCCTAATTATTCCCGAGGTACTTTGATTAACAAAAACCAGTTCCTCCAAAAGTTGTTATGTGAGGACTTGAGATCCTGATGCTCGAGACTAGGCCATCAGGATTATTGACACACTAAACTTCCTACCAATACTACCATTGGCATTCTCAAGGATGTTTGGATATGCACAACAAAAGAAAGAACACTTCCTTTACATTTTAGATCAAAAAGAAAACTGGGACTACAGAAACCCCTCCAAAACAGAGGATACTATGGACCCCATATAAATATAATGAGGTTCTGAGGCCTGAGTGGGAGGTCATGCGACTTTTTTGGGGTTGCGGGTCAGTGATTTCCCAAAATTTTAGGGGAGGGGCGGGGTCCCTGGAAGAAAAAAATTGAATTTTTCCACCAAAAAAATTCACAAAATGTTCAAAAAATAATTTTTGCCTAAAAAACTAAAAAATGTATTCATGACGCCACGTCCCAAGAAAATTGATGTTCTTGACCATTTTTTGATCAGAAAATGATATTTTTCATCAAAAAATTTATCTTCTCAGTTTTTTTCAGACCAAAAGTATGGGGTTCCCATGATTACCATATGGTTAGCCATAGAATTGGAAAATCCTGGGGAGTCTACTAATGGTTAGCTATATGGCTGGGAGGTTCCTATAGCCCTTCCCTCCCCAAATAAACATATGGGACCTGACACCTTGATGGAAGAGGCAAGGGCTGTATTTCTAAACTGGTAGGTTTATCTTTAAAATATTACTATCCAAAATTTGTATTTTTGCAACATCCTCAGGTATAAAAAAGAAAAGGCAGGAGGCAAAATTTCGAAGATCAAAAATGAACTCATCACCTAATGCAAGTCGGACATTGATATTCTCACCTGCTGTGCTCTCAAATTCTGAGATATCTGATGTGTAGAGCCCAAAATAGTGTATCACCATCCCTTTTTTAAAATAACTCCATCCAGGCAAATACTACACAATTTTGGCTGAATTGGGGCTGGCATTGAATTTCGGTGAAGAATGTCAAAATTATGCAAAGCAAATATCAAATTCCGAACCTGCATTGGAATTTGATCTAGGAAATCTCACTTCCAATAATTTTCTGTCAAATGTCTAAATATAAAATTTTTCCACTAGTCTTTTTCTCAATTGGCCGAAATGTAAGTTGTTGAAAAAACTCTCTGGGCCAATGATGATTAGAGGCCGAGCAGAGGTTTTATATCTTTAGTATAAGGAAAAAGCACAAAATTGTAAAGTCAGCACCAAGAGAACCGATGAATCATGCTCATAAATGAATGTACATATTATATGTGAATGCAAAATTAGCATTACACAAAGAAAATGGGTGAGGCATGGGGAAGGAGAAAAACATGGCATAAAAATACAAATACCTCAATGTATCTTCATCAAAAAATGGGCATAGACCCCTTCAATAGCAGTTTAATGACTATGTCAGCCTGTATTCATGTCTACTGGAAAAAATTTTTGCCAAAAAACATGACTGGACTAATTCTTCACAGCTGGTACTCAAGGACCAAAAACTGGTATAACTATCGAATTGGGGGGGGGACCCGTACTTTCAACAGCAACGGTTAAGCATATAGGCAGTTAGTAAAGGGGGTGTGGTTATCGGCGAGTCTGGTTCTATTTTTAGTGTCCTCTTTTCTCTGTGTACCTATCACTTTTTAACCCCGCGATAATTTTCTTCAAATGAGTGAAGCTAATTACTGGAACTACCAAACAAAAACAGGTGTGTTGATGTAAATTTTGGGGATTAAAAGTTTGATTTTGGCATAAGTTTTGTGAACTATGACCTTACTGGCTATTCTAATATTTTTTGGCTCTCTATTTTTATTTATATACTCTTTTGTTTTCTCATTACTTTCCCTATGCTATTCCCTTCTTTTATACCAAATTATTTTTACTTTTTTCGGTTTCTTTTTCCTTTCTTTTCATGCTTTATTCTCTTTTTTTTCCTTCCCTTTTTCGTTCAACTGCTTTTTTAAACCTGGATCTTTGGTGGTGTACGAGGTACATAAAGAAAAGGGAACCCTAAAAATAGAACCAGACTGGCCGATATTTTACTATGCCCCTTTGCTAACTGCGTATATGCTTAACGGTTGCTGTTGAAAGTACGGGTCCCCACCTCTATAGTTATGCCCAAATTTAAAAGGGAAGGGGTCAAAATCGGACAATTTTTTGCTTAGGATAGGTTGTTTATAGTTTATAAAAAACAGTAAAAAACTGTTGGGGCAGAATATAACTTTTGATGTCACTTTCAGCAAATTTTCTCCTTATGCTCCTTATTTTCTGGTTCTAGTATCGAGATACAGAACCAATATTTTTAACAAATGCAAAATGCTAAATGCAAAAAGATGCAAAAAAAATTATTGATTTTTGAGCAATTTTCAGGGTTTTGCTTTCAGTGGATCTCTGTACCTTCTCAAGGAGTAATCAAATCGCGATGCTGCTTTAACATCTACTGTAGGAATGTGTGAACAAAAGAATAAAAAGATTAAATTCTGCAGCATGGTAGGTGAAGGTGCTCGGGAGTGCCTCTAAGCATGATTTTTCTTCACTTTTGCTTCTAATTTTGACTGTTCAAAGTTTCTTGCAGAGTGTAAAATATTTGCTTGTGAAACAATTAATACATCAAACTATAGTCTGTTACAGAGGTCCCCAAGGTCGAAAATTTAGGTAGGGGTAAAATCGTAAATTTTAAGGGTAGTACTTGAAATATGCCGTGACCTTTTTTTTTGCTCTCAACTTTTTGCTAAGGAGGGGGGAGTTGTAGTTTCTCGAACTTACAAAAATGATTAATGCCCCTACTTTATGCTTTTTACTGTCAAAAAACATTTACTATTTCAACTCCATTTTCCAGCTCCCAATCATGCAACTTTAATGCACTAATTATATGTACAGAATAGCCACACTTTGAAGACTGTTGTGCCAACTGATTCCTGCACATTTCAAGAATTGGGTACAACATACGTTTGGAAACATTGTTTCAACCAGCATCTTCAGCAGTATGGGCTTATTCTATCACTGATTAGGCTTGGAACAGTGCTTCCAATTGAAAGTCCTGATGCTGAATGTGGCTTTAGTATTATTAATCCCATTACATTATGAACTATGAGTTTGAAACCAAGTACCACTCCTGATACACATCAACATACCTCACATGTCTCAACTCATAGCAGGAAAGTATGCCACAGCTTGGGTAACCATATGCGCACAGAAGACCCAACGCAGAAGCGGGGAAAAGGAAAGGAGAGCATGAAGAGGCAGAATTTTAAGAACATAATGTTTTTCTTCCCAAGGGGCGATTTTTTGATTAATCACATATACATAAGTCATTATTTCATCTCCCAATTATATTTATAATGATTTCCTACAAGTAGTATATATTAATGTGCTGATATCCTTTCCTAAAAATCGCTATATGGCACAGAAGTTGCATACTTTCCCATTATCATTTGCTCAGTAAATGTGTCAGAAAGAGCAGTGAGTAATTCCTCAGAATCACACATTCTGCAATTTTTCTCGAATTAGTATAACCTACTGGGGAGAGGATGAAGTCTACCAAAATTTTTTGCTATAGTGAGCTGTTTTTATGGGGGTAGTAAATGAATTTCCAAATCTAAGACAGGGGTAAAACCCCCCATGGGGTGCTCTGGTCTGTTAGTTAATTGATAATTCTACAGTATAGGTAATAAATATATCACAAGGGGTAGACAAGGGCCACCTGGCAAATACAATGATTTATACGAAATTTTCATAAGTATGCCTTCTTCAGAGCAGTGCAGCTCCCAAAATGGTGCAAAAATTTTGATGAAAATTTAACCAAAGCAGTAAAAATGGATGGGCTACAATATAGGAAAATAAAATTCTGCAGCTTCTGATGGGAAGGTGCTTGGGAGTGCCCGTAAACAAAATTTTTTAAATTTTGATGGCCCATTTTTGACACTTTATACTTTATGAAAAAGTGTAATATCCAATTATTTACTGTAAATAATACATCAGAAAAGAGCTTATTCTCTCCTCTACAAAATGAATATTCGTTTATCGAATAAGATCATACCCTCGGGATATCGCTTTCCTAGCAAGACTACTAAAAAATGCAGAAAAAATCATCAATTTTCAAACTTTGGCATATTGTAGCGGTGCGAATTTTCGTTTACAAGCAAAACGAATGGTACCATGAAACTCAGCGCATGAAACTACCCAAAATATCTGATTTTGAGGTATGATTAATTTTCAACTTATCATAGGCCTATGTAAAAAAAGGTAGAATCTCTCAGAAATCATGTCTTAAAAGGGGAGGGGTCAAAATCGGACCACAAAGGTAGATGGCATCCACAAAAAAGAGATTTTAGAATTTGGATGCCAGCAAATTACTAAAAACCCTAAAATTTTTCACAGGCACAGTTGCCCTACCTGCATCCCCAAATGGTTTCACACAATATTGGATGGCTGAAAATTGGAGGAGGTGTTCCAAATTTCTTGAAGTGCCAACTCCAGGAACTCAAGGTAAAACAAAACCAACATTTTTTATTTCCATGAATCTAAGACTATATTATCCTGTTTTCAATGGCAATTACTGCATCTATCATCCTTGTATGTTATTATTTACTGGGAAAATGTAAATCTTAGGTCACTTTTGGTTATTTGTGATAAGAAAAACGTTGGATGTAATGACAATATTATTTTTTTCCTTCAAGGCATTATGAGCAAATGAAATGAGTGATGAATAATTTTCAGCCATCATCTGCTGAAATATATGGTTTAAAATCATTCGATTTCCCTAATTTATGTAGAATCATTCAACAATATCATGTTGGAAGCAGTGATATGGCGTCAAAAACCTTAAAATATTATTTCAAATTGAGTGTTTTGACAAGGAATGAGAGCCTTAGAAAGTATAAACATACACTAAAAATCATACTTCCTCAAGAAAAGCCCAGACCATGTAATTGGAGGGAAGTGTCATAGCAATCTCCACCCCCACCCCACAGAAATCGTCGGTCATATAGCTAGCCATTGGGCAACCCCTCCCCAAGAATTTTCCAATCTTATGGCTAGTCATAGGGTAGTCATAAGGAACCCCTCCATACTTTTGATCGGAAAAGTAATGAAAAATGTCGATCTTTTGATGAAAAATGTCAATTTTCTTTTCTGCTTCATGCGATGAATGAATTTTTTGCAGTTTTTTATACAAAAATTATTATTTTTAAACTGTATTTTAGAATTTTGGTAAAGAAATCGATTTTTTTTCTTCAGCAACCCCATCTCCCAAGATTTTGGGGAATTAGTGATCCCCAGCAAGCCCGTATTCAGAGAGGGAAAGGGGGGAATTCCCCCTAAAAATATGCTAGTTTACACCCAAGTTAATTTTTTGTGTAAAGTGATGCATCCATGGAATTCCCTGCAGTTGAAAACCCCTTCCACCAAAAAATCATGAAAAATGATTGTTTACACACCAGATAATTTTTTGTGTAAAGTGAGCGCATTCATTGAATTCCCTGTGGTACAAAACCCCTTGACCCAAAAAATCACGAAAATATGCTCGTTTACACCCGGGACAATTTTTGGTGTGAAGTGACTGCGTCCATCAAATTCCCAGTAGTGAAAAAGTCATATCCAAATATCTGCTTTACACATCCACCGATTAGACATTCTGTGGATAGCGGATATGTCTTCACCCTCTTCCATAAAATCCCCCTTTGAGACATGCATAACCGCCAAAAAAATTGCCAGCTTCGACAACACATTTGAAAATTTCGAACAAAATATCCGCAATCTGCAAAACATATCCGCCTTTTAGACATGAAAAAGGCGGATTCCGTATCCGCCGATAAGGCATAAATATCTGCAAAAAAAGAGTGGATTTATATCCGCTGACAATATCGGCATCCGCCGATTAGACCATATCCACCATCTGCATCCGCATGCGGATTCCGCCGATTAGTGATACCCTTTCATCCAATCCATCATACATGTGCATGGTACCAGTTACAGGGCAGGGATAAATCCCAAAATTATTGGGTAGCAAATTTTTTTCTTGAATTTATAAATGTACAGTTTATTTAGGATAACAACATGATTGATGTTCAGTTATTTCTACTGACTGGCACTTTTAATGTTCAGTGTGGGTATCGATTTGTCAATTAGACAACCACAAAAAACTGGCAACCACTCATACATGCACACATTGTATGGATTCACCCTACCCTAAAAATTTTTTCAGAAGTTTGCTATAGACCAAAAATTTGGCAAAAGTTTACGATAGGCCAAAAATTTGGTAAAGTAAAATGCAACAAACATTTTGAAAAGATTAGATTACAAAAAAAGGTCAATTTGAAACATAGTTTATGATTAAAGTCAGCAAACAACTTTGTTGAGTAATTTTGATTCAAAAAGCAATAAAATTTCATTTTAAAGTAAAAAAATTATCATATACCTGATTTCTGGAAAAAAATTACTAAAGGACTAATTTATGTCATTTTCTATACCCTTGGACCCCTGACTGTGTGCATGTATATAACCTCTGATTTTACAGCTGAAGACTGGTTGGCCAAAGTCGACTGACAGTAAATCCCTGACCATATCTCTGAATTATAATAGTTGTAGTGAAGAATACATTTTGGGCAATTAATTCTATCAATTAATGAAAAAATAAATAAAATTAACCTTATTATCCTAATATAAGACCCTAAGATCTAATTAAATGGTTAAAACTAAAAAAATCTAGATAATCACCATATCGACGAGGTATGCTGTTTAAGCCTAAAAAATGATGAGAAATAAAAGTTATATTTACACCTAAAAATATTAGCCAAAAAATAATATTTATTTGAATTTAATTTTGATTTAAACCAAAAACTAAAGGGAAACACTGATTTAAACCTGACATGATTCCAAATACTGCTCCTATAGAAAGAACAAAATGAAAATGTCCTGCCCAACCTGGGGATAATCCCCGGGCATCCACCATGGTCCCTGGGCATTCGATAATTTCAGGAAAACTATAAAACCCATATCATGAATTTTACACTGGAAATAATAAGGAAGAAGAAAAGAAAGAAAACATAACTACATTGTTTTAAATCTAGCGCGTTATTCGAAAAGACAGTTCAAAGATAAATTTGATTGATTTTAAAATCATAATTTTTGACAAGCTATGTAAAAAACCATTATGGGTTTTTTCACTGACTTTATGGTCACATTATTTTTGTGACCATAAAGTCATACGTGCATCCTTCTATGTTACTTCATTTTTTCCTATCCATTATTCTGTCCGCTCTTATGCCTATTTGCTCTGGGCATTCTTTTTTAACTTTATCGATTTTTTCCACCCGCTCCTTTTTCATTTGCGTTTTGTAAATAGTTGATTTTTTCCCATCCGTAATCTGGAGGGCCATTTCCATCTACCTTCCCACGCGTTCACAGTTTGGGTTATTGATTTTTCGTAGGCTTATTATGCTGTGTTCATTATGACTCCATAATATTTTCAAGTCCACCACTTTTTCGTGGCAATTATTTCACCATCCTCTATCAGTTTGTTTACTCTACCCGTGGGTTGTTGATTTGCATTTTTCACCAGATCATGGGCCTTTGTGTCTTTTTGAACAATGACCCTTTCTGTATCGTGCAAAAAATACAGTTGAAAAAAGAAAAAAACATTGACCCATCTGCTATCTTTCAATTATATTTTCGAGACATCCCCTCATTACACGTTTATTGATTTTTTCGTACCTATCATTTCGTGCACCGGTTATATCCCTATTTCCCTGCTGCATTCTCATTTCAAGTTTATCGATTTTTTCATCGGGTCATTTTTCCTCAGTTTTATTTTCAAGACGCGCTATATCTTTTCCAATGGTTCAAATTCTGCTGACTGTCTATTTGCAGCTTTTTTCCCTTTGGTTTATCATGTTGTATTATCGATTTTTTTCACCAGCTCGTTCATTTTATGTTTTGTCTAGCCGTTCTAGTTTTTAGGACGATTTCCTTCTTTCTTCTATATTGCTTTTTTGTTTAGCAAACATATTTCCGTCTTGAATGGTTCTTTTACGATGAACGTAAATTGGCCGCGAAAAAATAGGAAAAAACGAAAATGTACATCATATTAAATTTTTTTGTTAAAAATTATTGCATCGAATAGGTCTTCATATCTCCATTGTAAATTATGTAATCGCAACACAACCTAAGTCTCTTTTTCTGAAAATGTTCAAGGATAAAAATGTAGAAAGAGTCCCATTTTATATGCCCATAATTTCATGAGAATGCTCAACTAATCCTCGTGAATTTGATGCCAAAAATCCTATTGTAAAAGGTTTGTGTAAACGACTTTGAGGGCGGTTCATTTTTTTGTCCATTTTTCAATTTACACAAATTTTATAAAAACGAACAATAAATATTTCCAATCCTCCTTAAAATCTATTTCTGAAAACATCATTAATAATACTTCTGGGATGAAATTACGGAAAATACTTCACTGATAAAATTTCTGAGTGCAAGGCCAAAACTTGTCAATCATTTTTCAGACTGTACGATGAATTTTTTCAGAATATAGCGTACATGCACGAGAAGGGGATTTGGGGGTATTGAACCGCTCCCCAGCAGATCTGACGACCCAGCAATAATTGAGAAAATGGCGAATGAAAAAATGGTCAAGAGAGGAAAGAAAAGTCATCATAAGAACGAAAATGATACTGTAGTTGAACCACTTCTCTAAACGAAGCATACCTGATTCAAAGAAGTAGTTCACTAATTGAATTCACTAATTGACCTGTTCAATGATTGAAAAAGTTCTGTCAAATTCAAATATTTTCTAAAATATCACTTCAAAGCCTACATCAAGCCAAAAACGGCTTTTTTGCATGAGAATTTTCTCAAAGTGAACTGGGGACACATGCAACATTATACACGAATGCGACATAACATGGATTTTATGCGAATTATAAAGCAACATATTTATCTCAGGGTCTGGATAACAAGAACACAAAAAATCGCTGAACAAGCAAATGATCAACAGCGACAAGATGTGTGCATAGTTACTTAGAACCCCAAATTAATCGCGAATCCAATAAGGCGTAAATAACAATAAAAAGCTCCACTGAACGCAATACTGAACGAATTTGGATCATTTATATCGATTAAAATTGTCTGAATTGAGTTTCAATTCAGACTATCTTACTAAATATCAAGAGTAAAATACTCGTCATCATACAACATTACTGCTGTTTTTTGCACCGAGTTTTCCAACTAAGTGATGAGATAAAAAATTTTCTGCACTTTTTTCTATGTTTAGTTTAACAATGTGTTTTGATGTTTAACTCAACAACTCTTCAACTTTCCACAGTCAGTGAAAAATCAAATTTTTTCAGCTTAAAATTGAATCACGACAAATGCAGCAAAATATCCATTGAACAATTTGACACGAAGCACTCGAAAACTGGTTGGTTTCAAAATTCTAAACTGCTAAAAATTTGAACTTTAGATCATCATTTAAAAAACCTGATTAAAGTTTTGCCATAAAAACACATTTGCATCTAATACGATATTCAAAGAAAATATTTTCATCATTTTGAGAGAAATTGATTCAGTGAAAAATGTTCGATACTTCACATTAGAAAAAACAACCCAAAAAATCTTTACTATCTAAATGGGGTTTCTGTTCCTGACTCGGAATCCGCTATTAAAGATCTTGGTGTCTTCGTTTCCGACAACCTTTCTTCTTCGAGTTTGTGGCTTGATTAAAAGAAGCTTTTTTTCGAAAGATAAATTTCTCTTAGCAAAAGCATTCACCACATACGCACGTCCTATTCTAGAATACAGTACAGTAGTTTGGAATCCATATCTCATTCAAGATATTGTGGCAGTTGAAAAAGTTCAGAGGCGATTCACTAAATGGGTTAGTACTGACAAATCATTATCTTATGATCAAAGATTAACTGATATGAATCTTATCAGATTGGAGACTAGACGCATTCATTTCGATCTAATTATGGCTTACTCCATCATCCGAAAATCTACTCTACCAGTCGAAAATTATTTTTCCTTCTGTACAGATCCTACTAGGGCCAGAAACTCATTTAAACTCAACATAGGCAATTCTCATCTTGACGTTGACAAATATAGCTTTGCTAAACGAGTCGTTCACACATGGAACACATTACCCGACCACGTTGTGAAAGCGACTTCAGTAGAATCTTTTTCTCGAAAACTTAAAGATATCGATTTTTCTAAATTTATACGAGGACATTAATATAATATGATTTTTTTTTCATTTCTGTGTTGATTTATCTTTTTCGTTCATCGGGGCGTGCGTAAGTGTACTTCTGTACCTGCATGTCTCCGTATGCAAATTAATTCGCATTGTCTTTCACTCACTCACTGTATTGTTTGATCTTTCAATATGCTAACAGTTTCACATTGTTCTTTATTTCGTGCTGCATTAATAACCAATAATCTCGATGTTTGTTGTATTTCTTTTCCGAGACTAACATGTGTTTTTTCCTGTTCGTTCGAAAAATAAATTTTTCTTCTTCTTTTCTTCTATATACCCGGGCCTATAACTAGGGAGAAATAGGGGGGAGGGTGGATTCCCCTCTGGAATGAAATCGAACAAAAAAATTTTAGCCTGTCTGATAATGCAGCTTCAACCGAAAAGATGCATTTAGGTGAACTTTCCAAAATTTTTCGGTGCTCGGCGCCCGTCATGAATTATAAACATCTGTTTCCACTTACTGATCAACCTTCAACAGTTTCTATCAACTGAATTACCTTATCTTTTTTTTCGTCAAGAGCAGACTACCCCATAGGGAGGGGTATGATGGAGGTATTAGCCCTGCCTAAAGTCCTAAAAATTGATCACTAGCTGCCTAATTTTGAGATAAAATGACGTGTTTAGTGGACATTTAGCTACCCTACTCCCGCAAATTTTCAACTTTACCCCTACCTCAAAAATCTGATCTTGGGGACCTCTGGTTAAGAGTCAGTATTTTGCCGACAATTCAGATTTTTGATCAATCCACTGAATTTTTTCTCTCACCGGTTTGGAACATTTCAAACGCTTTCAACGTGAACTTTGGCACTTACATATACGATGAAGATTGAAGACTATGTTATGGACTGTAAATTTAGAGCTTCTATTCGGCGATGTCTATTGCTAAGATTCATTTTCCAGCGTTTCAGAATATAAAAATTCGAAAATTTTTATACTCTGAAACAATGAGGAACGAAATTACAGTCTATTGGTATGATTTTAATTCACTTTTCAATCTTGCGAAGATTCATTTTGCAGCGTTTTAGAATGTGAAAACCCGAAAATTTCTGCATCGGAACAAAAATAAATCAAATTCCATATTCATAATCAGTATCACATTAAACTGATGTTTCGTTTATCAGCTCAGTGTGACTTACCTGATTAAAATTTTCTGTATTTTTTCTCATTTTTGCAGGTTACTGACTCGTTGAACATCACAATGTTTGGATATGTTCCTGAAATTCAGAAAAAAACATTCGTGGCCACGTTGTAAACGTTTTAAAAAATGCGAAATATTTTTGAAGAATGAGGAAAAAATTTTGGGCATGGTTCTCAGGTCGAAAAAATCTTGGAGGAAAAAACGGTGCGCAGCTTCATTATCAAAATGATTTTATTCATACATAGTTTGGTACCAATTCAAAAATGAATTTTGACCTTGAGTAATCAAAATTATTCGTTTTAAGTAATCTATTTTCGGAGATTTTTCGAGCATACACTATAGCTAAAGGGAGCTTTGCCCCAGACCTCACCAGGAGGCTCTTAGGCGCACCATTCTGAACCTCTAAATGATATTCGATAGCTATGCGACCTCACCTGGTCAAATTTCGTCTACATGTGTTAAAAAATTTGAGGAATTCTCCCCATACATGGGCCTCGAGGTCTGGGAGGGGTTGGGCGACTTTTTTGGGGCCGGGGGTCAGGGATCACCAAAATTTTGGGGGGGGGTCTCTCAAAGAAATAAAATTCGTTTTTTTTCCACGAAAACAGTGCGAAAAATAGTTCAAAAAAATAGTAATTTTTTTCTAAAAAGACCGAAAAAATGTATTCATGGCGCGAAGCGCCAAGAAAATTGACATTTTTTACCATTTTTTGTTCAAAAATTGACATTTTCCATCAAAAAATTGACATTTTTCTGTATTTTTCCGACCGAAAGTATCGGGGTCCCTATGGCTAGCCATTCATACCTGTACTTGGGGGGGGGGGGGGGGGTTGGGGGGGCCCCAACTTGGCCAACCCTGTACCCAAAATCATTTCCCCCCCCCAACCCCCCCCCACCCCCAGTTTAGAAAAAATTAAAAAAATTGTCAAAAAAGTGTATGTCTTTTGGCCTTTTTGGGAAAAATTTCGACTTTTTTCTACCCCCCCCCTAAAATTTCGGATTTACCCGCCCCCCCCCCCCCCCCAACTGGTCGGAGGTCTTACAGGTATGTAGCCATTGGATTGGAAAATCCTGGGAGGGGGGCGGTCGCCCAATGGCTAGCCATATGGTCGACGATTTCTGGGGGGGGGGGTTCCCATAGCAATTCCCCCCCCCCCAATTACATGTATGATTCTGCCCCCCCCTTTGAGAAAAATTCCTTGGTGCGGGCCTGATTATGGATAGTCGGGGACGCAGACCACCATCAGTCATTGACACTCGGTTATTCAGAAAAAAAACGACAACTTCCGACTTGAGACCGAATAATTCAAGACAATTAGCTATAGTGTTGATTTAAAAAAGAAAACTTGATTCGAAGAAAAAGATACATTTCAAATAATTTTCGAATCCCAGAATTTGATGTTCCAATCATTTGTCGAATGGAAAAAGATTATGTTCACAAAGTTCGGAAACTTTTAAAGGCGACAAGTCTCGTGAAAATTATAGAAAATTTTTGATTTTTTCGCAAATAATAAGATACAAAATCAGAGAACATAATCAATGAGATGAGGTATTTTAGGTGGTGACAACTGTCAAATCTTAACTAGTTATGTATAGTAGACATTCTAACGGTTGCGCTTGAGCTGGATTATAGTAACCAACGATTAGTATAATTGTTAACAGCACGAAGCATCAGAGAAAGTCAGTTTGAACCTTGGAGGGTGCTCCTGTTCGAACTCGAAACGCAAATTTTTTTCAGAATTTGGCGAACGAGGCGTAAGTTTCATTTGCATTCACAGATTTTATCTCCAATAACAACTTGATGAAAAAACAGCATTTTCAATTCCTTTTAAGACACGGACTGCCGTTTTTTTACAGATCGCGCTTTTTGGGGAAAAAAAGTTTTAGCTGGTTTTTCACTTGGGTAAACATATTTTGGAGGTTTAGCAGATGCATTTCAGAAGGTTCGAATGTCAAAATTTTCTAGTGCTTTGCGCCGACACTTCAATAATTATTATTCTTTATTATCTAGCTTGAGCACGACTCATAGCATGTCTACCTTTATTTATCAACTAATCGTCAGAACACTACATAATTTTAGACGTTATCATCAAGTTTTTATCCATAATTCTTCGAGATTCTTTGAGGCACATTCTCTGAGAAATATGTACACACATAAACTCTCCCAACTTTATGAAATGATATAGTTAGTTTTTAACGTAATTTCAAGCGATTCGGGAAAGTAGTTTTCAGAAATCTTTAGACCTCTTTTCAGAAATCTTTAGACCAGCTTTTTAATCAAATGTGTGAAGGATCATGAATAAATACTATATTTTTACTGTTTTCATGATAAATTCCAAGAAAGCAAGATTTTTGTGCAGACAATTGGAACCTAATTCTTAAAATAAGTGTGTTCCATTGATTTTTATGGGTTCTAAACAAAATCAAGAAAACTTTCTGGCGTAAGATTAATCTCCTTTTTGGGATTTTACTTGAGTTCATAGGGGCTTTGACAGTAGACTCATCGTGTAGTTCAAGGTCATCACGCTACTGCGTTGTTGGCTTAGAAAATGTTCCGTATACCAATACCTCCAGTCATTTTGTGCGAGGTTAAAAGAAAAAATTGCGGAATGGCGTACCCATAGGGAGGGGTATGAGGGGGGTATTACCCTACCTAAAGTCCTGAAAAATGATCGCTGGTTGCCTAATTTTGAGAAAAAAATGATATGTTTAGTGTACATTTAGCTACACCACCCCCGAAAATTTTCAACTTTACCCCTACCTGGAAAATCTGACCTTGGGGACCTCTGTGGCGTACACATTTTTTTTTAATTCTTGGGGAATCTTAAAAGCAGTCAAAAAAAGCTGCGGAAACTTCAGAAAATTTCCTTAAAAAAAGTTAAAGATACAATTTTTGCTCAATTTTTTTCGAGTTGAGGGAGGTTCTAACATTTGGGTAACAGGTCCGACCAAGTTGGATGGAAGGATTCCCCACCCAATTACAGGCATGCTATTCCACTATGTTGGGAAAAACATTCCCTCAATCAAACCCGAAAATTCATACCTGTAAGAGGTCCGACCAGTTGTAGGGAGGGTAAACTCAAAATTAGGGGGTTGGGGTCCCAAGATTTCCAAAATTTCGGGGAGGAGGGTCGAAAAACCCCCAAATCATACATGTAATTGGGGGGAAGTGCAATGGGAACCCCTCCCCAGAAATTGTCGACCATATGGCTATCCATTGAGCGACCCCCCCCCAGGATTTTCCAATCCAATGGCTAGCCACATGGTAGCCGTAGGGACCCCCATACTTATGGTCGGAAAAATACTGAAAAATGCCAATTTTTTGACAAAAAATGTGAATTTTTGAACGAAAAATGGTAAAAAATGTGAATTTTCTTGGCGCTTCGCACCGTGGATACATTTTTTACGGTCTTTTTAAGGAAAAATTACCATTTTTTGAACTATTTTTCGGACTTTTTTCGTGAAAAAATCATATTTGTTTTCCTTGAGAGACCCCTCCCCCCAAAATTTTGGGAATTACTGACCCCCGGCCCCAAGAAAGTCGCTCAACCCCCCCCCCCCAGACCTCGGGGCTCCGGTACATGTATGCCCCAAATAAGTCGAAAAATTTTCCCAAATTTTTTTTACTGAATAGCCCCAGAAAATGTTAATTTTACGCGATACACTGTGTACATGCTGCCTCAATGGGGGAGGGCACCCTCGCACCCCCCTTGTGCACGGTCCTGGGTTCGACCATGCAGGGGGCGGGGGTCCCCCCAACCTCCCCCCAATTACAGGTATGTAAAAGAGCCAATTATTTTTTCAATTTCGATGAATTAATGGCTCTAATAATGTCAGTATTTTTGAATAAGTTCAAAAACACTCGCATAAAGCATTTATGAAAATTTTCAAGCGAAAAAACGACTCGGAGAAAATAAGGAAAAAATTTTCAGAAAAATTTGGGGAGGTCAGCAGTCTCGACAGATAAAATAGTGCTGCCATTTAGAAAAAAGCTCTGAGCAGTGTTTTTTTGCCGGAGGCAAATGAAATTTTTTTGGTCAAACGAAATTGAGGTAGTCATTTGTGCAAACGGCTCTTTCCCCGTTTAGGGAAGAAAATTTTGCGGATAAGGTACAGAAAATATGCATTTCAGAAGTTCATAATCTGCAAATTTTCCGGCGCTTTGCGCCGGTTATAACTTTAATAATCATTATGTATTATACATAGCTCAGACGCGGATTTCAGAATGTCTAGCCTCACTTATCATTTAATGTTAGTTTTCATCATCTCGAACGTATTTTTTCATGTTTTAAGTGGTAATCTTCAATATTTTATCTTGATATTTAAAGAAGATACGCAGTTTTTCATAGGAACATTTCTTGAGAAAGATCTTTTTGAGGCAATTATTTCTTTCTTAACGTAAAATCAAATCGGGAGCTTCATGGAAGTAGTTTTCGAAAATTTGTACTCTTCCACTCATATCTTTTCGGCCAAGTTCATGAGAGTTAACGAATAAATTACTGGTTTAAAAATTTTTCAAATAATAAAATTCTAAAAATTACGACTTTTGAACACTAAATTCGAATCTAATTCTCGAAATAAATGTTTGAAAAATTGATTTTCCAGCGTCGTCGAAGGTCAATACTCAAAAAATTTTTCCGGCGCCTGGCGCTGGAAAGATTCACATTTTTTTGGGCTTTCACTTGTCATCACGGAGGAACTAACCATCGGTTTATCATCTGATGGAAATTCACTATGCTATTGGATAGTTTTCTAGACAAATTGTTCCACATTGCTCGTAAATTAGACTTGAAACTCGAACATTTCGATTTTTTCTCAATTTGAATTAATTTTTTTTGCAGTTATAAATAAAATTTTAAAATTACACTGATTTGGTTATCAGTCTTTGGCCATGACATAGAGGAACACAGGTTACTTATTTATACCTATTTTTGCTATGTACAAATTGTACAAATGAAATATTGGCTCTCATTTGTACATGTACAAACGGTTCATGCAAGAAAAAAACCCTGGCCCTGAGCAATGTTTTTCGCCTCTCCACAACTTACAGAAGGAATCTTATCTCAAGCTTCGAGTTTCTGACTGCCTTCGGTGAAGTCAGATGACAACCGCGAACTCAGAAATTTGAAACACCAGAAAAAAGGCAGAAAACGACAGTGCCACATGATGCGCCCACCCATTTTTAGATTCAGCTGTTAAGCTGGAAGAATCATCGAAACCATGTTATGCAACTATTTCCATGGAAACATTCAAATAAAAATTAGAAATTTTATTCCACAGCACACTTATTTCGAGCTTTAAAAGTGAAAACATTGATAGCTGCGCGTGAACGATTTTTGAGATTTTATTGACCACATTAAATCATGAAAAAGATTCAGAAGTACCAAAACCATCCGAGAATTATTGATTTTTGAGGAATGCAGTCACGTGACGCCCAATGGCAGATCGAAAAAACTGTGAGAGGTAGAGGATGTTGAAAATCCAGTTAAAACAAATTTCAAAACAATATAATGCTGCTTAATCTCAGAAAACCTATTAAAATCAAATTCCTGGCGGGCGCTACCTTCTAAAAGATCGCCTAATGGGATTGCAGGAGTTGAGTGCGACGGAATTGGTTCACCTGCAGCAAAAAAAGTTAGAAAAATCCGATAAAAGGGGCGTCAAAGCTGTCTGACACTGCCTAAGCTCGGACAACTGATAGGTATCGAGTTTCCGTGGAGTGTACCCTGGAAAACGTCATACTTTTGATTCTAAACGTTCTACTCCTAACTGTTTTGGTGAGTTTCCGATATGAAAAGTGGTCTAGAGGGGTAAACATGGTCAAAGAATCGAATAAAAGAAGTGTCGAAGGTGTCAGATGTAGACGTACCTCATAAAACTGACAAACATCGAGTTTCTGATCCGCGGCACCAGATGAAACCTTCAAAAAACTTTCTAAAAGATCTTCGCTTTACACAATATAAGCGCTTCAAGCTAATGGATGTGATCCACACACCCTAGGTAAAAATGGTTGAAAAATCGAATAAAAAAGGGTTTCAATAGTTAATACCACCGCCTGAGATCAGAAATTCAAAGGAAACCAATTTTTTGAGCACAGCGCCAAAAAAAACAAAAAAACAAAAAAAAAATTTAAAAACCGAAAAAATTCCCGATGCGCGTTAATTTATTAGCGAAAACTTCTCCAACTGACTCGCGGTTTCGTTAAAAAGTTGCGCCCGAGTCTCTAGTTTGTGAATATGTGCATTATATTCGGTCGTGCAGCCGAGTATATATTTTGCGCGGTCGCGCAGAGAATAAGAAAAAAATTTTCGGCGTCGCCGTAAGACACTCACTATAACTTTTCTCTGTTGGGGGCCTGCTGTGCGACCCAATGTTTTTTTTTCCACGAACTTTTTTCCACAAATGTGCAAAGGGGTTAAATTTTTTTTCAACATATGGAAAAAAATTTTTTTTCGTCTTAAAATCCTCCTTTTTTTCGCTTGAAAATGCTCTTAAACGCTTTATTGAAGTGTTTTTGAGCTTTTTAAAGCATTCTGATAATCATTCTGATCATATATCTCAAAAATTAGATTTCAATTTTGTGTTCATAAATCGTAATTTCTAGAAATTTATCATTCGAAAAATTTTAAAACCATCAATTTGTTCGTAAACTTTCATAAATTTGGCCGAAAAGCTTATGAGTCAGAAGCGTAGAAATTTTCCGAAAATACTTCCATGAAGCTTTTGAATTGAATTTACGTTTAGAAAAAAACAAACGCTTCAAAAAGTTGAGAAAGTTGACGTGTTGATCTTCCTCGAAAGAATCTATAAAGGAAAAAATGCGGAGCGGATCTTCATTAAATATAAAGATATAACAGGCAAGATTGCCAATTAAACATGAAATCAGGGTTTTTTATTTTTGCACACAGCAACCAAATTTCGAGCTGTACAACCATATTTTTTCTGCCAAGTTGCACAGTGCAACCTAGAGCCTGACGGCCCTTATGTTAGGTTATAAAGTTTCCTGTCCGAATATGCACTATATGCGTTTTAAACGACAAATAAGTGATATAAATTTTCTAGCGCCTAGCGCGGAATTTCAAATTATTTATATGCGTGGTTAGAAAATTTCTCCCTAATTTATGCCTATAGTTTTTAGGGATGGGCCGGATCGACTTTTTTGGCGACAGCGGATCCGGATCCGGATCTTAGAAAATTTGGTTCAGCGGATCCGGATCGGATCCGGATCCAAAAAAATTTGGTTCAGCGGATCCGGATACGGATCTTGAGGAACAGATCCGAGCGGATCCGGATCCGGATCTTGAGGAACAGATCCGAGCGGATCCGGATCGGATCCGGATCTTTCAATAAGTATATGTACCATGTCTAATTTGTCTAAAATTGATTTAAATGAATTTATATTCATTGGTGTCAATAGATTAATAGATTATTAATGATTGAGGTGTTCGTTTATTGAAATAGTTCACATGTACTAATTGATAATTTTCATTCATTAAATTGTATTCATGTTTAGATTAATATTGGTTTCATCAGAAAAGAAATGAATAGAAATGGAAACTTTTTTCAGAAATTATGGATTTAAGTTTTTCTTTCACTAGCAGAGTGTGGGACTACTTCACAGTGTCCCCAGATGAGGAAGAAAAGGCAAAGTGCAATAAATGCAGAATCCAGTTATCCAGAAAAGGTTGTGCTATTGGATGTCAGAGAAAACATTTGGAGAGGAAACATATGGCAATATATAAGCAGTTTGCGGCTAAATAAAAAGAAGATAATGAAAATAGAAGTAATTGTGGAACAAATTGCTACTAGTAAAGTAAAGTTATGTTAAAGAATTAATTTTTGTGTCTTCTTTAGAGATAGCCAAAAAATGAATCTAGCGTACACAAAAACCAAATTAAAGCATGAACTTAAATCTCAAACGTCTCTGGACAATTGCTTCATGCAGAAAGTAAACTTAAATTAGCACCAGCAAAAAGTGTCCCCTATGAACAGCTATTGAGTGGTGCTGGTCAAATTTATGATCCTACCAAAAATCGTTTGAAGAGTGGTACTGTTGAAAAATTATTGTTTCTCAAGTATAATTTTGCTACCATTGCAGTGATTTTGTGTACAAGCCTCTTTGTACCTGTAAAACGATCGGCCAAAAAGTCTTTGTACGAAGAAATTTTTTGTTGTACACTGAAAAAACCATGATCTTTTATGTATTTTCGCACATAGTTTCTTCGTAATAGCACTCGAGTTCCCGTCCTTCATAATCATCTTAGAAATTAAGAAAATATACTCATAACTTTCATAAATCTGGAAAACTTCAATTTAAACCTGAAATTTCTGAAAATTAGTTCCATGATGCTTCTCAATTCAAACTCGGCTTCATGTTTAAAATTTAAGTTGCAAAAAAGTTGGAGTAGATTTTGACATTCTGAAACGGACCAAAATTCGCCTTTTTCGTACAGGAGGACCGCCAAAATTTTTTCCTTTACTGGAAATTTTTTCTCCAGGAAGCACTATTTGTTGAAAAATAGTATTGCAAAGAATTATTTAATCTGGCGCGAAGCGCCGGAAAATTTCTGGTGTTTTCTAATACTGCAAAATTTTATGTGAATAATAATGAATAAAGATCCGATTATGACCGGATCTTAATCATTGACAACAGCGGATCCGGATTCGGATCCGGATCTTAAAAAATTTGGTTTGGCGGATCTGGGTCGGATCCGGATCCAAAAAAATCTGGTTTAGCGGATCCGGATCCTAAAATTTAGGCGGATATCCGCGGATCCGGATCCGGATACCCGGCCCATCCCTAATAGTTTTTAAACATCAACATACGTATTTTGAATTAATGCTTGATCTTGTACTTATTCGATGAAAAAATCCACACGTTTTTCGATTATTTTCACTAAAATTTTTTGGGGGCCTTAATAAGTTCGACTTACGGAAACATAAGCTTTTTGCATTTAGAAAATAATTAAAATATCATCAGCTCAACAGAGAACATTGACCGGAGCTCGTGCCGGTTGAAGAATGAAGAATCCAAGTTCTTGGTTGCTTGCCTATTCTTCGAATTTCAATTTTTCCCACCCGACTCAAAACTCATTGACTTCACAGAAAAATAAGATCTGTCATCACAGAATAAAGGTTGAAACGATTAATTCTCCAGCATTCTAGAATGCCGATATTTACCTCATGAAGTGCAAACAGTAAAAGATTTTGGCGTGCTTATTTCTCACAATTTATCTTCCAAAAATCGTATCAACTCAATTGTGGACAAAGCTCATCAACGGAGTTACTTGATCCTGAAAGCTTTTCCTTCCATAAATAAATCGGTTCCAATTAAAGCCTTCAATACATGTCAGACCTTTAGTTGAATACTGCTCCACCGTGTGGAATCCTTTTCGTATGAACGAAATTCAGCTGATTGAAAATGTACAACGGAAGCTTACCAAAATATTATTTAGAAAAAACTCTAGCCTTCCTCGCCAACACAACTTCAAGCTTATTACTGGCAAAGCAAAAACGAAATGGAGATTATATGATTTTTGTAACAGGTATATCAATGTATGGAATAACCTTCCTTCAGATGCTATCGTTTCTTCCAGTCTGCAATCTTTTAAGAATACAAATATGAAAATCGATTTTTCCAAATTCTATGGGGAAGCGCGTTAGTTCGTTACACTTTGTAAACTGCGCTTCCTAGAGTAATCGAACTTGTCTTTACTGTAGTTTGTTCATTTCGAGCTAACATTACGTTGAAACTTTCATTTTGTTTAAGTTCCGTTTTGAACCTTGTCCAATTTCTGGATATTTTTTCTCCCTATCTTTGTGTATTCTCTTTTTACTTTTGTTCAGTCTTGAAAATGTTTTTAGTGTTTCACCCTAATACTCTCTGGATTTTTATATTTGCTTTCTTTTGTCTTCGACTAGTAAACGTCACATCACAAATGTCAAAATACAAATTTTTCTCCGGTCCATGTGCGCCGGAATAATTGATATTAGAATACGAGACAACGCGTTTCCATGCTTTATATCATTTCAAAATAATTTCTTTACATTCATAATCATGATTGATAGAATGGCAGACAAATGTTTGACCTCTTTGCCAAATAATAGAAAAACTAAGATTGATATACACGATAGTTGCAGGAGAGTGATATGAAAAAATCAATTTTCCGATATTTTAGAAGTCGCAAAATCTAAATAATTCCCGGCGCTCTGCATCGAACAAGTTACAATCGCCAGATCTTTCATTTTTCCTCTATAAATCAGGACATTCAGTTTTAAAAGCCTAGAAATGGCGCGAATTAAATGCAACACAAAAAACTAGATTTTTATCGTTTTCTGATAACATCAAATGAATTTATAAATTTTAATGTGAGCAATTAAAAATTTCTCTGTGCAACCGAATTTTTCCCCCAAGTTGCACATAGCAATATATTCAGTGTTTTTTTGTGACGAAACATGGTTTTTGGCACACAAAAATTTGGAATGACACAAAAATTTTTGAGCGTTTGTGCCAATTGGCACAAAATTTTTAGCTGGTCGAACATTAAATTTCTTTGATTTTAGACGTTTTAGGGGCTGAAAATGCAAAAATTTTTCGGCGCTCCGCGCCGATTCAATGAATATAATATTTCCTACTCGTATATTTGACCCGAACGCGAACGAGTTCTTTTCATACAGTATATTACCATCGTTGCAGCAAACTGTAAAGGCTGTCAATGATAGATGAGTGGAATGATTCTGAATGATCAGTTAGATATGGGTTTAAAAGTGAAATTCTTACTTTTTGTGTTTGATTGATTCAAATAGAAAAATCGATATCGTTGGCACCTGGCAGTGTTTTTTTTTGCACGAGCTGTTTTGTACGGTGCAAAAAAACGCCAAAAAAAGTTTTGCACGCCCAAAAATTTTTTTGTACTATAAACAGAGGTTTTTTTGCACATGTACAAACAGCAGCCAATATTTCATTTGTACAATTTTTATATAGCAAAAATAGATATGAATAAGTAACCTGTGTTATTCTACGTCATAGTCAAAGACTAATAACCAAATCAGTGTAATTTTCAAATTTTATTTATAGCTACAAACATTAAAATTGAACAAAAAAACTGAAATTTTCCAGTTTCGAGTCTAATTTACAAGCATTGCGGAACAAATTTTCTAGAAAACTGTCCAATAGCATAATGAATTTGCATTAGATGATAAAGATGGTAAGTCCTCTATGATGACAAGGAAAACGGTGAATCTTCATTAAATATCAAGATAATATTGAAGATTACCATTTAAAACATGAGATAATACGTTTGGGATGATGAGAACTATTATACACTAAATAGTAGGCGAAGGTAGACATTCTGAAAGCTGCGTCTAAGCTTGACAATAAATAATAATTATTATCAGAGTTATAACCGGCGCGAAGCGCCGGAAAATTTTGAGATTTGGACCTACTAAAATGCACCAAAATGCTTCTTTTCTGTATGAAAACACCAAATTTTTTTCCACATTTGATAAATATTTTTTTGCACGGTGCAAAAAACCTGAAAAAAAAGTTTTGCACGAGCGGAAAAAGTTCTGCACACTGCAAAAAAAACACTGATCGTTGGTAATGGTACAATATTTCGACCGAAAATTTACAGTTTTCAATCAACCAACTAATCACAGAATCAAACAACCGATCAGGGAATCAACCAGTTAATCAGGGAATCAATTAATGCGATGCACTAGAAAATTCTGAGATTTTGACCTTCTAAAACGCACCAGAATTTACTTTTTCAAATTCCCTATTTTGTACAACATAAATGTACTCTAAATCTGATTCCCTTCCCTACCCCTGTTTGGCTTGACAACCACCGAAAAGATTTGGCAACCAACCAAATTTTTGGGCGGGCTGGTACCAGATGAACCGATAGGGTTTGTCCAGGTATACCTATATATACTCATCATTATAACGCTATAAGGTAGTGTGCACCAGCTGCAGTAATACCAGCTTGGTAATAAATAATAATGATTAAAGTTATAACCGGCACATGCACCAAAATGCATCTTTTCAATATGAAAACCCCAAATTTTTGTTCCATATTTGTGGAAAGACCTCAAAAATGTTTTCCACATTCCAGACTTTTTTCCACATTTTAGTGCAAGCAAATGTGGAAAAAAACAGCGGACAGATCTCGCCAGTGTTTTTTTTGCTCAAAACTTTTTGCCCCATTTGAGGAAAACCCCCAAAAAAATTTTCCTCATGAGAAAAATCAATTTTTTAGTTTGCTTGCTTAAAAATCGCTCAAAATCATTTCTGATGTGACTTTTGAACGTTTCTCATTAACTTGCATCTTATTCCGCCAATAAACCGACATTTTTTTGCAAAAAGACCCGAGCCATGACCTGTTTGTAGATGAATATTCAAGTGAGTTTACATGAGCAAGAGAATAATTCAACAGCATAACCTTTATCTAATACAGGGTTGGCAAGGCTTTGGTTTTGTGGTTTTTTTGGTTTTTTAAAAAAACCAAAAAATTGGAAAATCTCTGGTTTTTTGGTTTTTTTGGATTTTTTCCAAAATCATTGGGAAACTGTTTTTTCACATTAGTCGATCTTCTAGGCATGTATTGGTGTCTATCTAAATCAACAAAACAATTAATTTAGTTGAATTGACTTCACTACAAAGTAGAAAAAAGTCGTATTTTTATGATACATTTCGTACTCAAAAGAAGTAATATAAATCAATCGATATTCTTCGTATCTATCTTGCAACCACACGAGTCAACTTTGCTATAATTTGCTCACAAAAAAGTAGACACTATATCTTTCGTGGAGTGTACTCCGACCATACGGGGTGACATCCATTGATCCATATCATCATCAAAATAATATAAAACATGATTGAGTTTAATATACTGAATTTATTGTTACGGTAAGCTTTTTAATTTTCTTAGCTCGACATTTCAAAATATAAATGAGACAACAAAAATAAAATTTTATACAGATCAGTTAAGCATACTGTAAGTTAACAAAGAGAGGAGCTTTTGAGTGGTTCATTTTTATGGGACTTGACGTCGCTACTAAGTAGAAAAAATCGTACAAAAATATGTATAAAATATGTATCCCTCTTATCGAAAACGGTATACTTAAAAATTGTGTCATTTCAACTTCTCTGTGTAGTTGATTTCTTTTGAGTTTTGATTACGTACATTGTGTATTGTATATTTCTCTTTATTTGTGATTTTCTTCTTTTCCTTGAATTTGCCCCTTACATATCGCATGCTCTGTTCCATTTTTACTTTTCTTGTGTTCTTCACTCATGGTTCCTTTTTCATGCGCCCACTATTGCTGTATTTCTATTGCTAAATAGGGATTTCCTGTAGCATAAAATAATGACACTTCCGATAAGATTAATACTTCTAGCTGCCATTTTACGGCTCCCTAACTAGTCTTAGATGATACAGGGAGCTTCCAGCAGTTTTTTACATAGATATTTTGATGTACCAAACATTCTAAAGAATTAAACCAGAAAAAAACCATAGAAAAACAAAAAGCCACTAAAAAACCAAAAAGTCGAAATTCCTAAAGTTTGGTTTTTGCCAACCCTGATCTAATATTGCTTGGACGACATAAAACAACCTAATTTTGACATAAAAAGTAAATCAAACAGTAAACTGTGATAAAAAGATAACAATCAAAAATATAATTTTAAAACTGATTCTGAATCATACCTGTACTTGGGGGGGGGGTTGGGGGGGACCCCCCCAACTTGGCCAACCCTGTACCCAAAATCATTTCCCCCCCCCCCCAGTTTGGAAAAAATTAAAAAAATTTTCAAAAAAGTGTATGTTTTTTGGCCTTTTTTGGGAAAAATTTCGACTTTTTCCTACCCCCCCCCCAACTGGTCGGAGGTCTTACAGGTAGGGATCGGCCGAGGGTAAAATAAAAAGCCTCGGCCTCGGCCGAGGCCGAGGCCGAGGATTTTTTTAACATGATATAACAGACACAGTACATACTACACAGCGCGCCTTCAATAGTGACAATAAAACTGCTACATTGTATAGGTAGACATAATATTCCAGGGTTCATGCGCGTCCTTGAAATCCTTGAATTGTCCTTATTTTTGAAAGCCGTCCTTGAAATCCTGGAATGGTCCTTGAATTCTGGAAAAAAAGAGAAATGCCCTTGAATTTTCTCAAAGTTCATGGCGTGAAATTAATTTTGAGGAAAAAACGTCAAAAATTTCCGGCGCTCCGCGCCAAAAAACGTTGTTCTCTTTTCAATTCTTAGTTGTGACTTTTCTGCTTTGTTTTTATTTTTCATTTATATACCAACTGCCCAGAATTCTGCTGACAAATGGTTTTTTTCCTTCGCAGGTGTGCCCTCATCCTTTTTCTGCATTGCATGGATTACGCCTCTATCTCAGGATTGTATTAGTGTAATGTCTTCTCACCGACAGTAATCAGGCACCTATAAAAATTATCGTGATCAGTGCACCACTTTCAGTACTGTTTAACCTGTGAAAGCTAAAATCTAGGTACCAAAACTTTGTTTTTATAGTCTTACAACTGGGCATATGAATAATTCTTGTGAAACTCTTAGGCCTTGTTGAAAAGTCACTGTATAACGAAACTAGAAATTATACACATCCAATAGATAAGTGAAAATTCAGATAAAATCTGCATCAACTGCTGAAAGTATAGTGATGTTGCTGCAGATAATAGAAAAGACATCAGCTATGAGCCAGCAAGTGGAATACGCCAACCTTCAAGGTATCTTCACGATGAGCACTTTGTCTGCATATAACGTTTCCTTGATGTTAGCAAAAGTTAATAAGGTAACCAAATTGAATGAGGATTCCCATTTTGTTAGTGCATATGTATTTTTCAACACAGGAAGTCAGAAGAATCTATTTCCAATGCTGTCTGAGCAAAATTATGGGATTGAATTATGTGGAAATAATCAATTAATTAATGTGAATTGTGTGAAATTATGTGTAATAAGCAAACAATTTTTGTAATTATAGTTTCTGGTTGGTCGAAAGGTTGCGAGTTGATGGATCACAATCTGCATTGTATTCAAGATGTCAGTAATTGAGCAAACTTAATTGCATCTGAGCGAGTTGCAGTTGAGTGGTTTGGGATAGCTTATCATGTTTTTCGTGTTGGATATAATCTGTGATGCAAATCCTGATAGACTGTGTAAACACAAGGTCGTTGTCCTGGTCAATGAATTGCAATAATACATGGAGAGTGAATATATTTTCAGGGTTTGGAATTGCTCTAGATTTCGATGATGATTTAATGTAAAAGTATGTGTCTGGTATGTGTGGTATGTCTTCCAAGTTGAACACTGGTTTGTCTTTGTGGTTGATTATGTCTAGGGCTGATATGGGATTGATTTTTCTGAGGATGCTTGGCTATTTCCTTTTGCCATTCTGGAGTATCACTATTTTTTGATGAAAATAGTCCTTGAAGAATGAAAATTTGTTTCCTTAAAATCCTTGAATTGTCCTTGAATTTCATTTTCAAAAGGGCGCATGAACCCTGATATTCTCACACATCACATCACATTATTATATTAAAAAGTGTAACACTAAATAGGTAAATTAACGCAAAGATGTCTTCTACGCAAATTTTGTAGAATTTATGGAGTCAACCCGTCACTTTGATGCAGTAAACATTTTACATCAAAAATACCCTACTTACTTTAGAGTTGCAAATAATCCTCGGCCTCGGCCATTTTTGATCGACACCCTCGGCCGAGGCCGAGGGTGGCCGAGGGTACCAATCCTCGGCCGAGGCCGAGGCCGAGCCCTCGGCCGATCCCTACTTACAGGTATGTTCTGAATAGCTGACAATCTGACATAAGGGTATGAACTGAACCACAGAGCTTTTTTTTCTGCAAAAGCCAGGTTCCAATGTGCAACTTGGGGAAAAATTTTGGTTGCACAGATAAATTTTTGGTTGTTCACTCTAAAATCAATAAATTAGCTTAATTTTATCGGAAAAAAATACCAAAAGCTGGTTTCTTCTATTTCATTTGATTCGCGTCGGTTTCAGGCTTTTGAAACCAAATTTTTTGAGTTTTGAAGAGAAAATGGAAAGATTGGTATGAGTAACTTGTTCGGCGCCTAGTGCCAAAAATTTTTCTGGAATATTGATATTCTAGAACGCTGGAAAATGAACCTTTACAGCTTTTATTTCCTAATCAGAAGGTTTAATTTTTCAGTGAATTCATATTCAATGAATTTTCAGCCGGGCAGACTACAATTCAAAAACTAGGGAAGCAACCAAGAATTTTGATTCTTCAACCAGCAAGAATTCCCACTAGGACTCGAAAAGTTTTAATCACACAAATGTCAAAATCTTTTTAAAGACCGCAAAAAGACTTTCGGAAAATAAACCGAGAAAAATCTTGCTTTTCGTCAAATTCTAAAAAAACGACACAGGATCAAACATTTAAAGAAAGAAAGAAATTTATTAAATGCGAATAAATACACAAGTAAATGCAACTAATACAGAAAAGCTCATGGACGTGACAAAAGCACGTGCGAATTGAGCTTTAAAAGACGACTCAATTTAGACCGAAAACAGGGCATGTTGTTTGAATGAATGATATCATTGGGTAGGGAATTCCAAACATCAATATTTCGCGAGCAAAAATCATGTTTTAAAGCGTTAGAGTTATATTTCGATTTATACAATTTAAATAAGTTAGACGCGCGATAATTGAATGGACTCAAAGTGAAAAATAAGTCTGGTGGAATAACTTTAAATTTCAAAATTAAGAACATGTAAGATAGGTCGATACACGTACGTCTAAATTCAAGGTCATCAAGGCCAGATTTGTTGAGGCGCTCCTTATAGCTTAAATCTTTATATCGAAAAAGTCTTTTTGTAAACCTTCGTTGAACTTTTTCTACCAATTTAGTATCCCCAACCAGACAAGGATTCCAGAGTGGTGAACCATATTCCAGGATAGGGAGAACATAGAATTTAAAAGCCCTGATTTTTAATTCATTGAAGTTAGAGTGAAAACATTTTAAAATCAAATTTGCCACCCTAGATGCTTTTTTAACCACATAATTACAATGGGCAGTTGCTGATAATTTTTCATTGAACATAACACCAAGATCCTTCATCTCTGAAACAGTAGGAATCAGAAAATCGTTTATATAATACTCAACTTTGGGGTTATTACTCCCAAGATGCAAAACAGAACATTTTTCCAGAGAAATAGATAATTGCCATTTCAATGACCATTCATAAACTTTGACAAGATCGCCTTGTAGTACTTCAGCATTTTTGGTAGCATTGAATATTTTCACATCATCGGCAAAAAGATAAATTTCACTGCTAATACCATCAAATATATCATTTATGAAAATTAGGAAGAATGTTGGTCCCAATACACTACCCTGAGGAACCCCACTAGTAACCCTAATTGGATTAGAGAAGCAATTGCCAATTTTTGCCTGTTGAGTCCTATTAAATAAAAAACCATGTAACCATCTCAATAAAAAGCCAGATATGCCATAGGAAGCTAATTTTCCAAACAGTTTTTCATGAGAAACAGTATCAAATGCTTTCTGAAAATCGATATAAATTGAATCTGTTGCTATTTTTTTATCCAAATTTTTAGCCCATAATGTTTTACAACTTAAAAGCTGAAGGACACATATTTATTCATAATATACTGATAATTAAAAGCTATAAGCATTCGCTGGAATGAAATTTTCTAACCGCGTATTGGAACAATGAAGAAAAAGTATTAAATAATTAAAATTCGGCGCGAAGCGCCGGAAAATTTCGACAATTTTCGGTTTAATAACGCGTAAAATGCATCTCCAGACAGGAAACCATCAAAAAATTTTTCCTCAAAGTGGTGCTTAAGCACAAAAAAATTTTCCTCAATTTCAAAAAAAGTTCCTCAAAAAGCGCCGATTGAGGAAAAAACTGTGGATCTCGCTGCGCAATGCTTTCTCCAAGCATTAGGGACGAAGTGTTAGCCCTCTTCTGATTGGCCGAAATTACCGCCCGCAGACGGTTTTTCGCCCAATATGTATTTTTCATTAATTTTTCCTTTAAAATTGCCCTTAGGCTTATGCTTAGGGTACAGCAGCTGCGCCCGAAGGGCCGCCCTTCGGGCGCAGTGCTGTTGAGGCTCTTCCAAATGAAGTTGTTAGTTGAAACCATTTATAACGCATGCATTTTCGACATCTCAAAAATTTTGACTAATCAACAAGGGGGCGGTAATTTCGGCCAATCAAAAGAGGGCTAACACTTCGTCCCTAATGCTTAGTCCAATTTCGGGTCTGTCTTACAGTGATCATAGCCATTCCTGAACATATTTGAAAACTGCAAAATCGTGCGAGTCAGATAGGAAAAGAACGCTGAATTCCATGCAGTGCCTGCCGAGCAATTCTAGTTTGAAGATAGTCTATGTTTTTCGCATGACTCTTCAAGGGTGGGGAGGCAACAGCCAACTTGTTGAAGGCTTGAAACCAGGTCAGCAAGCATTTTAAAAATGTGTTTTTGACCACAAAATCGACAAAACACATTCAAGATCAATAACTTTTGCTTTAAAACTGATATTGAGCTTTACCTCAGCAACAAGCACTAAAAAATGTGCTTTTTTGTCCGATTTTTCCTCCAAAGTCATTTTCCACCAAAGAAATGGTATTTTTCAGTGATTTCTAGCCATGACAGCTGTCAACAACCTAAGTTCGGGGAGCGATTTATAGGCCATTGCCTTTTTGACCGAACTTCTTCCCCTGCATTTATAGTAATTAAATTAAATTAAATTAAAGCTATTAATTTGTTGAAAATGCTCTCTAGTCGACATCAAGGCTTGATCGAGTAGTAAATTAAAAAAGTTAATGCAGTTGTTTTTTCTAGATCGTGAATAGGCTCATCATTTGACTCGTAAGAAAATTGTTTTTTCACTTTTTTTCGATGATGTGTTGATGAGGCGGGAAACCACATGTGAAGCATCCATTTGAAGTTCAATAGCTAATTCTGTTGCCGTAACTTTCGAACTTTCAAAACCAGTTTCCTTGAAATTGTTCAAAAATGAAATCGTATTTTCAATTAACTGCAAGGCAGCATTTATGTTCATATTTGGACTTTGCATCAATTTGATAACAAGATTAAACTAATCCTGAATATCGTACCAAATGCACAAAGTTGTAAAAGAGTTAAAGCTTTTAATTTCCTTTGCCAGAGCTGATGCTTTGGATTCACACTTGAGATCATTAGCTGTTTCAGATACTTCCACCATTGCATCAAAGACATCACTAATCTGAAACTGAATGGCTTTGCCGCTTTCCACTCCACACTCCCATCTGGTATCAGATGACGGCTTAAAGGCCCTGTCATACTTCACCGCGTGGCGCCGGTTGTTCCATTCATACTAAAAAGCGGTGCCGGCCGGCGCAGCGCGGTACCGCCTTTGAAGTATGAATAGGTTTTTGTAATTTTTGCGGCGCCGCGCGGCGCCCTATCAGGTTTCAACTAAACCAATACACATTTTTTGAGAAGAGCAAAGTCCAAAAGTAAAAAAGCGGCGCCGTACGGTGCCGCGAAGTATGACAAGCCACCGCGCGGTACCGCGCGGCGCCGGCCGGCGCCGCTTTTTAGTATGAATAGAACAACCGGGGCCGCGCGGCGCCGCGCGGTACCGCGCGGTGAAGTATGACAGGGCCTTAACAGTAGTAAGGCCGGACCGTATAGGTCGTACGCTTAAGGATACCCCTATCTTTTGTGTACGACCTATAATTTGTCACTTTCGGCCGATTTACAGGTCGTACAGTAAACATATACGGTTAATTTCTTCGTCGATTTATAGGTCGTACAGTAAACATATACGATCGATTTATAGGTCGTACAGTTAAAAATGCATGTTCTAGAGTTACCGTAATAGTAGAATTACGGTAATTTTTCGATTATGGTAATAAATGTGTTACTGTGGGTGGAAAAGGAAAATCAATGATGAATGCAAAAAGGAAAACTAAAATGAACAAAAAATGGAAAAGAAATAAAAAGAGATTGTGTGTAAAAACGGCTTCCCCTCTGGGAAGAGGAAGCCCTCAAAAATTTGCACCCCGGACCCCCTTTGTCAAAAGGGTGCCACCTGCAGGTGTAAATATATTTCGGAGGTCCCATTTTCTGAACGATCGTTCAAGTCAACAAATGTCAGAACGGTCAATCTGGTCAGTAATGGTCTGTTTAATGAGTAAAATCTCGGGAGAGTCATTACGCGATGAAACATTATCCTTACGGGTGCATGCGTATAAAGTTTGATGTTCTGCCAAAAATGACCAAGAAGGTCTTTTATAAAAATGACCAGAGCGAGCTGGCCGTAAAAAGCATGTAGACAAATAAGGTCTTTTATAGAAAGATGACCAAACGAGAAGGTCGTAAAAAGCGTGCGGAAAATTTGGAGAGTTGACGTACGGTTAAGAATGCATGTTCTTGAGTTACCGTAATAGTAGAATTACGGTAAATTTTTCTATTATGGTAATAGAGGAATTAGGGTAATAGATGTGTTACTGTAGATGAAAAAGGAAAACATAAAATGAGCAAAATATGAAAAGAAATAAAAAGCGATCGTGTGTAAAAATGGCTTCTCCCGTGGGCAGAAGAAGCCTTTCAAAAATTTGCGCCCCTGGACCCCCTTTGACAAAAGGGCGCCACCTGCAGGCGTAAATATGCTCGGAGGCCCCATTCCTGAACGATCGTTCAAGTCAATCTCAAACGGTCAAATTGGTCAGTAATGGTCTGTTTAATGAGTAAATTCTCGGGAAAGTCATTACGCGATGAAACATTATCCTTACGGGTGCATGCGTATAAAGTTTGATGTTCTGCCAAAAATGACCAAGAAGGTCTTTTATAAAAATGATCAAAAAATAGTCGTAAAAAGCATGTAGAAAAAAAGAAAAAATCTTTACATATCAAAAAGAAAAATTTTTAATTCGATGCAACATTCTACTTTATTGTAAAATTATTTAGTCCAACCATAAGGAAATGTACAAAAATTACGTTTCAAAATACGTTTATCATATACTATACGAAATTTTTTCAAAGTTTTACGAGTAACAACTTTACGATCTTGCTGACGCTCTATACGGAGACTATGTACATCTACTTCTTCTTTTCCATTGTTTTTTACAAAAGCAAAAACCATTCGACGAAGCGAATAAAAATTAACTTTTTTCATAGTATCTGATGACAAAGTGATACCGCGGACTTTGATTACGTGACGGTATTGGTCTGTAGAGGGACTGTACAACCTGTAGGCGTAATTTTTAGGACCTCCACTAACAAATTCGGTAATGTAAGATCCAGAACCATATTCACGTAACTCGTCAGTCATTTCACCAAGACACCAACCAGTGGGTACTTGATATTGTTGTTTGTCAACTGTTGACAGGTAAATAATACTATCCGTGTCAAAATACAATACTCGACTTTTTAATCGCTCAATGTAAGAATATAACTTTAATCGAGCTTGAGCCGTTGTATAAGCTGCAATAACAGCGTTAGTATTTCCCATGACTTCGGCAAAATCATCATGTTGACAATATGTTGTTGACACCAATTGTTCATTGATTAGTCTAACATTCTTAATAATGTTGGCGACATTCATCACAAGTTCAAAATATTCTTTGGGTGCATTGTGGATAACAGTCTTATCCATATTGTTTCGTTGACCAAACTAAAAAAACATAAAAATAATTAAATGAAATACAAAAAAACTATGCATAGTTACTTTTCCCCAGAAAGAATTTAGCATTAATTTAGCCAAAGCCCTCTTTCCAGGATTTTTTAAAATTTTTGAAGAATCCAATGAAATATTCTCACGATTGTAGACCTCCATTTCGTATTCACGTTTTTGCTCATCTGTCTGAGCTTTAGCAGGATAGCCTTCACTCTCCTATAAAAATTACAATCAAATTCTGTCACATTTACATAATATAAAATTTACTAGTTTCATTTTCATAAAGGTATTGACGTATTGAGTAAATAAACCACCAGTGGGGTTTTTGGTTGGATGATATTGCTCAATATTATCATAATGCCAAACCTCGAAAATCTTGAGGATCTGAAACAAAAATAATATACATAGAAAAAGAACCATTACCGTAACAATATACCTTATATCCCTTCTCTAAGGCTTTATATAATTCTATCGTAACCCATGTACCGTCTAATGCTCTGTCTTGGTCGTTATGCACGCATGTGGTCTTTTGTGAATCATGCGTGCAAGTTTTGCATAAAGGAAACAATAATTTACCACCATGTCGATACGGTAAAACAGGATGTAAGAGTTTGGGAGGTGGTAAAACCGTACACTTGATTAACCCCTCATAAGGTTGTGACGTTGAACTGACCTCTTCAAAATCTTCAGTAAAGATTTTTGGATGACCTGTAGGGTATTTCCCGTATTTGTTGACAAACGGGTATAAACTGCATACATCTACATAATTGATCTTTTCTGCAGGTGTACCATCTTCATTGTACTTAATTTTATGATACAGTTTTACAGCATTAGTGCGACCGCCAAAGAAAGCTAAAACAAGAAAACTTTTGACAAAATAAAAAAGAACAATTCAAGATTTTACCTTCTCGAGGATTTATAGGTTCCGGTATTTTGACTGTATCAAAAAATGTTTTCATTTCGGGATCTGAGTGAAGTTGTTGTAAAAGTTCGCACTCCCACATTTCGACTACGCTATAACCGAGTGATTGAAGTTCCATAACCCGATTAAAAGTGCGTTCATATGCATCGACTGCTTTTGTATTATTATCGGCTGTTAATTGATATCTATTTTTCATACATTTAGGGCAACCATGCCAATAACAACCGTGAAATTCATAAATTGTCGTGTCTTAATGAGCAAACATATAGATATTAAAATTTCAAAAATTTAAACAAAATTACCTGATAAACCATCAACTCTGTATCTTCCAATTTGAACTTCGCCACCATTAAGTTTATGTCGAATATACAGTTTTTCATTTTTATGGACTAACCACTTCAACCATTTTAAGGCTATAACAGATTGTCTTTCTTCTTTACCATAACCTTTGTATGGTATTACACCAATAGTATCTGGCTTCAAAAATAAACGTCGGAAAACTAAGTTGCAAGCACTAGCAATGGTTATTGAATTTTCAAAAGGATCGACATTTGTTTCTTCCATAAAAATATCGCGAAATTTCATACAACATTGTCGTAAAACTTGCACATCGCTACGACAGTAGTCAATTAACTCATTATCAAAATTAAATTGACAACCCTAAACAATGATGCATTTAAATGCAAAACTTTATACTTTTGCAAACTTACTGCTTCAAGCTTTCGATTATACCACTCCAGAAACGTGGCACGAGCCGCAGGTTTCATAGCATTGTAACCGTACATATTGGGTGATGGATATGAGCCAATATATCCGTAATTTTCTTTTCTATTAAAGAAATGAGGGAAATATCCTTTACATATTTCACTTATTCCAAATGTTTTCGGTAAAGCCGCCAAAGGCATCGGAAGAAAGTTCAGAGAATCAATAATTTTTATCGACCCTACTTTGATACACATCAACTCTAAACCTAAAAATAAATAAATAAATGAAAATGAAAAACTATAAACAATTTACTAATTCACCCTTATTAATGATATGTAGTTTATGATGTCCATTACGATACAAAAACTGCATTATAAATTGTCCATCGAATCCTCGAGAATTATGCGCTATTGCAGTAATGTTTTTCATACCTTTTGCAAAAAGGTATTCGCAGAAATCATTTAGACATGTAGATCCTTTGAAAATACGTTCGCGTTGACCACATGTATTGCAGCAAAAATTTCCCTCGTTTTGACGACACTGATCGCATACAGTATGGACAACACATAAATTTGGTTCATGTTCGAACACATCCCCTAATTCGCTTTGTCGTAGAATTTTTTCCTGTGTAGTCTCAAAATCATAAAAAACAAATTTTTGATTAACAGGACATTTATCGGTAATTCCTGTTTCATTATCATCTAGACACTCATCCTCATCAACATTTGTTTCAAATATATCTTCTTCCTCTTCAATTTGCTCGCTACCAACAGGTTGCATAAAACATAAATGATCTAAAATAAAAATTTTCATATAAAATAAAATAAAATAAAATAATTACACCATATCTAATACCTTTTTTAGGTACGCTTTTCTTGCATGTTTTGCATTCAAAATAACCGCAATTATGAGGATTAGAATGTGCTCGTCGAACCAGTGTATCACATTGTTCGCACACTTTGAAACGATCGCAAATAGATACCCCTGTTTTTTGACGTTTCGATTGACGTCTTTGAGTAAAAACAAGCTTGTGTCGAGCAAAACACTTATCGTTTTTAAAATATCGCAGACAATCTTTGCATTTTCGAGCATTAAATTGATTACATGGGGGTGTATTGTAACACAGAGGACAAACGTTTCTGCATCTGTGTTCCATTTTGTTGTTGTAGGCCAGATCGCAATGAGGACAAAAGTAGCCGCGGTCAAAAAATCCAGGCATCTTTGTAATGACGGAGTAATGATTATTATGGTGGTAAATATTCAAAACATGCGTTGCTTCAGGTCCTTAAAACTCTAAATACGTACACAATAATAACAGACAAATAAAAAACTCTAACCTCTAAATATCAAATCCTTAAAGCGTTCTTTGCTAAAAACTTTGATTTGATAATCGGGTAATAAAACAGTTTGCAATTGTTCCCACTGATGAAAACCGCAAGCTCCTTGATGATTAGCTAAGCCTGCTAAGGTCATCAGTTCTTTAGCAACCTTTGTTTGCAGCAGATGTGACTTGTCAGACTTTCGAATACTTTCCCATTTGTGCTCAGCATTCTTATCTTTTTTATGAATGTAAGCTCTAGCAACAACTAGAGCTCTAGCAAAACATAAATCATCCGTGTTGTTGATTTGAATAATACAGCGTTTATCTTTTAGAAAATCATTATGTTTTAAATATTGATGAGCATTGTGAATACCTTAAATAAATAAATAAATAAATAAATAAATGAAAATCTTACATAAGTAATTTTAATCAGCTTACCGCTACCCGCAGGTGGTGTTACAACAATGGTACGAATTGTAGACTGACGACTATCAATTTGTATTTGCTCATTTGATTGAAGAACAGCGTTAAGAGTGTTTACAATCAAGTCTCCAGTTAAAGCATGTTTCGGTCTAAAAGGTATCAAAACACGACCTTTCGTCAAATCTGGATGGTCAAAGGAAAACCCTATAAACGCATTATCAGCGACATTCTCAGAAATTCGCTCTACTATACGTTGAAACGTTGGCACTATTTGAGCATTTAAATCATCCATATGTTCGGTATTACGAAAGTTCACAGAGTACTCGCGACCTTCGGTATTAAAACGCCTAATATTTACGGTACTGGGTTGACCTAGTTCGAAAAAATCATCCGCAACAAAAGATGCATTCGTTACACCTCCACTACCCCCACCACCACCACCAATTTGAGCTGTTTCGTAAATTTCTTCCTCATCAGAACTGTAAGGCGTATAACTTTTGTATTGATCATCTTCATCATCATAATCTAAAACAGTTCCTTCTTCTTCTTCTTCTTCTTCTTCCAAAATATTATTATTATTATCGAGTGTTTCTTCTTCTTCTTTCTCAGAGGTAATATTCTCTGAAGACTCATTCACTATTGTTTCATCGTCTTCATCAGATGTAATATCTTCTAAAATTTCCATAGGCATGTCGTCTTCATCCGAAGTAATATCCTCATAAATAGGTTTCATTATAAAAATTATCTAAACTAGAAAATATAAAAACTATAAACTAGAAAAATAGAAAACAACCTATTCATCAAAAACTTATACAGTAATAATAATAGAAAATTTTTATAAATTAGCAAAAACTATTAATTTTATGGTAGAGATTTAATTATTGTTTACGAGGTTAATGTAGTACTTTTCTTTTTTATGATGGGAAAGCTTTAAAGACCTCTATAACTCATGAACACGTGCCCATATCATTTCTTTAGCTTATTTTATTAGCATATAACCAGTTAAAACCAGTTGAAAACCTGTTTTACTGTACAACCCTAGTATTTTTGTTTTGATTCTTGAAGCTATAAAATAACTGTAATAGCTGCTTATAACCCTGTTGCACCATCTTTTCTTTTTATGTGGAAAAGCTTTAAAGACCCTTATAACTCATGCGCACGTGGCTATATTGCTTCTATAGCTCTGACCTTGATAATTACTATAACACATAAAACACATATATTTTTCTAGCTTTGATCTCAAAGGTTACCGTACAGCATAAACACATTTTATTTTATTTTTGTAGAACATAGCTCCTCCTCTCATATACTCCTCAGAATAGTAGAATACTGTAGGATATATGTCTTGAATATTTATTATGCTTATAACTCCTCCTCTTACAGCTATAAGCTATATATCTTGGTTATTTTATTATAGCTATAACCTCCTTTTACTCAAAAATTTTGAACACTTTATACATTTATCTGTTTTGTTGCTACAAAAACTACTCGCTTCTTCTCTCTCTCTCTCTCTCTCTTTAATATTTCTTCAAGAATTTTCAAAAATGGAACACCAGTTTATGTTAGACGAAAACATGGCATTATTTGTAGTGGTTGAAGGTAGATACGTGTCAATCTATTTTCGTAACGTCGACCCTAAAACAAAAGAGGCGTACGGTCGCGGATTCAAGCTCATTTTACCACAATACGGTATACTAGGTCGCAATGTCAATATTATTGAAAAGACATTTTCACATGGAGGTCGATGCGGCATCAACCTTGGTTATAAAATGCTGGTCGAGAGCGACGGGGTTACAGTACGATTTAACAATTTGTTTAATGGAACGACATGGTGTTTATCTAAAGAAGTGAGTTGATATATGAATTCTTTCTTTCTTTCTTTCTTTTAAAATATAATGTTTTATTCTTTAGCAATTTTGGCGCTGGACCAATATGATACATGAGATAGCGCCAGCTATTTCAAACGAGTACAACGCTTTAGCAGCAAATCTCCAGCTAGCGATAAAACGCAAAACAAACGAAAACGACGACGTAGCTGGAAAAGATGGTTCTACCCCGAAAATCGTTAAAGAAGAAGAAGTCGGTGCAGATAAGAAAATTATTAAAGAAGAAGAAGGGATTCATGCTACAAAATTCGCCGGAGAACAAAGCAATGCTCGTGAAGATCAAAAGGAAGCTAGCGTTCAAACGTCGTTTATTAATGATCTCTTCATCAACTGTTTCAATGATCCTGACTACGATTCAACGTCGGATACCAATTCGTTGGAAGCCGAAACCAAGCGTATTTGTGAGTTACGTGTTCCGGGTTTAGATATTCCATGGTTTTTTGATGAGCAAGTAGTAAAAGGTGAAAAATTATTTATAATTATATGTGCTGAGTTAGTTATACAAGACATCTTTAATGGGTGTATTTTTGATTGTTATTGCGCGAAAGAGGTAGGAATTGTTGAGGATCATCAGTGTCCAGCTCGTAATTCCATATATAATATCGCAATTACACCAACAGTTAATCGTTTATATGAAAAGATGGGACTTATCATTGACTGCTTTGAATATGTTATAGGTGAAGTTCAAGGTTATTACTGTCTTTGCGCTTTTAAACAGATGATTGACATATTTAGATGTATACCACTTACAAGTACTGGTCGTAAAATTCTTAAGGATACTGTAGCTAGTTTTATTGATGAAGGTTATCATTATGATTTTGATGATGCTGTTGTTATCAAAACACTACGCGATTTTATTAACAGTAAATTGTAAAAGTTTTGCTTACATTCATTCATTCATTCATTCATTACAGTTTGTATGTTTTAATTAGCTATAGTTTGCTTGCTTATGTAATTGCTTACGTATTTGCTTGTTATATAATTTCATACATACATACATACATTGCGCGTATATTTTGCATACAGTAATGCTATTCTATTTTATATAATCATCTATCTATCTTTATATTTTACATGTGCACTGTTTTATATTGTAATTTTGATAATTATGTAACATTTTGTTTTAAATAATAATAAAAATCATTTTAAAAATTGTTCAAGTAAAAAAGTGGTTGGTTTTTGTTGTTGTCAAAAAGAGATGTCAAATGATGATGATGAAAAGTTTTATATATGGAAACATCCATTTAACTGTATAGTTTCTGCTCCAACAAAATCAGGAAAAACACAATTTGTTAAAAAACTTGTAATTTTTGCTAAAGAAATGCTTCACCCTGCTCCTGTGAAAATTTATTGGTGTTATTCGGAATGGCAAGAAGCTTACGATGAATTAGTTCAGAAATGTTCTTATGTAGAATTTATTCAAGGTTCGCCTGATTTGAATGAACTTCAGAAAAGTAAAGATACACCTAAATTATTAATTATGGATGATATGATGCAAGAGATGAAGAATGATCAAAGTTTAACTCAACTTTTTACTAAAGGATCGCATCATTGGAATATATCAATTATACATATAGTTCAGAATGCCTTTTTTGATGGAATGCGTACGAGTAGGATAAACGCTCAATATTTAATTCTTTTAAAAAACCCAAGCGATAGATTACAAGTCCGCACACTGGCTCGACAGATTTTTCCAACTACCTCAAATTATTTCATAGAGGCGTATGAGGATGCTACTAGTAAACCATACGGTTATTTATTAATAGATCTTACACAGACATGTCCTGAAAAATATCGACTTAGATCTAATATATTCCCCGACAATGATCATATGATTTTGTATACACCTAAATGATTCATCATTTTTACAAAAAACTTTATACAGGTTAGTCGGATCCTATTATTTTAGCGATATGATATACAGTAAACACATTTTTTTAAACACTCTCGCTGTGATCCTTTTCATAGCTGTTTTTATTGTATGGGTACAATACCCTTTTCAATTTTATGAAAATGAAGAAGAACCTGTAAATGTTACAGATTTTACGATACCAAACACAAAAAATGTTACAGATCAGAAATTATTATTACGGGAAAATTATAAATTACATATAATACCCTTACTACGTTATGTAGAAAAAATTTTACATTGTCCTCAGAATGACGGACAATTTATGCAATTACGAGCGTGTTTCAAAATATATATTTTCAATCCTGTCGTATTTTCTTGTTGTAGTCGAAGCAGTAAATTTCAAAACTTGTACATCAATGGAAGTAGATTACGATATATTGATACGATAGCTTTATTACATAATCAGAAAAAAATATTATACCCTTCATCAGTCTAGTCGAGAATTTTGAAGAGGTTGGTCGTTTTTCTATAATTCGTTTGTTTTGTGACAATTACGATGTCAGCTGCATTTGAAGTTTTTGTCAGAATGGTGCAAAATAAAGTAAAAGGTAAAAATTTTATATCTCTTCTTCTTTAACTATTTATTAAACTATAGTATTTTTATTTAAGGTAAAATACTAAACAACAAACAGAAACGCGAAATAGCTGATTTGTTTTGGACTCGTTTCTCACCCGAAGCCAAGATTTTTTACAAAGACATAGCTAAGGCGTGCAACCATTTACGGCGTGAAGTTGGTTTACCTATGGGACGTAAAAAAGTTACACAATTTTGGTGTTTTGCTAGACTATTACTGACGGAGTTGGATATGGTCGAAACTCGCGCTATTTTTGTAGAAGATCTTTTTTTAAAACTAGATACAGCTCATAAACTATTTTTTATGAATATGAATAACTTGTGTGCTTTTTCTAGACGCGAAGAGTTGAATATCGTCATACAAAATGAAGCTTCATTACTATCTTAATGTAATACAATAAATATTTCAATGTTTACTCATCATTTGTTCATTATTGTAAAATTTTTTTGTACTGTACGGTCTGTTTTGTATGGCTTCTAGATTAAAGAAATATATTCACGAGCTCAATGTGTTGAAAAATTCAAATCGTGTTCAAAGACGTGCTTTTCTTCAACATTCTTCCCCCGATTTGATCTGTTGTATATGTGAAATTTGTTTGAACATTTTGAATGGTAATATTCCTATTAATTCAAACTTAAAAAAGAAATTGGCCAAACATAAATTATTGCTCAGAGGTTTAGCTACTAGACACGAAAAAAACAAGAAAAAAGATTTACATAATAAACGTGTAAGAATTGTTCAAAGTGGTGGAGCATTTTTACCTCTAGTACTACCCGTTTTATTATCTACATTAGCAAGTTTTGTTACAGAGAAATTATTATAGAATGAAATTTGCTAATAAATTTGCTCTTATACCTCAGGAGGTTCTGAATAAACTGAATAACTCTCAGGTTTCTTCTTCTTCGACGACGACGAGTTCAAATGAAAAGACAGGTATAGCTAAGCAAGTTGACATGTATCGTAACGAGCTAGAGCGCATTTTGAAAGATAATACGTTAACGCCTGAAGAACAATACAAAATGTACTCGCAACTATTTTCACAATATTTAACTTTTGAACATGAAAAGGCTCAACCTACTACAGTGATTTTAAAACAAAAAGTTATTGATAACGAAGAAGATGAGAAGGATAGTGACGATTTGAAACAAAAAGAAAAAAATTGGTTGAACGATGAAAAGTTACTTAGCGGTATTCCTAAACAGTTTAAACGCTCGGCATCCTTATTATTGGAGCATGTGCGACGTAACCCTAGTATAAATGTTAATAAGCAAGGTGAAGTATTAATTGATGGAAAATTAATTGAAGGATCACATATTATTGATTTATTACATGATTTGTCTCGTAAACGTTCAAAAATTACGCAAATGCTTGGAGTAGATGAGTTTGTTAATGCTTTGAAAAAATATAATGTACCATTAGAGGCTATAGGAAACCCATTACGTAAAATGTTATTCACTTTACCTCGGAAACTCTCCTACCATACACCTCCGGAAGAATCAGATGATCATGCAGTTAGTAGTGTCAAACGGTTGAATAAACCACTTGTGAAAGGTGTTGATTTATTTTCAAGTGGTGCCGAGGAAGATATCAAAGACGATTCATTCTTTAATAAAGGAAACTCGACAGAAAAGAAGATACGACGCAAAGCTAGAGCACTTAGACGGTATACTCCTTTGTACTAGAGCGATGAACACCTTACTTTCGAAATTATACAAAAATTTACACGGAAATCCCTCAGCTTTTTCCAGTATTGAAAAATTATATGCTGAAGCTAGAAAGCACCGTAAAACAATTACACGTAAAAATGTTAAAGATTGGCTTTCAAAACAAGATAGTTATACTCTACATAAACAAGTCAACAAAAAATTTTCACGTAATCGTATTTATGTTACAGCTATGGATCAACAATGGGAAATTGATTTGGCAGATATGTCTTCTTTAGCAGATTTTAACGATGGATACAAATTTATGCTTACATGTATAGATGTATTAAGTAAATACGCATGGGTTGAACCCTTAAAATCAAAACACTCAAAGAATGTTTGTGATGCTTTTCAAAATATTTTAAAAAGAGGTCGAATCCCTTGGAGAGTGCGCAGCGATAAAGGAAAAGAATTTGTCAACAAAGATTTCCAAAAATTATTGAAAACTAACGATATACATTTTTTTACTTCTCAAAACGAAGACATTAAATGTTCAATAGTGGAACGGTTTAATAGAACTTTAAAAACTAAATTATTTAAATATTTTACAGAGTTTACCACTTATAAATGGATTGATATTTTACCCGCAGTTGTTTCCAACTACAATCACTCTGTTCATAGATCTATTAAGGAAAAACCCATTAATGTAGATTATTCTAACGAAAAAATTATATGGCAAAGACTCTACCCTGAAAGATTATATACTAGAAAGTCTAAGATTGATATAGGAGATTACGTGCGAATTAGTAAACATAGAGGTGTATTTGACAAGGGTTATTTACCTCAATGGAGTGAAGAAGTTTTCAAAGTAAAACATATTGTGAAGACCCGAAATCATATACTTTATACAATTCAAGATCTGGAAGGCGAAGATATAGAAGGACGTTTTTATGAAAAAGAACTACAGAAAATCGATTTTAATCCTAATATCAAAGAATACAAAATTGAAAAGGTTTTGAAGACTAAATGATTACCAGATGGTCAGAATAGAGTACTTGTGAAGTGGTGGGGTTATCCTGAAAAATTCAACAGTTGGATTTTAGAAAAGGATATACAAAACGACGACGACGACGACGATTACGATGAACAACTTTGAATTGACATATTATGCTCAACAAGATGAGCTATTATCACAAAATTTTTTAGGAGTTTTTGCTTGCGATACTCTACCGAAAATAGTTAAAAGACCAGCGGCTTTAATTGCAAACACCGATACATCTTTTCAAAAAGGAAGTCATTGGATAGCTATGTATTTTGATAATGCTAACTCTGTATATTATTTTGATTCTTATGGTTTACCACCAGTTATTCCTGCTTTTATAAATTATATTAACAAAAATGCTTTAATAATATATACAAATAAGAAACATTTACAAAATTTAAATAGTAGGGTTTGTGGTATATATACTTTATATTTTTTGTATTATGAAGTGCGACATGTTCCTATGTATAAAATGTTTAAAAGATTCAGTAACACAAATTTTGTTTATAATGATAAATTGATTTGTAAGTTTTTTCATTGTAAATTTTCTGTAAAAGGTCACTTGCGAAATAAATTATGTACACGTTTGTAAAAAGTTAACTCCTTCTATATGTATTTATATATATATATAAATTTTACTTCACTTTGATAGCTCCGCCTCCTTTATATTTTTGTATAATTTTATTGGTTATTTTAGTAGCTCCGCCTTTTTATAAATTTATAACTGAGTGTTTAGTTGTTAAATAAAAATTTTTTATTTTGAAATGGATAGTAGTAATAGTACGCATTCAGAAACGTCTCGCATTAGCCTTTGGGAGTTTTTTGGAAAACGTCTACCTCGAAACGAAGTGGTTTTCTTCAGTCAGGTCATACTAATATACATTGTAGTCATTACAGCTATAATAAATTTATCTCTCTACAATAATAATACACAATTGTGGGTTGGTCTTTTGTGCGCTTGTATAGGATATTTATTACCTAGCCCCGTACCGACCATATTACAGTCATCTAATTCATTGAAGACCGTACCTATAGCAACAGCAAACAACATTATAAATAATGACAACCTTTGAAGATCAATTTTATATCACATTACCTAGTAATAGCAAAAATGGAAACAAACCCTCTGATTTTTCAGCCCATCTACCTTACCGTTTAAAACTAGATGGAAGCTGGGAGGTAGGACTAAGTGAAATAATATACCCCTATAGTTGGGCTACATTTACCAATCATGGTGGAGATAATGTAATAACGTTAATTACGGATGGTGTAGGAAATAAAGTCAAAAAAATTAAAGTAATAGTTTTTGAAAAACATTACTTTACCATATCTGAATTAATTGAAGAGTTGAATGCAAAAGTCGGAGCAGCTATTGTCGGAACTAACATGGAAATCATGTTTTCATACGATGAACATAATAGAGGATTAGTTAATTTGAAAATAAAAAGTGGTACAATCTTACGTAAAATCGAAATAAGCAAACGATTAATGGAGCTTCTCGAATTTAGCGCTACCAATACTGAGGCCTATGCAACTGCTGATGATTTTTTAAATAGAGCTGTGAATATTAACTTATATACTGTTGGAGAGAAACCTCCAAAAAATTCTAACACACATATTCCACCATCCAAAGCTGTTTTTCTTGCCGAGCCTGGAACTAATCATTTATACATGTTAGGCATTCAACCACCAAATTTGAATGATTTACAGAATTTTTATGTTTACTGTAATATTATTGAAAATCAGATTGTTGGAAATACTTTAGCACCGCTTTTACGTATAGTAAATGTTCAGGGAAAATACAAAGATAATGTGAGTCGATTATATGAAACACCTCACTATATACCCATTCAATTGAAAGAAATTACAGTACTCGAGATTAATATAAAAAACAGTATGAATGAGCTTATACCCTTTCAGTTTGGGAATGTTATAGTTAAATTACATTTTTGGCGACGTACTCCTTTATTCCTATAATCATAGTATCAAATTTTTATTTACTCATTCATTCATTTGCATTTGGACACGTTGTCGTCAGGTTGAATTTTCGCAAACGCTCTTAATTAATTAATTCATTTAGTTGTTGTTCCTTTTGATTTTCAAAGCAAAATATGCATACCATATTTATTCCTGAAACCGTTGATTACTGGATCAAAATTTATCAACATAGTATTCAAGATAATCAATTTCAATTAGGTGGTACTTTAGAAGGTTTTCGAGCAGCATACCCGTATTATTATAGACATCAAGGAGCTGGACTTGGTAATTTTTTTAAGAGTTTGTGGCGTCTAGCTATGCCTTTGTTAAAATCTGCAGGAAAGCATGCACTTGCTGCAGGTTCCAAAATTGCAGGTGATGTTGTAGAAGGTCGTTCTTTTAAAGAAAGTGTTGCTGAGCCTGGACGAAACGCAGCTGGTAGCTTATTACAGGAAACGGGCGAGCGCATTCATAAAGGAAAAGGTTTAGGGAAGCGTAAACATATAAATTCTACGATACATATAAAAAGCAATAAAAAGTTAAATGATGGTCAGTGTCAACAACATCAACATCAAAAACAACATAAATGTAAACACCTGAAACAACGTTCCTCATTCTTAAAAAAGACTCCATGTAGAGTGGTCAGTTTCAAGGATATCTATTCAAAATGAGTAAATTTATTGATGCTGCGTCGTCTCCTAGTAGTAAAACGGAGTTAGATTTATTTACCGTACCTCCAACACAAGTTGCTATTCGTAGAAGTTTTTGGTCTGAAATTCAGTTACAAAATCCTTGTACTAATGAAGGACCTTACGAATTTGTTATTTCACCTGATTCATATATGTTGGACTTATCAAAAAATTTTATATATTTTACTATTCGAATTACGAAAGCTAATGGCGCTGCTTGCGTTTTAACAGCAGACGCCAACAATAACCCTACTGGAAATGTTGTAGCACCAATTAATTTGATCGGCAAAACATTTTTTAAACAGATCAAGATGTACTTAAATGGAAAATTAATATCTGACAGGTAAGTTTTATAATTAAATGTATGTTTACCTTTTTTTAATTTTAACATTTTAACATTTCAGTGGGGATAGATACGCTTACAGATCTTATTTGGAAACGGAATTGAACTATGGTCGTGATGCTAAGTCGACACATGTTGCAGCTGCTGGTTATGCTTTTGAAAATGGCGATGTTCTTGATATAAAGAAAAACAAGGGTGCTTTGGAAAGAGTTCAGATGTTCAAAAACAGTGCAGTTGTTGAATTAATGGCTCCTATACATGCCGATCTATTTATGCAAGAACGTTTCCTATTGAATCAATGTACTTTGAAAATTGATTTATACAGACATAGAGATGATTTTTGCTTGCAAAAATTTATACCTACTGACAACGAAGCTTATAAAATGGAGATTAAAAGCATGTCTTTATTTATTAAAAAAGTTGAAGTTGCGGATAATATCAATCTAGCTATTGAATCCATGTTACAAAATACAGCTGCAAAATACCCTATTCGTCGATGTCATGTTACAAGTCTATACATAACAACTAGTCGTCGCTCAGCTCCTCTGAACTCATTGTTCACAGGTCCTTTACCTCGTCGTCTCGTTGTGGCGCTCGTTGATGGTTCGGCTGCTAGGGGTGATTATTATCAAAGCCCCTTCAATTTTAAGCATTTTGGATTAAACGAAATTAAAATAACAAGTGGCACTACAACACTACCTACAACACCATATATGCTAAATTTTAAAGAAAACAAATATTTGCGCACTTTTGTACAATTATTTGAGGGTGTAGGAATTGGTACAGATAACAAGGGTAATGAAATTACTCGAAATTCTTTTACAACGCATAACACGGTTTTTGTTTTTGATTTGACTCCTTGCGGTATGGATGGTAATTTTTGGGAACTTGTACGTGAAGGAACCACTAGTTTACAGATGAATTTTGGCGAGGATATACCAGATGGTGGTATTGAAGCACTTATATACGCAGAATTTGACTCTCTCGTAATGATTGATAAAAATCGTGAAACCTTCACGGATTATAGTATTTAAATACGTTATATTTATATGTACATTTCATCTCATTTTTTTATAATAAAAAATCACTTATAGTTGTTGTTTATACTCTCCTTCTCTTTAGCTATTGTTTAGAAATATTCTTTCAATTTATTCCTAATTATACATAAACTTCCTTTTATTACTCCTCCTTTTCTTTATTTTCTCCTTTAATTCTACAGTACTATGTAATTATCTTGTACGTTCCTTTTACCCTAAGACCTGTTTGTGCATATTCTCTACATACCGTTTACTCGTACATCTCTAAATATCTGACTACAGTAAACCCTTTTTTTATATTCCAGAAGTTGACACACACACACACACACACACACACACACACATTCATAGTAGAACTCTAAAGAAATTACCTTTACTATTAAATGCATTAAATAAAAAATTTTATTAATTTCAATTCAATTTAATATATTTGAAAAAAATATATGCAAAATTTAAAACAAAATAAAATATATACAAAATTTAAAACAAAATAAAATATACATATATACAAAATTTAAAACAAAATAAAATATACATATTTATACAGATTTTACCTAAAAATAAAAACATTAAGTTTCAAAAAATTTTGCAAAAATTTTTACTTACATAGATACTATATACATACGCATCCACAACCGCTACCGCCGCCACCGTCGCAGCCCTGGCTAGAGGCTTTACGCGTATCCACTAAAATTTTACAAAATTTAATAACTATTTTTGTTAAACAAAAATTTTTACTCTAATATATATATATATATCATTTTAACTGTTAAGTAATAGGTACAAGATCTATCAATAGTCTTTATTTTATCATAAATTTTTATCGTATAAGTTGTGTAAATAATTGAAAGCTTCTAGAATATTCTAGAAATGTTCTTTGTTAAGTTTTAGACAACTCAGCTATACACCATACATTAATATACATGAATTAAAAATCTGTAACATACAGCAGTTAGCACATTTTAACCTACGCATATTTATCTTGAAATATTGTAGTAAAAGCTTATAATAATAATAATTTTACTCTCATTAAATATAAAATTTATATGTCTACAACGTGTTTTAACTATAACATCTGAACTTACTAGAAATGCGCCAGCGCTAGTTTTACCCTCTCCTCGACGTAGCGACCGTCGGCGTTTTCCCATTCAGCCCTCGCACCTGGGGGGAGGATATTCCAGAGGTGCAAGGCTAGGTGGCCGTCGACCAGCAAAGGGTTTTCAAACATCCGGCGTAGACGTTTCATAAAACCCCAAAAGGGTTTCTGTCTAGCCGGATATTCAACCCCTCGCTGGCTTTTCCACCAGCTCTTGAAGTCCGTCGAGGCCTCCTCCCAAAAGACGGACGCCCACTCGTCAATGTCGGCCGTCGTTAAAAACGGCTCTAAATTAATAATAATAATAAAATAGTATACATATTAATTTTTAAATCAAAATATTTGTAAAATCAATGTACCGTAAGCCTCGTAGGTGGCTCTCAACGTCGAAATAAACATAACGAATAGGGCCTCCATTGATAGTCTCGGGTGTCGCGCGCAAGTACAAAAATAAGAATGATTCTTCTTCTTCTATTTTTTCTATTTATACCTCTTTACCCTCATTAAACCTTTTCCGGTTTTTTCTGCTTTTTGGTTGAATCTTTTCGGTTTTTCTTTGAAGGTTCTTGACTCTAGGTTATTCTAGAAAACTATCAAAATAACAATAATCACCACCTTAATTGTTTTGGTATTGCGTCTCTTTAAAGGTTTTAGACTCTAGGTTATTCTAGAAAACTATCAAAATAACAATAATCACCACCTTAATTATTTTGGTGAAGCGTCTCTTGCTACCGTGTTTTATAGAACCTTTGACCTTTTCTAGCATTTCTAATTGGTTTTATGATCTAAATGGCTTCAGCTGTCTAACCTTTCTATGTTTGCTCTGGGAAACACTCTGTATACAAAACCGCATCTACCTACATAAATCATCCAATATAATGTATTAATTTCCGATACGTAGAATAACGTTCATGTATTGATGATTTAGTTCTTTTCTTTTTTCTTTTTCTTTTCTTTTTCTTTTTCTTTTCTTTTCTTTTCTTCAAATATTTTTGAGGTATCAATTACTTTTTACATTTAGAATATTTTTCATCTCAACTGTTCACTTTTCTACATGCGCTTTATGCCCACTCTTTTGGGTCATTTTTCTATAAAAGAATTTGATCATTTATGACTTTATAAGTATAAACCCGTAGGAATAATGTTTCAAGTTTTATAGACTCTTGGAGTTTTTATATGTGGAATTGAGCATTCTGATCTAAAAGACCGTTCTAATTTGGATGATCATTCAGTATGCAGGGCTTCCGATTAGCTTTTCTGTGAACCTGCAGATGGCGCACCTCTTATTTTGGAGCCTGAGGGCGCGTTTTTTGAAGGACTTCCTCTGTGGGCGGAGGGGGTCAATTTTATAAATGAATTCTTTCTTTTATGTTTTCCATTTTTTGTTCACGTTATTATTTTTGTATTTAGACTACAGTATTTTAGTGATAAACAAAAATAAAATAGTGTTTCAAAAGTTTTATAATAAAATAGAATGTTGCATTGAATTAAAAATTTTTGATATGTAAAGATTTTTTAACTCGTCAAATTTTCCGCACGCTTTTTACGACCTTCTTGTTTGGTCATCTTTCTATAAAAGACCTTATTTGTCTACATGCTTTTTACGACCAGCTCGCTCTGGTCATTTTTATAAAAGACCTTGGTCATTTTTGGCAGAACATCAAACTTTATACGCATGCACCCGTAAGGATAATGTTTCATCGCGTAATGACTTTCCCGAGATTTTACTCATTAAACAGACCATTACTGACCAGATTGACCATTCTGACATTTGTTGACTTGAACGATCGTTCAGAAAATGGGACCTCCGAAATATATTTACACCTGCAGGTGGCACCCTTTTGACAAAGGGGGTCCGGGGTGCAAATTTTTGAGGGCTTCCTCTTCCCAGAGGGGAAGCCGTTTTTACACACAATCTCTTTTTATTTCTTTTCCATTTTTTGTTCATTTTAGTTTTCCTTTTTGTGTTCATCATTGATTTTCCTTTTCCACCCACAGTAACACATTTATTACCATAATCGAAAAATTACCGTAATTCTACTATTACGGTAACTCAAGAACATACATTCTTAACCATATGTCAACTCTCCAAATTTTCCGCACGCTTTTTACGACCTTCTCATTTGGTCATCTTTCTATAAAAGACCTTATTTGTCTACATGCTTTTTACGACCAGCTCGCTCTGGTCATTTTTATAAAAGACCTTCTTGGTCATTTTTGGCAGAACATCAAACTTTATACGCATGCACCCGTAAGGATAATGTTTCATCGCGTAATGACTCTCCCGAGATTTTACTCATTAAACAGACCATTACTGACCAGATTGACCGTTCTGACATTTGTTGACTTGAACGATCGTTCAGAAAATGGGACCTCCGAAATATATTTACACCTGCAGGTGGCACCCTTTTGACAAAGGGGGTCCGGGGTGCAAATTTTTGAGGGCTTCCTCTTCCCAGAGGGGAAGCCGTTTTTACACACAATCTCTTTTTATTTCTTTTCCATTTTTTGTTCATTTTAGTTTTCCTTTTTGCATTCATCATTGATTTTCCTTTTCCACCCACAGTAACACATTTATTACCATAATCGAAAAATTACCGTAATTCTACTATTACGGTAACTCAAGAACATGCATTTTTAACTGTACGACCTATAAATCGATCGTATATGTTTACTGTACGACCTATAAATCAACGAAGAAATTAACCGTATATGTTTACTGTACGACCTATAAATCGACGAAGAAATTAACTGTATATGTTTACTGTACGACCTGTAAATCCGCCAAAAGCCAATCGTATATGTTTACTGTACGACCTATAAATCGGCCGAAAGTGACAAATTATAGGTCGTACACAAAAGATAGGGGTATCCTTAAGCATACGACCTATATGGTCCGGCCTTACTACTCTTAACTGTCACGCCTTTAACATGCTTCTCTAAAATTTCCCACCATTGAGGTGAAGTAGAAAATAAAACGTAAACCTGCTGAACAATATCAGAAAACGATTTCGCCGTAGTTGATTTTGCCATATCACCGAGACCTAAATGCCAACTGTGAGACCAGCAGAGGGAACAAAAAAACCTTGGGGTTTTCCTGTAAGATTCAGGCCTGGACACGCTTATTTTGACCTCGCATGTCGGCACCATTGTCATATCTTCGGCCACGACAGTCTGCTAAAGGAATTTTTAGCTCTTTAAGCTTATCCAAGAAAGCGTCCACTAAACACTTTCCTATGCACTAATGGGCAAAAAATAACTAAAGCGTTCGTGTATTTCAACTTCCTTTTCTTTACAGCTAATGTGAATAACAATGCTCATTTGGTCCTGATGATTAATGTCTGGAGTGCAGTCAAGAATAACTGAGTAATACTTTGATTTAGTATATGAGTGCAAAAAATTTCCAAAATTTTTGCTTCAATTAGCTCAACAAGTTTGTTTTGAATATGAATCCGGAGGTACTGATCTCTTGTTTTTCTATTTTTAATGTGTCGCAAATGTTAAGAAACAACAGGATCGTACTTTGCCAACAGTTCAACTAAACCCAAAAACTTTCCATTTTTTGAGCAGCCAAGCTGTTCGTGTGACCCACACACGCTCAAGAACATCACACCAGTGCTGCTTTTCACAATTGATAAGTAACTCAGATTGTCGATCAATCGTCTGATTTTTATGCAGTCGACGTTCCATATCTAACCAGCTTGTGAAACAGCCGATGTGCTTAACTGATGATTCATGTTGAGAAAGAGTTTTTCCCAAGTGCTTCCATTTATTGTATCCTGAGTTGCATAATTTTGTAGATGGATTGGAAAACAATTTGCAACAAAAGCAAAAAACTGAATCCAAATGAATGGAATAAGTTAACCGGGAATAAAAACTTGTAGAAAAATAACGTTTTTCGCTATCACATGGAAATTCATTCAGATATGGATGAATGGGTCCTTTTTCCACAATAAATTTTCGTTGCTGATCATTTAGTTTTCGAGGCCACAAGCCAATATAAAAGTCTATTTCACTATCATTTATTAAAACTTCTGTTTCATGAAAAGGGCCGAACGACAAAGAACTATAATTATTATTCTCCAAAGGTATTTTTTCTGGTACAAAAATTGAACTATTAGCCACCTGGTTCAGATCTGAAGTATTTGAACGAAGTGCTTTAATAGCGCATCTTTCTGAGACTAAATGGACTGGTCTTCTTTTTCTTTCCATTTTTGTTTTGCATAGCCAAATTCATGTTTAGATCCCACACCTTGTCAAGGCATTCTAGAAAATAATATCTAAAACAAAATAGTTCTGACATGACATCACTCAATAATGTTTAGATGAGAGCTATTCAGCAAGAATGAACTTTCTACATGAAAGAACATCATTGATTAATGAAGAACTTCCAAAGCAATTAGAGGCTAAAATTTAAAAAATGGGATTATTCATATGTCAACTTTTTTCTGAATGGAATTAGTGAAAAGAAACTATTACGTGCTACAAATATTTTTGTTGCCAAGACAGCAATCATGTATGAATACTTATAATAATATACTAAACTTTTTAAGTCGACACTAGTACTCAAAGAAGGACACAGAGCCCGAAAACTCAAAACCAGAGTAGTGGACGATTGATTCTATTACAGTACAGAACATTTGGAAAAAAATTTCCAGCAGTCACAAAGTTTAAGAATCAAAGATTTAAAAGTGGTGAAACGGTCACAGTAGTAAGGCCGGCCCGTATAGGTCGTACGCTTAAGGATACCCTATCTTTTGTGTACGACCTATAATTTGTCATTTTTGGCCGATTTATAGGTCATACAGTAAACATATACGGACGACTTTTGGCGGATTTATAGGTCCTACAGTAAACATATATGGTCAATTTCTTCCTCGATTTATAGGTCGTACAGTAAACATATACGGTCGATTTATAGGTCGTACGGTAAAGAATACATGTTCTAGAGTTACCGTAATAGTGAAATTACGGTAATTTTCGATTATGGTAATAGTCGAATTAGGGTAATAGGTGTGTTACTATAGATGAAAAAGGAAAATGGATGATGAACGGAAAATGGAAAATGAAAATATATGTGGAACAAAAATGGACATACAGTATACAAGTACGACACAAAAAGTAAGGCAAAAAATCGATCTGGAAAAAACGGGAAATACAGTGCCCGTGTAGTGCACAAAGGTGAGAAAGGTAAGGTAAACAAAACACCAAAATTGGATCTGGAAAAAGTGGACGTACGGTGCATATAGTGTACAAAGGAAAAAAGGTGAGGTAACAAAACCAAAATCAATTTAGAAAAAGTGAACAAGGGAAAAGAGCACACCTAGGGGGCATAGAGAAAGAACATGCAGAAAAGATTATACATAGATCTGAAAGAGATGGTGTAGTGGACAGAGGAAAAAGAGCATCCCTAGTGGAAATAAAGAGAAGACCTACAGGAAAAATGTTATTGATCTAAGAAGAGAACATTAGACAGCAGTGAAGAAAGCACCTGTGCTTGATAAAAGAAAAACGCTACTAAATGACTTTTAAAAAATCTAATGTGTTGTTTGCTTATATTACAAAATAATCTTATATAACCCATGACCCCTGACTACTGTAAGCTGTCTAGAAAAAAGAAAAAGTCCTAAGAAGGTAATGTATGAAAAACAAAAATCGATCTAAAGAGAACATGCAGTGGACAAAGAAAAAAGAGCATATGTAGTGGACAAAATAAAAAGACGCCCATAAATTATTGTCATTTCATGGAGAACATGTACTGACAGTATTAAAAATAATGAGTAATGGGCCAAAGGGAAAAGAGTATGCCTAGTGGAAATAAAGAGAAGACCTACAGGAAAAATGTTATCGATCCAAAAAGAGAACATTTTGCCAGCAGTGAAAAAAGCACCTGTACTTGACAAAGGAAAAACACTACTGAATGACTTTTCAAAAATCTAACCTGTTGTTTGTTTATATTACAAAATAATCTTATTTAACCCATGAGCCAGGACTACTGTAAGCTGCCTAGAAAAAAGAAAAAGACCTGAGAAGGTAATGTATGAAAAACAAAAATGGATCTAAAGAGAACATGTCGTGGATAAAGAAAAAAGAGCATATGTAGTAGAAAAAGAAAAAGATGCATGTTTAATGTTTCATGGAAGTTAGCTTCACTGTATTTTGTTTTGTCCAACTATTCGTGTTTTACTGTATCGAAATTTTGGTAATTATAAATAGCATCTCAATGAAATAAAATCATTTTGAAAAAGTGTCCAAGTAAAAAAGTGGTTGGTTTTTCTTGGAAGATGTCAGATCTTGATGAGTTTTATATATGGAAACATCCATTTAACTGCATAGTTTCGGCTCCAACAAAATCAGGAAAAACACAATTTGTTAAAAAACTTGTAATTTTTGCTAAAGAAATGATTCACCCTGCTCCTGTGAAAATTTATTGGTGTTATTCCGAATGGCAAGAAGCTTATGATGAATTAGTTCAAAAATGTTCTTACGTAGAATTCCTTCAAGGTTCACCTGACTTGGACGAACTTCAAAAAAGTAAAGATACACCTAAACTATTAATTATGGATGATATGATGCAAGAGATGAAGAATGATAAACGTTTAACTCAACTTTTTACTAAAGGATCGCATCACTGGAATCTATCAATTATACATATAGTTCAAAACGCCTTTTTTGATGGAATGCGTACAAGTAGAATAAATGCTCAATATTTGATTCTTTTAAAAAACCCTAGCGATAGATTACAAGTGCGCACACTGGCTCGACAGATTTTCCCAACTACTTCAAATTATTTTATAGAAGCATATGAGGATGCTAATAGATCTTACACAGACATGTCCTGAAAAATATCGACTTAGATCTAATATATTTCCTAACAATAATCATATGATTTTATATACACCTAAATGATTCATCATTTTTACAGAAAACTTTTTACAAGTTAGTCGGATCTTATTATTTATCGATATGTTATACAGTAAATACACTTTTCTTAATAGCCTTACCGTAATTCTATTTATATCTGTTTTTATTGTATGGTTACAATATCCTTTTCAAATTTATGAAAATAGAGAACCTGTAAATGTTACAGATTTTACGATACCAAATACAGATAATGGTACAGATCGGGAATTATTATGGGAAAATTATAAATTGCATATAACACCCTTACTACATTTTGTAGAAAAAATTTTACAATATCCTCAGAATGATGGTCAATTTATGCAATTACGAATGTGTTTCAAAATATATATTTTCAATCCTACTGTATTTTCTTGCTGTAGCCGTACCAGTAAATTTCAAAACTTGTACATCAAGGGAACTAGATTAGGATATAGTGATACTGTGGATTTATTACGTAGTCAGAAAAAAATATTTGACAGTACATCAGTTTAGTCGAAATTTTGGAAGAGGTTGGTCGTTTTTCTATAATTTGTTTGTTTGTTTGTTCTGTGCCAATTACAATGTCCGCCGCATTTGAAGTTTTTGTCAGAATGGTGCAAAGTAAAGTAAAAGGTAAAAATTTTTTATCTATTTATTCACCTAGTTATTAATCTATAATATTTTTTTATTTGAGGTAAAATACTAACCAACATACAGAAACGTGAGATGGCTGATTTGTTTTGTTCTCGTTTCTCACCTGAAGCCAAGATTTTTTACAAAGACATAGCTAAAGCGTGCAATCATTTACCTCACGAAGATGGTTTACCTATGGAACGTAAAAAAGTTACACAATTTTGGTGTTTTGCCAAATTATTACTAATAGAATTGGATATGATGGAACCTCGCTCTATTTTTGTAGAAGATCTTTTTTTAAAGCTAGATACAACACATAAACTGTTTTTTAAGAATATGAATATATTGTGTGCTTTTTCTAGACGCGAAGAGTTGAATATTATTATACAAAATGAAGCTTCATTACTATCCTAATGTAATACATTAACTGTTTCAATGTTCATTTAACATTTGGTCATTATTGTAATATTTTTATGCACTGTACAGTCTGTTTTGTATATCTTCTAGATTAAAGAAATATATTCACGAGCTCAATGTGTTGAAAAACTCAAATTGTGTTCAAAGACGTGTTTTTCTTCAACATTCTTCCCCTGATTTGATCTGTTGTATATGCGAAATTTGTCTGAACATATTGAACGGTAATATCCCTATTAATTCAAAGTTAAAAAAGAAATTGGCAAGGCATAAATAATTGCTTAGAGCTTTAGCTACAAGACACGAAAAAACAAGAAAAAAGACTTACATAATAAATGTACAAGAATAGTTCAAAGTGGTGGAGCATTTTTACCTCTAGTATTACCGGCTCTATTATCTACACTAGCAGCTTTTGTTACAGAGAAATTATTACAGAATGAAATTTGATAGTAAATTTGCTCTTATCCCTCATGAGGTTCTGAATAAGTTGAATAATTTTCAGGCTTCTTCTTCATCCAGTGCAAATGAAAAGATGGGTATAGCTAGACAAGTTGATATGTATCGTAACGAATTAGAGCGCATTATGCACCGGAAGAACAATACAAAATGTACTCTCAATTATTGTCAGAATATTTAACTTTTGAACATGAAAACGCCCAACCTGCTACCATAATTTTAAAAGAAAATACTAATGATGAAAGTGATAGCATTAATTTAAAGGTTGAGGAAAAAGATTGGTTGAATGATGAGAAATTACTCAGTGGAATCCCTAAAAAATTTAAACGTTCTGCATCATTATTATTGGAACATGTGAGACGTAACCCTAGTATACATGTTAATAAGCAAGGAGAAATATTAATTGACGGGAAATTAATTGAAGGCTCCCATATTATTGATATATTACATGATTTGTCACGTAAACGTTCAAAAATTACCCAACCGCTTGGAGTAGGCGAATTTGCTAATGCTTTGAGAAAACATAATGTACCCTTAGAGGCTATAGGAAATCCTTTGTGCAGAATGTTATTCACTCTACCTCGGAAACTCTCCTACCAAACGGCTGCTGAAGAATCAGATAATCAGGCAAACGGTAGTCTCAAACAGTTGAATAAGTCCCTCGTGAAAGGTGTTGGTGTATTTTCAAGTGAGGAAGAAGATATCAAAGACAATACAATCTTGAGTAAAGGAAACTCGACAGAAAAGAAGATACGGAGAAAAGCTAGAACACTTAGACGATATACCCCTTTATACTAGAACAATGGATAGACTACTTTCAAAATTGTACAAAAATTTACACGGAAACCCTACAGCTAGCTTTTTCTAGCATTGAAAAATTATATGTGGAAGCTAGAAAACACAATAAAACAATTACACGTAAAAATGTTGAAGATTGGCTCTCAAAACAAGATAGTTATACATTACATAAGCAAGTCAACAAAAAGTTTTCACGTAACCGTATTTATGTTACAGCTATGGATCAACAATGGGAAATTGATTTGGCAGATATGTCTTCTTTAGCAGATTTCAACGATGGATATAAATTTATGTTTACATGTATAGATGTATTAAGTAAATATGCATGGGTTGAACCATTGAAATCAAAACATGCAAAGAATGTATGTGATGCTTTTTAAAATATTTTGAAAAGAGGTCGAATCCCTTGGAGAGTGCGCAGCGATAAAGGAAAAGAATTTGTCAACAAAGATTTCCAAAAATTATTAAAAGTAAATGATATACAATTTTTTACTTCCCAGAATGAAGACATAAAATGTTCAATAGTAGAACGGTTTAATAGAACCTTAAAAACTAAATTGTTTAGATATTTTACAGCGTTTACCACTTATAGATGGATCAATATTCTATCAACATTAGTTTCAAACTATAATCATTCTATTCATAGATCAATTGGTGAAAAACCAGTTAATGTTAATTATTCCAATGAAAAACTTATATGGCAGAGACTTTACCCCAAATACACATACACTAGAAAACCTAAGATTGATATAGGAGATTACGTGCGAATTAGTATACATAGAGGTGTGTTCGACAAAGGTTATTTACCTCAATGGAGTGAGGAAGTTTTTAGGGTAAAGCAAACTGTAAAGACTAGAAACCAAATACTTTATAGAATTCAGGATTTGGAAGAAGAGGATATAGAAGGTCGTTTTTATGAAAAAGAGCTACAGAAAATTGATTTTAACCCTGATATCAAAGAATATAAAATTGAAAAGATTTTAAAAACTAAACATTTACCAGACGGTCAAAATAAACTACTTGTGAAGTGGTGAGGTTATCCTGAAAAATTCAACAGCTGGATTTTAGAAAAGGATATACAAAACGACGATGACGATTACGATGAACAACTTTGAATTGGCATATTATATTCAACAAGATAGACTATTATCAAGAATTTTTCTCGGAGTTTTTGCTTGCGATACATTACCAAAGATAGTTAAAAGACCTGCCGCTCTAATTGCAAACATAGATTCATCTTTTCAAAAAGGAAGTCATTGGATCGCTATGCATTTCGATAATGACAACTCTGTATATTATTTTGATTCATATGGTTTACCACCAAACATTCCTGCTTTTATAAACTATATTAACAAGAATGCTACAGTAAGACACATAAATGTGAAACGCCTATAAAATGTTTCTAGCAGAGTTTGTGGTATATATACTTTGTATTTTTTGTATTATAAAGCGCCATGTGTTCCTATGTATAAAATGTTTAGAAGTTTTAGTAATACAAATTTGGCATATAATGATAAGTTAGTTTGTAAGTTCTTTCATTGTAAGTTTTCTGTAAAAGGTCGATTGCAAAATAATTCATGTACACATTAGTAAAAGTTAACTCTGCCTTCTTTACCTATTTTTGTATAATTTTATTACTTTACTAGCTCCACCTCCTTTATGTATTCTTGTGTAATTTTATTGGTTACTTTACTAGCTCCGCCTTTTTATAAATTTATGATTGACTAGTTAATTGTTAAATAAAAATTTTTTTATTTTGAAATGGACAGTAGTAATAGTACGCATTTGGAAACATCTCGCATCAGTCTTTGGGAGTTTTTTGGAACACATCTACCTCGAAACAAAGTGGTGTTCTTCAGTCAGGTCATACTAATATACATTGTAGTCATTACGGCTATAATAAATTTATCTCTCTACAATACTAATACACAAATGTGGGTTGGCTTATTGTGCACTTGTATAGGATATTTATTACCCAGTCCTGTACCAACACTGTTACCTCCTCCAAACTCATTAAAGACAATAGCCACAACAGCTAACACTATAAATAATAATAATGACAACATTTGACGACCAATTTTATATTACTCTTCCTAGTAATAGTGAATATGGAAACACACCCTCCGATTTTTCAGCTCATTTACCCTACCATTTAAAACTAGATGGAAATTGGGAGGTAGGCTTAAGTGAAATAATATATCCATACAGCTGGGCTACAATTTCCAACCATGGAGGAGATAATGTGATATTATTAATTACAGATGGTGTTGGAAATAAAGTTAAAGAAAATAAAGTAATAGTTTTTGAAAAACATTACTTTAATGTAGCCGATTTAATCGAGGAATTGAATGCTAAAATTGGAGCAGCTATTGCAGGAATGGATATTGAAATTGTATTTTCACATGATGAACATGGACGAGGATTGGTTAATTTAAAAATAAAAAGTGATACAAGTTTGCGTAGAATTGATCTGACCAAGCGTTTAATGGAAATTCTTGGTTTTAGCGCTACTAACACTGCTTCTGATGCAACTGCTGAAGATTTTTTAAATAGAAGTGTCAATATTAACCTATATACTGTTGGAGAGAAAACACCAAAAAATTCTAACACTCATATTCCACCATCCAAATCAATTTTTCTTGCCGATCCAGGAAATAAACATTTATATATGTTGGGGATTCAGCCACCAAATTTAAACGATTTACAGAGTTTTTATGTTTACTGTAATATTATCGAAAATCAAATTGTTGGAAATACTTTAGCACCACTTTTACGTATAGTGAATGTGCAGGGAAAATACAAGGATATAGTGAGCCGATTATATGAAACACCTCACTATATACCCATTCAATTGAAAGAAATTACGGTACTTGAAATTAATATAAAAAACAGTATGAATGAGTTTATACCATTCCAATTTGGGAATGTTATAGTTAAATTACATTTCAGGCGACGTACTCCTTCATTCTTATGATACTATTGAATTTATCACAATCAATCATTCATTTGCTTTTGGACACGTTGTCGTCAGGTTGAATTTTGGCAAACACTCTTAATTAATTTATTTATTTAATTTTTATCTGCAAAGCAATATATGCATACAGTATATATTCCCGAAACTGTTGATTACTGGGTCAAGATTTATCAACAGAGCATACAAGATAGTCAATTTCAATTAGGTGGTGGTGCATTGGAAGGTTTTAGAGCAGCATACCCATTTTATTATAGACACCAGGGAGCTGGATTGGGTAATTTTTTCAAGAGTTTATGGCGACTAGCTATGCCCTTGTTGAAGTCTGCAGAAAAACACGCACTTGCTGCAGGTTCTAAAATTGCAGGTGATATGGTAGAAGGACGTTCTTTTAAAGAAAGTGTTACAGATCATGGGCGAAATGCAGCAAGCAATTTATTACACGAGACAGGTGATCGTATTCAGAAAGGAAAAGGTCTAGGAAAGCGCAAACATGTAACTTCTACGATACATTTGAAGAGCAATAAAATGTTGAATAATGGTCAAATAAAGCAACATAAACATAAGCAGCTAAAACAACATTCCTCATTCTTAAAAAAGACTCCAGGTAGAATAGTCGGTTTTAAGGATATCTATTCGAAATGAGTAAATTTATTGATGCTGCATCATCTCCTAGTAGTAAAACGGAATTAGATTTATTTACCGTACCTCCAACTCAAGTAGCTATTCGTAGAAGTTTTTGGTCTGAAATACAACTCCAGAATCCTTGTACTAATGAGGGACTGTACGAGTTTGTTGTTTCACCAGATTCATATATGCTAGATTTATCAAAAAATTTTATATATTTTACTATTCGAATTAGGAAAGCTAATGGTGGTGCTTGCGTTTTAACATCGGATGTCAACAATAACCCTACTGGAAATGTTGTAGCACCAATTAATTTGATCGGCAAAACATTTTTTAAACAGATCAAGATGTACTTAAATGGAAAATTAATATCTGACAGGTAAGTTTTATAATTAAATGTATGTTCACGTTTTTTTAATTTTAACATTTTAACATTTTAGTGGGGATAGATACGCTTACAGATCTTATTTGGAAACCGAAGTGAACTATGGTTGTGATGCTAAGTCAACACATGTTGCAGCTGCTGGTTATGCTTTTGAAAATGGCGATGTTCTTGATATAAAGAAAAACAAGGGTGCTTTGGAAAGAGTTCAGATGTTCAAAAACAGTGCAGATGTTGAATTAATGGCTCCTATACATGCCGATCTATTTATGCAAGAACATTTTCTATTGAATCAATGTACTTTGAAAATTGATTTATACAGACATAGAGATGATTTTTGCTTGCAAAAATTTATATCTACTGACAACGAAGCTTATAAAATCGAGGTTAAAAGCATGTCTTTATTTATTAAAAAAGTTGAAGTTGCCGATAATATCAATCTAGCTATTGAATCCATGTTACAAAATACAGCTGCAAAATACCCTATTCGTCGATGTCATGTTACAAGTCTATACATAACAACTAGTCGTTGCTCAGCCCCTCTGAACTCATTGTTCACAGGTCCTTTACCTCCTCCTCTCGTTGTGGCGCTCATTGATGGTTCGGCTGCTAGGGGTGATTATTATCAAAGCCCCTTCAATTTTAAGCATTTCGGATTAAACGAAATTAAAATAACAAGTGGTACTACAACATTACCTACAACGCCGTATATGTTAAATTTTAAAGAAAACAAATATTTGCGCACTTTTATACAATTATTTGAGGGTGTAGGAATTGGTACAGATAACAAGGGTAATGAAATTACTCAAAATTCTTTTACAATGCATAACACGGTTTTTGTTTTTGATTTGACTCCTTGCGGTATGGATGGTAATTTTTGGGAACTCGTACGTGAAGGAACCACCAGTTCACAGATGAATTTTGGAGAGGATATACCAGATGGTGGTATTGAAGCACTTATATACGCAGAATTTGACTCTCTCATAATGATTGATAAAAATCGTGAAACCTTTACAGATTATAGTATTTAAATATGTTATATATTTATATATCATGTACATTTTCATTTTTTTATAATAAAAAACATTTACAGCTTTATTTGTTGCTGGTACTATCCTTTTTCAGATTACTCGTTATTTTTGATACTGGCCAGTACATGTTCTCCATGAAATGACAATAATTTATGGGCGTCTTCTTATTTTGTCCACTACATATGCTCTTTTTTCTTTGTCCACTACATGTTCTCTTTAGATCGATTTTTGTTTTTCATACATTACATTCTTAGGCCTTTTTCTTTTTTCTAGACAGCTTACAGTAGTCCGGGGTCATGGGTTAGATAAGATTATTTTGTAATATAAGCAAACAACACATTAGATTTTTGAAAAGTCATTTAGTAGTGTTTTTCTTTTATCAAGCACAGGTGCTTTCTTCACTGCTGTCTAATGTTCTCTTCTTAGATCAATAACATTTTTCCTGTAGGTCTTCTCTTTATTTCCACTAGGCATGCTCTTTTTCCTTTGTCCACTACACCATCTCTTTCAGATCTATGTATAATCTTTTCTGCATGTTCTTCCTCTATGCCCCCTAGGTGTGCTCTTTTCCCTTGTTCACTTTTTGTAAATTGATTTTGGCTTTGTTACCTCACCTTTTTTCCTTTGTACACTATATGCACCGTACGTCCACTTTTTCCAGATCCAATTTTGGTGTTTTGTTTACCTTACCTTTCTCACCTTTGTGCACTACACGGGCACTGTATTTCCAGTTTTTTCCAGATCGATTTTTTGCCTTACTTTTTGTGTCGTACTTGTATACTGTATGTCCATTTTTGTTCCACATATATTTTCATTTTGAATTTTCCGTTCATCATCCATTTTCCTTTTTCATCTATAGTAACACACCTATTACCCTAATTCGACTATTACCATAATCGAAAATTACCGTAATTTCACTATTACGGTAACTCTAGAACATGTATTCTTTACCGTACGACCTATAAATCGACCGTATATGTTTACTGTACGACATATAAATTGACGAAGAAATTGACCGTATATGTTTACTGTACGACCTGTAAATCTGCCAAAAGCCGATCGTATATGTTTACTGTACGACCTATAAATCGGCCAAAAATGACAAATTATAGGTCGTACACAAAAGATAGGGTATCCTTAAGCGTACGACCTATACGGGCTGGCCTTACTACTGGTCACTAGTAAACACAATTAGCATAACATGAGAGGCAAACAGCTATCTATTGATATGCCATTCAATACTATTGATCGAAAAATAAAAAATCCAATCTGATAGAAATTATAGAAATGTTAAATCTGTTGTTTGCACTAAAAACACAAAAGAATGTAACAACATGGAACAGATTGAAAATAGTTTTAGTGAAAAACAAGACGTGCATGAAGAAAGCGTAAAAAATCGCTATGCTAGAACTAAACTGAATCGGAACTATTACAAGATTACTCATCAATTTTAGTCTTTAATGTAATGCAGAGCAGGTAGCCTCTGGTAGACATCATACCTCTGAAATAAAACATCGTGAAACAAAATGACGTCTTTTATGAAATGCAAGGTTTGCACATAAACCTTAATAAAACGATTAAGAGCAACAGGAACAAAATCACGCGGCAATGATGTTTGTTGCAATTGTGCACTGTTTACATACAACAATAGAAAATTTTATTAAGGGCGGCTAAAAAAGGCTTCAAGCATGCACTAAAAAATTTTAGTGGCTCTAATTTTTTAGCGGCCCTGGGCGGCCACCCAGTTCCTCATCCCCTAAGAACGGATCTGTGCATAAGGTATAGACAGATGATATAATTTCAAGAAGCAACATTTTTTGGAAGTTTAAGACACCTCTAGATTACACTAAAATTCCTAAATTTTTACGAGCCAATTTGGCTGGTGCTGTTAAATTTTTAGGATTCAATCAGAATTTTTAGGAGCCATGGCTCCTAGTTAGCCTAAGAAACCCTCAGTAGCTTAGTTTTAAATGTAATTTTTTTGATGGAAAATGTTAATTTTTGAAAAATGGTCAAAAACGTCAAAAAATGGTCAAAAACGTTCTGTTTGCTTCGCACAATAAATAAATTTTTTGTGGTTTTTTAAAACAAAAATTAGCATTTTTTGAACTTTTTCCAACATTTTTGGTTAAAAAAATCTAATTTTCCTCTTTCAGAGGTACTCCCCATAATTTTTGAGAATCAGTGAGCCCCAGGCTCAAAAAAATCGCCTGCCCCCCCCCCCACCCCCAGGCATAGGAGCCCCATTACATGTGTGGCTGCATCCATAGCTTGCTCAGGCGTTCAAATCAAGATATTCCAGTAAAAAACATATTCCGGTAAAAAACAAAAAACAAAAAATAAAATGACAAATATATGGACCAACGAACTCCTCTGCACCTCACAGCTAGAGAAAGTCATCAAGTAGCTGATAAAATCTAGCATCAAGGTTAATGCACATGTGATCAAAATTTTTAGTCCTCAAAACTTTTATTCCCCTGGTTGGTTTCTAGACAATATTCAAGGTCATTTATGAATAGTCCAATGACTGATCAATTTCATTACATCGTCAAAGTGCAAGGAATCATACATGTGAACAAGTTCAGATTGAAACTTGGCAGTGAAAATGAGGAAACATTTGCTTCAACAGCTATTCATGTAGAAAGCAAAAAAAAGACATACTTGAGGGTAAAATTTCCAACTCAAGGTGGTTAGAATTCGGGAATGCATAATAGTTGTGCTTTTGTCAATCATAAAACCTATGAAAAATGAGGCAATATTTCAATCCAGAAGACTATGCAACTTAACTCCAGTACTATACTGAGAAAGCTGAATAAACTGACTATGGTTTCAAAGGTTTTAATGCTTCACCATACCAGCATAATGGTGGACTTGGTAGTTTCTCTAGATCATTATTCTGAATTCAGAATGGCTATTCCATCATGAAATCAGCTGCTGGTCATATAAGCAAGCAGGCACTGTCAGGTCTCTGCAGATGCTTTACAGACTCGACGAGGTTTGTTGTGCAGGTCTTTCCTTAAGGGCTTAAGAGAAGCTTGGTTCTGGTCCGAACTGACCTGTTAGAGCTAATTCCTTGGCTATGCCTCGGAGATTGTGCAACAGTCTGGTTCCGCCAGACCTGGCAACAACAATTAATAACTTACCTTAAATGAGGGGCCTCACAACAGAGCCCTCAAAGTCTCCTAGGAGAGAAAGGCTTCCCCTCTGGGATAGACTTACCTGCAGGATCCCTAATAAGGTATTCCTAGGCTTGCTGTCAGCATGCGGGGCGCCTGGGCCTTTGGCCCTTCGCTCCAGATGATTATTCGAATCTAAATAATAAACCAAATGTCCGTAAATAATAAATATGGAATATTTAAAACAAATGTGGGTACACCACTATATAATTTATGTAAATTAAACACTAATTTGCTGCGTAAAGATTTATTGGAGGCCAGCACAATATTTTCTAAAAATATCATGAAAAGACGATAATAGTGAAGAATTATTTTTCACTATCACTTCCTTCTCTTTGTGGCGCTCCACTTCTATGCAAATGTCTGCGCCGCTGGTCATACAATTCTTTGATTTGCATGTTGATTTCCCATCGCAGCCTACCAGCAACAGGGTGCGTAACATCCCTCCCACATCGAAACCGACCTACGGGAGGTAGAAAAAACTTTTGGCGCGGTTACCACGGCATTAGTAAAATTACCAAGAAGTCTACCATTTGGGGGACTCCCGGTTTCCCAGTCTGTCTTGGCTCAAACTCCGGTAATGGTCATTGGGCACAACAAATACCAAGGACTTCGCTGCAATGTCTGGCAAGTGACGCCCATTTTGACCTCGGCTTTGGTGGAAAGACCTCCTGTCCTAAGGAGTATGACATTGCCATCGGTGCTGAATTGGGTCAATTTCGGGTTTGGTTGTATGGTCTACTTGTTGTGGTAAGCTGTTGGTCGACAGTCTAATCGAGCATGCAAACCCCTTTCCCCCGTCTCTATATATGTTTTCTAAAATAAACTAAAATACCAGATTATATTACCATACAAAAAGGTGACATGGGAATGTAGGAATATCACAAATTTAAAATGCGCTAAAAAATTTGAGCAAAATTGTGGCCAAAAATTTGAAAATATTTTTGCGGTTGCTTTTTGCACCGGTTTTTGAAAAAAAGAATTTTTGTTGGCCAGCAGCACTGAAAATTTTACATAATATTTTTGGATTTTTTGATTTTGTAATTTTTTTTGGATTTTTGTAATTTTATTAGTTTTTTTGGATTTTGTGTTTTCTGAAATCAGTAAAATTTGTATGAAAAAGTGAATTTTGGGCCAAAATTGTGCTGCTATTTACTGCTGCTGCCTGCCGCCTCTATAGCTTCCTCGAGGTCTAGCTCGATAGTATCCCCTCTGGCCTTGGCCTCAGGTCTGACCTCCATCTTGGCCTTGGTTTTGGCCTCCTTGGCCTCTACTGCATCTGCCAAGCAGTTCAAAATTCGGATTATAAAATTGTGCATCCCGGTCTTGGCCTTGGCTTTGCCAGTTTCCTCAGCCTCTGTAGAGTCACTGACAGCACCCTTGAAAACCTCCTCTCACTTGGCCTCTGCCATACCCGGGTCTACCCTGGTATGGGGCAGGGTTTGAGAATGCATCATCTCTCCCCTGTTGTCTCCACGCTGAGTCCCTGCTTGTGCAACCACTATATTGTTGTTTTTGTGGTCAAAAGTTGAATTTAATGATTTTGATGATGAGGATTGAGATTTAGAAAGTGGACTTTTGTATGAAGAACTAGCAGCTCCACCATACAATCTCTGGCTGGTCGATGTCAAAGGTTGTTGCATCGACAGCTGTTGTTTCTTAGCCGGTGGAAGTCTAGGCACCTTAAACTTACCTGGGCTCTTGGCATCCATGCACTTATACTTATCAGGCTTCAGTTTATCATCGCCTGGTGCCTTCCTTTTCACACCCATCTGGTTTAACCTCTGTGATGCCATAAAGATGTATTGATTAAATGCTGCAATGTAGAATTCATCTACACGATTTCCCTGGCCTTTGACGACTAGTTGTCTGTTTGCAAATGAACATGCCTGGGCATACCACCTACCAATTGCTGTGGGCGTGATCAGAGGTAAATCCAACTGTAAAAGTATCATCAGGGTCACGTACCTGATGGCCATAAAGACGTCTGAAGCATCGTAATCCTGAAGTCATCTGGGAATGAGAGCTAAAATAATCCACTCCCAAATTTCTTCAGGTACACATTCTCCGTCAAACATGAAACAACCTTGAATTTGGAATTGTTGGTGGTAATTATCATAAATCTCGGCCATAGCATCCTTGACCATCCTGTAGATTATTGGCTGTTCTTGGCAGTCAAAGGCAAAATAATTGGCCACCTCTGGATTTTCAAATGAGATTGGGCCAATCATTCGCCTCTGTTCTCTTTGCCACTCTCAATAATCAATCAGAGTCTCTGCTAACTGACCAGAAGTGACATATTGCTGTGGTTCCCTTGCGGGTCTATTAGCCACCACATTCAATTTGACATTTTTGATCAATTTTTCCTCCCATTCAAAATCGGGCTTTACCAACACACTTCCCACCTGTTTTTTACTCTTGGCCATATAGCTTGTGGGAATGGACTTACATTTCCCAGATGAAGTACTAACCTCTCCACTGGTTTTCGATACGGTTCACATCTGAGTGTACATTGCAGCGGATGTTGTTGCTTTATCTGATCTCGTTTGACTCTTTGAGGTCTCGGATCTTGACTTTTGAGTTGCTGTGATGTCTGGGGTTGTCATTTCTTGGACTGTGTCATAGGCGTCATTTTTGGAACCAGTCATAGGCGTTCCTTGCTGCTGCTGTTTGGCTGCTAGTCTACGTGCATGCGCATTACTTAGTCGAACTCGGCGTCTTACTTTTTCTCTGCCTAATTGTCAGATAAATCTTTCTGACATTCCTTCTGCCAACATCTGCTTAACTTTTTCGGGAGAATAAACTCCAGGGATTCCTTCATCATAAATTCTTCCCCTTTTCATCAGCTCTGTGGCCACTACAGCTGAATCTGAGCTGTCTTCAGCATATGACTGCTCCTTCAACTTTTTCTGCAACACCCACTGGCGCAGGAATTCCTGCTGCGCCAGGCGTTTTTGTTCCTGAATTTGTGCTTGAAGGGTTTCGTGCTTCGCTTGCAGGTCAGGAGCCTTAGGATCTTTTGACTGGACAGGTATTTCCTGGGATGCTTCCTGCATCTGTCCAGTCTAACATCAATTCCCGAGATTTTTGTGGCTGTTTCATCAATTAGAGTCTGGACTTTTTCCTCCTCTATCTTTTGTTGCTGCATCTCAGCCTCTTTTTCCTCCAATGTCTGGCTCGCTGGTTCCAGAATTTCACCTTCTTCCTCCTCCAAACTGGAATCAGAGACTGAATTATATATCTTGGGTAAAAGCTGTTTAACTTTAGCTGGCAAAACAGCTGGAGCCTGAGGCACAGATTGCATGATGGTGACAATTTCCAGTTCTACCTCTACCAGTTGCTGAGCTTGAGATACTGTAGTTGGCTGTGCCACTGCTAGTTGCATTTGCGGCAGCACCACAACTACCACTGCAGCTGCTTGCATAGCTCTGGTGACAACCTCTGGTTGCTGTGTTTTGACCACTGGCACTGACACTTGCTGCTGCGTTTTAACCTGACCTGACCCTCCAGCTCGTGCTGTCTGGGATGCAGATGGCTGATTTAACAGTACCTTTGAAATCGAGTCACTGGCTGGGGTATATGTCATAGTACACCCAGGCATATTTGAGGACAAAGTTCTCTCCCAGAAGCTCCTGCTGATGAACTCCAGTCTGATTTCGAGTGGGTTGCGTGGTGCGTCTGCCATTGGGTAATCCATCGGTATTTTTTTACAGGTCAAATAGGGTGTAGTAGTTGGTGGATCATTAGGCAAACTAAACACTCCTCTATATTTGGTGAGACATTTTAGACCTTGTTCTAATTGATCAGAAGGTATGTTGGATTCAGCTAGCATACTGTACAAAGCTTCCCTGAACTCTTTCTCATCAGTTTGAGTCGAATCGGGTTTAGCTTGAGCTGCACAAGTTTGCAGCTTCTCCTCCTCTTCAACTATCTTCCCCCTTAGTTGATCTTGATTAGAGGAATCACATAACACAGAATTAGTATAGCCAATTATTTGGTTTTGTTTCAAATGCCATCTTGATCCTGTGCTATTAGATACTATAACTAGAAAATCATTTTTAGTACCATCTACTATAGTACTAGGAATGTGGAACCTTTCTTCATTTTCTTCACACTCAACTATGATTCCATTCAGGCGATTTTGGCCTACCTTGTCCCAAAGTTTTGCTTTCACAGGTATATCAGTACCACTAGGCAAGTAGACTTGACTGGAACTTACCACTGGCACCAAAACCTTTAAAAGACAAATCTTTGGCTGAGATTGATCAGCGGCACTCATCCTAGATTCCACAGCACTCGTGGTCATTACCTCTCCACAATTCGTTTGGGGCTGGTCCAGTGTCACGTATATCTTTTGTTGACAATTGTTGAGCATCATCTCCTGCTTCTGAAATCTATTATGGCTCCTACCTGAAGATGAGCTAAAAAGTCTGTTCCCACAATTACATTTTCACCTGCTTCAGGTATAACAATTGCTTTTACAGGAAACTGTCCACACAGGGTATCCATCCTAACTTGAATATACCCATGAGCTTGGATTGTTTTACCATCAGCTACAGTAACATTCAATATCCTTGGATATTCAGCATAGTCAAGACCCACAGTTTCTTCCAGAAACTTAGCTGACATTACCGCACACTGAGATCCAGTGTCAATGAGAGCCAATGTCTTATGACCTCCTATAATAACCTCAAAGTGAAATAGGGATGTTTTGGGGTACATATCCAGCAAATGTTGCTCCTGAGGGCTGGCTGATGTGCTCCTCTTTATCACCTGTACTGCTGGAACTACAGTTTGTGCTGCAATAGCATTCCTTTGGACGATGCTGCCCAATACCATGTTAGGGCAATTCACTCTCTGATCTACCTGGCCCAAAGGATTCATTTGTGATTGCCTAGCAACCATTACACTAGAATAATCCTTTGTGGGCTGTTGATTTGTGAGATGACCCTGATGCATAGTCTGAGTTGGTCCCGTAACAGCCTGAGTCGGCTGAAATGACTGTAATGCAGCTTGCTGCTGGTATTGCTGCATTTGTTGATACTGCTTCTGTAGTTCTTTAAATTCCAAAAATTTGTTGTAATCTGAATTCTGTTCAAAATTTTCATGGCTATCCTGATATCCAGAATAGCCAACATGATAGGCATCTCTGCCTCTGCTATTAAAGTTAGCATTGGGGTAACCTCCTCTACCACTGTAGTTACCTCTAGCAAAATTGTTGAAGCCTCCCCTATTGAAGGTAGGGAAGCTAGCTCTGACTCTGCTCCTGCGCTTGGACAAGACTTGCAATGTCCTGCAGTCTGCAGAATTATGTGTTATGTTCTTGTGGAAATCACACCATGGCCTTCTAGGATCTCGGGAGACTTGACCTCCCTGGCTGGTGCTGGGTGGGTATGGCCACATCAGACTGATTTTCCATTTGTCTACAATCAACTTTTTGCTGGAGTTGATCGAATCTTTGGACCAGTTGTACCATTTCCTTAGAAATTTTCGAGAGAAGAGACTCCTTCTTACCTTTTTTGGTCTGAGCCCTAGGGGCTTCCCGAACTGGAATCTCCTTTATTTCAGGTGAATCACTTCTAGACCTTTGGGTCTGGGCTGGTACCTGATATTACCTAAAGTTTGATAAGGTTGCAGAAACCTCTGTCTCTGGCTTTGTTGAAACCCTTCTGACTGATTCCTAGCAATTACTGCATTTTTAGGATCATGCCCACTCTGCATGGCTACCTCATTGATAACAATTGGATCCTGCTCAGTATCCCTAGGTCCATACCTTTGAAAGGCATTTTTGTATATGTGTTCAATATCATGAAATTCTACAGCTATGTCATACCAAGTTCTGAAGGTATGTTTGGAATTTTTCAGTTCAGACTGAAATGTCGGATCACTTTTATACACAAATGTGTCAATGATTAGTCTCTGTTTTGACTGATAGTCCAAATCTCCCTTTACTAGTTCCACTAATATACTGACTCTTTTTAAAAACTCTATGGTCTGTTCATTTGGTCTTTGTTGGATCTCAAATAATTCCCTGGTTAGCATTTCCAAGTTACACTCTGGTGCAAAGACATTAATTATGGCCTTCCTGGCTTCCCTATAGGTCATGTTGTCACTTGCAACAGCCTTTGGTCTGCCCTTATAAAGCCTCAGCAGTGCTTCATACTTAGCTGATTTGGGTGTATCCCTATGGAATTCCCCTTCTAGTGCTGTCAAGAAGCTAAGCACTTGCTGATTTACCATACCTTCTTCTGAAAGTTTGGGTAACACACCTTTAAGGATATTCCTTATAACAATCTCATGTGCCAAATTATTTGTTGGCATTTCCCTCTGATCATATGCTGCTGTTAGAACTGGATCCATATCAGAGTTTAAGGATTCCAACATAATTTTATTAGGATCTTATTGTGGTGGTACACCTCCTTGATTTGAGTATATATTATCTCTGTCAAATCTGTAATCCCTATATGGGAAACATGCCAGTTGACCTGGTCTAAGGGTATTTGGATCAACTGTATTTCCTCTACCCTCATAGACCACTTGTGTCAAAGTTGGATGCTGCTGAGCTAGGTGATTTTGATTCCTTTGGTCTGCGGATTGCTTGGCTCCCTCGAATCAAACATCCCTAGCTTGACCTCTCCAACTATTGGGCTCAAAATTGAGTCTTAGCCCTTCATAAAACTCTGGCCTATTACTAGGTTCTCCCCTGCATTTGTTTCAGCTAAGACATGGTTGTCTCTTTCTGCACCACTATTACATGGTCAAACCTGTCTATCCAGCTCCTGTCGGTGACTTTGGGCTTCCCTTTTACTGTCCTCTATGGTGGCATTCCCAATGATGTAGAACAAGGCTTCGATGGTCCCTTTAAATTCATGCAGTTGCGTCGCCAATTCTTGATTGGACATCTCAGGAGTTCTTTCCGGCTGCTGGAGTCGCTCCTGATCTTGTTGGCTCCTCTCTAACGGTTGCCATTCAGTTGTGGGGTCCACTTCATTCAAATTCGGTCAAATTTCTGGCGTAACAATGTCCTGTTTCAGTCCTGCTAATTCGACCCTGGGTGGTGATCTTTTGATGTTTCCCGGGGGCGCCCCATCAGCATCTGGATTTGGATTTGCTGGGCCTGCCTCTTGTTGGTCCATGGCAATCGTTGGAGGGCAGTCCAATGGCACACGGGCATCCTACACTGTAAAATGCATTGCCTGTTGTTGCATTGGCTGTACCCTCCCAGGAGTCTGTTCTGGAATCACTTGGTCCAGGGCAGCATGCCATTGCTGATCCCTGTCTCCCAAATTGAGTAGATTCCCAGCATTCGCCACTCTGGGTGGTGATCTATGCAAAGTATTACCTCTCAGTATCCTTCCACTATATAATTTATGTAAATTAAACACTAATAAAGTTTATTGGACGCCAGCACAATATTTTCTAAAAATATCATAAAAAGACGATAATAGTGAAGAATGATTTTTCACTATCACTTCCTTCTCTTTGTGGCCATCCACTTCTATGCAAATGTCTGCACCATTGGTCATCCAATTCTTTGATTTGCATGTCGATTTCCTATCACAGCTTGCCAGCAACAGGGTGCCCAACAGGTTTAGTCAGTAGACCAAAAATTATAGAAGTCTAGAGAAGTGATATATTCTCAAAGCAAAGCATAAAAATGTCTCTAATTGATACAATTTCTAGTGTTAGTACAAAGTCAGATTTGAACTTTTTTACAGTACCTCCAACAAAATTTGTAATTAAGTGGAGATGCTTGAATGAAGTCAACCCTATTAACCCTACCACTCAGAGCATCCTATATGGGGAAAGGGGGCATTAGCCAACCTTAGATCTGGAAGTTTATTAACTACCCCAGTAAGAAAAACCTACTGGTCGAGTGAAATGACTTACTGGTTCATGAGATTTTGGAAAGTGTTCTCATTGGGCACTTTAAGAGGAACTGCTATTGGCAACTTTTTTAGAATGCATGGTCAGTATGAGAAAAATATGTTTATTGTGTCAAGAGGTTTGAAAATGTATGTACTGCATAAGTGATTTTGGTAGATGAAAGTTGAAAATTTGACAGGTGTATGCAACCACTGGTTTTTGTAGGAGAAAAACAATTCTGCCTCCATACAAAGATCTGTATGGTATGTTTATAAAAAGTAGAAACACATTTTGTCAAGATTACACTTTTCTGGCACCTACCTCAGCATTCTATGTTGTAATTATTGGGATTGGGCAATCCACTGTTTTCTCCCAACTTGTGCTTGTATTCAGGGAGTCACCGAAATGTACACCCTTCTGCAACCTCACACACTGAAAAATAGGACAGCTTGGCATGGGACAGTACTACCAATATGATATATGATTTTACCCCCATCTAGATTTTCGACCTTGGACACATCTGCTATTATTCATGGTGGTCTCTGTGAATTTTACGTACCTCTGGATCCCCACTCAATTCAGTCCAGTTAAATTATTTGTATATGGTGTTGAAGGCAACAGCCACTGCTCCTTCTGGTGGTGCAGTCCATGTGATTGCCCCCATTAATTTAATTTGTCAAACACTCTTTAGGCATGTTGGGCTATTTTTGAATAAACTTTGATAGTTTTTTAGGCATGATAGTGGTGACAATTATGCATATACAGTATTCTTTAAGACTTGTTTAAATTTTGGTTTTCATGCAACAAATAGTTATCTTCAGTTGTCATTCTCCACTTCTGAAGCTGGAGATAAAATCGACTCTACAGACTGCCAGGGATTCAAGGGATTATTTCAGGCAGACAGTGGAAATAATGACCCCTCTTCACATTGATCTCCTTGTGCAAGATCGATATTTACTCAGTAATACAGAGCTAAAGCTGGAAATCATTCGGAACAGTAATTTCATTTACAGAGTCCTGCTGGTGATGCAGAAAATGTCACACTAGAATTCTGTCATCAGATGAAACCCTTTGTCAGAAAAAATGAAATTCTTGATAGTGTTGCATAGGCACCAGAAAAAGCTATGCTAAAAACACACATCAAGTACTCAATTAGGAGGGTACAAATGGTCAGTCTTCATATCACTACTATGACACAATATAATCCACTAAATACCTTACTCACTGGTCAGCCACCACAAAAAATGATTATTGCATGTATTGACATGGATGCTTATAGTAAGGATTTGAAAAAGATCTCCTTTAATTTCAAGTTATACAGCATTAGTAAGGTGAAGGTAATCTCCAGTAGACAGACTTCTCCGGACACTCCATTGAGAATAGAATTTAGGAATATAGCTACATTCAGGCATATGATCAACACTTTGAAGCTTTAGACATGGTGAAGGAGAACAAAAGTAATAGTGTTAGTACACGAAATTTCATAAATAGACTGCACTACTTTGCCCTTGACTTGACACCAGATGACGATGACAGTGGACACTGGTGTCTTATTAGTGATAGATCCATTAGTATGGAATTGACTTTTGACAATCAAATACCTGACACAGGTATAGAAGTAACTGCTTCTGCAGAATTTGATTAATTAATTATGAATGACAAAAACAAACAGGTCTTTACCAATTACACTGCATAAACACCATTGAGATAAACACTTTGATCAATATTGATCAAGTACATAGGCAAATTTAACCTAGGGTATTTCCAATAAATATTTTTCCTTTGCTAAAAGTTTGCCAGCAGATTTACTTCTAAATCTGAACATGCATGATAAGCCAGGTTCTCATTGAGTAGCTCTTTTTATCGATAAAATTTCAAATGGAAATATTTTGACAGCTTTGGCTTGGAACCAATAGCTCAGACCAAGAGAACATCAAAGGCTTCCTGGAGGGCACTGGAGCTGTCCCACTACTGGCCAATGTCGGAGTAGGGGTAACCATCTGGACCAGGGCTCAACAAAAATGGCCCAGTTCAGGACCCGTGGATTGGCTACAACATCAATCCTACGGGTGGAATGTTGTATGTTACCACACAACATCTAGTTCATGCAGGTTCAATAATGAATGAGTGCAACAATTCTTTACAGCTACTTCCAGCCAGCTGTATGCCTACATTATTTGGTGTTCAGCACGATAGTTCACTGAGATATTGATATTAGCTTGGAGCAGAGTTATGCTGATGCTTACATTACTGGTTTTATCAATTAGTCAATACTATGGTGCAAGATGGACGATTTTTGTCTGAAATCTCTATAGAACATAAAAGTTGATTATGCACTATAATTTTGAAAAAAAATGGATCCCTCATAATTTTATGTGACATTAAGATCACCAAGCAATGCTCAAAGTGATTCTTATAACTCAGCTTCCAAGTTCAGCATTAATTTACCTTTTCATTTAGTTTTATATGAAGACTGGAAATGTGCACTCTGTGAATTAATATATCCTAATACTTGATACAACTTCTCACCCCACAATAGTACAATACAATCTCATGATTGGAAAACCAAAACTAAGCACTTGCAAAGATACTATCCACTTGATATGAGACCAGGACCATTCTTAGGGGTTAAGCCGCCCTAGGGGAACTTAGGTTTAACGGCCCTCATTTTTTCCAATAGTTATTATACACTGCGCCATTTTTAGGTAATAGATGGTTCACTACTTTACATATTTTAGAATATCTAAAAACGATGCATAATTCGATTATTACAGGATTATTATTCACTAAACATAGCACATTTATAAACTGGTCAAATGACTACAGTCTTTCAACTCTGTGTATGTGTTATGTTTAGAAACTCTTTGCTAAAATCCGAGGATGTCAGCAATATGACTAAAGAGTCTATTGGCTTGAACCGAACTAGCTACCCTAGGTCACTCAAATGTGATCCTATTGGTGAAGGCTGATACAGTGCAACAGTTCTTTAGCAGACCTAAACACAACCATCAGTCACTATACAGGAACTGGAATCCAACAGCTTGCACCTAAAAAACTACCAGAATACTCCAGAGAACCTTGTGGCCCAATATAAAAGTTGATTGCCACTAAACAATCAGTAAACGAACAATGATCAGCCATCCCACTTTATTGGCATAAAAAGACAATAACAAAATTATGGTGGTCGGGGGGCTCGCACAATACACATAAATTTACAAGAGTGATTATCACCTATCACATATTGCCCTATAAAGGCAGTCATGCCCACATAATGATGCCTTCTTGCCATTTTCACAATTTGCATAGATGGCATGCCTGCTACCGTAAGTGCATCTCCAACATATGCTCATGCTCATAAACGACATTATACAGTATATACCTTGTATGTAATGCAATGTCTGCACAAGCCTCAATAAAACGCCAGAGACAGAGTGTACAGCGGACTTTACAAATGAAATTCCCAGATTTCGCAGGTCTTTTTTCCACAATATACCAACTTTTCCAGAGAAAAATTCAATTATTGCTACATAGAATGGTAGAGATGTGTATACCACACAGAGACCTGAGCAATGTGCTGATATTTTTCGACAAACTAGAATACCAAAAACATCAACTAGAAATCAATCACTTTTGATAAATTTGGTTGAAACAATGTAACTCAAATCGATTTTGGACTGAAAAATTCATGCGAAATTCAGAAATCAGGTAAGCACCGAAAAGTATAGATTCTTTGACCAACAAGAACTTTTGTCATTTCCCAGTACTAATCAAAAGCTGTAAACATGGATAACCTTATAAAACAGACATGATAATAAAAAATTCTATGAAATTGATTTTAAAATATTTTGACAACATTTTTCTAGATTCTACGATACCTGATCTCAACATTTTTTTCCGAAAATAAATTTTCATCAGTATTCAACAATTTAACTTTTGTTGCCACATTTTTTCGTTTCAGTAGCTGTCTATTTTTCTTTAAGTAATTATGTTTCAGCTGTTTGATGGTTTTTTTGTGTCGAGAGTGGCTGTTTTTGCCACTCTTGGCATAGAGACGCGCAGAGTGAAAAAACAGGTGATTTACACAATTGTTAAATTTGTGTGTTCTGATGCACATTGTGTGGACTGTAAAGCTCCATAATTTTTCTCAAATAGGAAAGATTTTTTAAAACACGTCTCTACTCAGAAAAGCTCATATATGTAGCTGCTGTTTGTGTACAAGTTAGAATGATTAATACTTATTGTATTAGCATTTTGAGTAGTGTACTAACTATGCACGACAAACTGGGTTTTAGCACCTGTTTTATTCCTAATCTACATAAATTTTATGTATCTAAAACATAATGTAATCTGAATCTAGTGGCTGAATGTGTGAGAATTCCAATTAAATGTGTCATTACCTAACGGCTGACTACAAACATTTGTTTCAAAGCGTATCATAAACTTCCCAGATTATTGTTATCCTGGCAGAATCGCTATTCTGAAACTCGATACCTTTGAAAAATGGAGAGTCCTAACTCATATTGTCATGTTATATAAAATATCTTTTTAAGAAACTGATTTAAAGTTGGAATACTTCTGCGCTATGATGCAGTCGACCACCAGTTCTGGAAGCAAAGAGACATAAAACTAAAAGTGGTACCGAAAAATTGAAAAGAGTGGTCAACAAAGTGCCTGTATCATCAAGGAAAAACTTTTTTGAATAGAGTAAATGAGCCTTCCATAATTTTGATTGAAAGTTTGGCTGCGACTTCGCTGCATCGATCATTTCATAACGAACGGAATATAACATCGAAAATTTTCAGAACCAAGAAAAATAGAACTTCCTGAAATTCGTCGCAGTTTCATCATGTACGAAATAATTAATGTCATACAAAGCATCTCTCAAAAGAGTATAATGCTAGCTGTTCTTGGATCAGAACTGTAAATCTCATTGCGTTACTAGCTCTCGGTATCTGGACATTGTAACTAAAAGTAAGCTTCGAAAGTTACAGCAATCATCGATTTGGCAAACATAATATCAGCAGAAAAGTTGAAATCCTAATTACTCTTCAAAAAGAATTGAATATTAATGAGAGACCAAAATAGATCTACAGATGCACTAAAATGTTAATTGAGTAATGATGATAGACTTCTTATGCGCACTTCAGCTAAAGCGATATAAATAATGATACTACAGTGTAATGTAATGCTTGAAACCGATGCGAAGCGCAGAGGAAATTTTGAGGTTTTGAATTTTTAAAATGCAAATTTGGCTTATCATGCGATAATTCAGGCTTATCTTGCAAAAAAACTACGACATCATAACAATCTAAATCGAAATTCCCTGACTTTTCTAGGTTTTCCAGGAACCACTTTTTTCCCTCACTTTTCCAGGTTTTCTAGGTTGCTGGACACCCTGCTAATAGCAGAAGAATTTAATGAACTGGCACCAAAAATTATGTTTGTGGTGTTCTGTTTGCATACAAAAATAAAGAATTTTATTGACGGCCGCTAAAAAAGGCATTCTTCAAGCATACACTAAAAGATTTTTAGCGGCCCTGGGCGACCGCCCAGCTTGCCCCCACTCCCTAAGAACGACTCCGTATGAGACCATTATTGCTTTAACGAGGCTATTTTACAGTTTTTATAAAGTTTCTGAGTGAACAAAAAAATACGCCTTACAGCGAGTTTATGAAATTTTCCTATAGAAGACTGTCTCGAGCAGTTGTATTACAGGTAAATTTGATTTGAATTAAAGGGTTAAAACTAATGGATCAATTGCTGTAAAAGCTCCGCTTTGAGAAATTTCAACTACAAACTACTACGGCATCAGAAAAACTGAAAATTGCTGCTGTACACCCTGCCGAAAAAACTAGTCTTGAAACAATGCATGTTTATTGTAGCATAACAATAAATTGCTGGTGATTTCTTGGCACTACTTCTGCGTGTTGGGAATATTGAGAGTGACTTCGATGACATTACCAATAAGATATTCATAGTTCTCCACTACTTTCCAGTCTTGTAAAAGATATTGATACTATCGAAATTTCTGTTAGAACGAGTCAAGGTAAGCTCTTTAATTTTGCCACTGGTAAAACTATAGTCAAGTTGCACTTTAGAAAAAAGGAGCTTATTAGAAAATGCAAGTACAAAACATCACAGCCGTTGCTGAAATGGGCAGTCAATGGTTAATAAATTAAACAATGTAAAACTCAGTCAAGGAAAATATAGATCATTAATGTTGCTTTTAGATTCACGAAAATGCTGTCTGTTGTTATATACAAACGGTAAAGTTTTATGTGTGGGTGTTGAAACCATCAAAACGACTACAGTATGTATGAGCTATGCCGCCCAAATCATGTTCAAACTAAGTTACATGCTGAGACCTAGAAATTTCAGAACATGCAATTTTGTTGGCTCATATTCCTTTAGTCACTATTTAAAGGCACTATCCAGGCTTAGGCATAAATCGGGCTTGGAATTTTCGGCCCTGCCCGGCCCGAAAAATTTTTTAGAAGCCCGAACCCGGCCCAGTCTGAAATCGGGCTTTAATTTTGAGGCCCGGCCTGGCCAAAAAAAAACAAAGCTCGAAGCCCGAACCGAAAGTCCGATCTTAAGACACACTTTCTGAGAAAATTCAGTCTTCTCATACAGAGAGTTCTGACATAAAATATTAACTCTACCTAAAAATCACACATTTGACGTAACTTATTGCGCTAGGAAAGAAAATGATATTCATTTCGTCTGAAAATCAAAACTCACGGAGCTACAGTAGGACAAAAATTGACAATTTTTGACCTTTTCGATTTTTGGCATACAGTCCTTTCAACTTTTGCAAGTATGGCTAATGTCAAACATCCTCCTCTGAAAACTAACCCAATATTAGGCCAATCGATAGGTCACAATTTACTGTAGGATCCATTAGTGTAAAGCATGTATTAGGGGTGTGCGCGGGATTGAAAAACTTGTCCTCTTCCCGCCCGCATTACCTTAAATCAATCCTGCTCCCGTCCCACTCCCACCACTGGCCTGGTCTTCCCGTCCTGCGGGATAATTTTCTATTCAGACTTTTCATATAACATGATAACATACTTCGTAAGGTCGACTGAGAGTGAGACTTTTCATATAACATGATAAATTTAATTAACTAGTCGTATGCTTACAGTCCACATCACAAGTAACGTGGCATGTCCACAAGCGCTTGGCAAGCACGTCGCTTGCCAATTGCTTGTGGATTGCTTGTCATTTTGTTGCTTGCCACAAGTGACTCACAAGCTCTTGCCAAGCAACCGACAAGTGCTTGTGCAAGCGATCCACAAGCAGGTCACAAGCGTTCCACAAGCACACCACAAGCACACCACAAGCGCTCCACAAGCAATCCACAAGTGTTTCACAAGCAGTCCACAAGCGATGCACAACAGACACTTTTTAGCAACCTTGTTGTTCCTTTTTAGGGACGGCTTTGTCTTTTCCGACAAAAAAATTCCCCATAGAAATGGAATACTGTAAAAGTGTGTTATGTTATATTTGTTGTGACAATTGCTTATCCACACGGAAAGACTAAAAGTGTATGTTTGGATGTTTGAAAAATGTATATGAAAACAAGTTATCAGTGTATGTTTTGAATGTATAAAGTCTTGAAACAAGTTAGATAGAAAATTCGTCAGATTATGTGCATGACATAGTAATAGACATATTACTCTCATATATGTCACTTACCAAACTACTCATCTCCATCCGACGATATGAAACAATGGGTCTGCTACAGTAAGAATTTTTCAAAAATTACAAAAACAATACAAAATTGGAGTACAAATTTTTCTTCATACTTCATTGGTATGCGGTAGGATCTGAATCGGGCCTGCTATTTCTGTCCCGAGCCCTTCCGAAAAATTTTTTTAGAAGCCTGAACCCGGCCTGGGAAAAATCGGGCCATAACCTTGACGCCCAGCCCAGCCCGATTAAAAAAACAAGGCCCAAGACCCGACCTGAAAGTCTGATTTTAAAATTTTGTGATAATGCAATTCAATTTAATATTTTACTATCACTCAACATTGCACTTTTAGTTGAACATAATACAACAATCAAGGAATAGTCTTATCAATTCGATATTACAATACATGCATGTGAGGTGTAGGAGGATTTTGACCCCCAGCAGACTTTGATTGACCCGCCAGCGGATTCTTGCTGACCATCAACAGATTTAACCCCCGAGCAATGATTGAGAAGATCGCGAAGGAAAATGAGCAAGAGAGGAGAGAAAGTCGTCATCAAAATGAAAATGATGCTGTAGTTTACCAATTTTGTTACACAAAGCTTACTTGATTCCAAAAAAGTAACATTAAACTTTAAAAAGAACTGCATAAGACAATAATTTCGCATAGTGTTTTTTTTTGTATGAGACATCTGTGTACAAAGATTTTTTTCGTAATCTTTTTGCAAAGTGCGAAGCACAAAGAGATTTTATCGACATTATCTGGTTAGAAAACGCTTCTCCAGAATTTTCGAGGTTTCACACTGGATTTTATAATTTTTTGCAATCCACTATTTTTCTACAAATCGTGCTTTCTGGAGAAAAAATTTCCGGAAAAGGGAAAAAATGTTGACTGTCCTGTATAGAAAAAACGAATTTTGGTGAAAAGAAAGTCAAAATCTATTTTTTCCAACTTTTTTGTAACTGTATGGATTCAGAGCTTCGTGGAAGCAATTATCATAAATTTCAGGTTTACCTTGAAGTTTTTCAGATTTATGAAAGTATAAGTATATTTTCTTGATTTGTAAAATGATTATAGAAGACGTGAACTTGAATGCAATCAGGAAGAAGGTTTGTGCAGAAATGCACGAAAAATCGTGGTTTTTTCAGTGTGAAAAAATTTCTTTATACAAAGAGTTCTGATTTCACATATCTCACTTATATAGGTTGAAGAATATGTTGCTTGGATGCTAGAAGACCTTTCTAAGACTTTTCTTTTCATTATCAAGAACGAAAAATAATTCTATTCCACCCACTTTCCTGGCTGACCCCCAGTAGAATTTCTATGCTGTGCGAGTATGGATATTACTCTTCAAAAAGTTAGATTACCAACTGCCTGAAACGAAAATTCTAAATAAGACATTAAATTGAACTGTTGAAAATTGACTAATAAGTAAGTTAGAGAACCACTCAGTAACACAAAATGTCGAAAAGAGTTGGCCCAAGTCCACGAAACGAGACAAAGAGCAAAAAATGGAAGCAGAGAAGAAAGAGTGTGAGTTAAGAGCATAGTTGGTCTTTGCTACTTTGTCCACGGTTTTTGGTTTTTAAAAAATTGAAAAATGGATAATCTCTTGCTTTTCTTCAGGTACACTGAAAAAATTACATGTCACAAACAGCATTATTTAGTAATCACAACGAACATGATCAAAAGCTATACCCTGCCCATCAAAATTTTTAGGGCTTTTGAAAAACAGGTCGGCCCAGCCCGACCCAAGAATTTTTTCAGACAGCCCGAACCTGGCCCAAAGCCTGTATTTCAGGGCCAGGCTTTCGGGTCGGGCCGGGCTTTTGGACTTAAATTCAGGCCCTAGTCTGTGGAATCATTTTTCACAACAACCGAATTGTCTTTGGAATCTTTGCCTTCGATTTTGACCCAATTCAAATTGAAATTAGCCACAGGGTCTAAGTTCATCTCATTTCTCCACTATTCAAAGTCCACAACGTTTCCATGATAGAATCAAAATTATTCATCTAAATTGAGGTCGTTTACGAAACGATTTCCATTCTGCAGTGAGGGTGCTTCTTTTTCAAGTGGCGAATTTTTCACAGCGGACAGATTAAATTTAGCAGCGTGGTGACCACCACATTCGAACAAATAGCAAAGATATTAAAGATCCGATGCTGCGCTATCAGCGATCGAAATGAACGACGATTGTGCTGCCATTTTTGACTTATAAACGTCGTAATCACTTTAGCCGAGGTTGCTTTTAATTCTTTCATCTGATGATGAAGCCTGAAAAAGCAATTTTTCAAAAAAAAGAATTCAAGATCGATGAATTTGCATTAGATGATAAGTTGACAGTTAAGACAGAATTTCTGTAAGAATCAACCGAGGCCTGCAGCCGGTTCCAAGAAAGTGTCTCTCGCGCGAAAATTTGCTCTGTCTCTCAATTTTTGCTCTGTTTTGACTCTCTGAGAGACAAAAGAGAGAAAATGGATTCCACGAAATTTTCTCTGATGGAGATATTCTCTGAGAGCCGGCTCTGTTGGAGAGCGGTTCTGTGAAATGGCTCTATAAGAGACAGTCTAGAGCCAAATGGGTTCCACGAACCAAAAGAAGTGCTCACGCGAGCAAGAGTAGAGCCAAAAGTTGTAAGCCTGCTAGGGGCTGGCTTAAGACTGTCTCTGTTTTGTCTCTCATATTTTTACTATGTATTATGTCACAAATTAAGACTGTGTTATGCTGTAGAATAATTATTCGTGTTTTAAGTTGTTCATACCTCCTCTCTTTCACGATTTTTTCCCCGTATGGCAGAAAAATTGTTTTTTTATATTTAGCATTGGAGATCCAAAAGAGACACAGTTAAACGACATTTTCTATGGAAGGGGTCATCGACAGCCAGAAATTATCTCTGGAACGGAGACAAAAAAGAAAATAAATCGATTTTTTCGACTAAAAAGTTCACAAATCACTTCAAAAAGTAGTTTTAATCTGCAAAACCATGAAAAAACGATGATCCAAAAAACTTACGTTATGACCTTTTTTTGCTTCAGAAAACACAATTGTTCAACTCAACTTTACCATTTTCGACATTTTTTCCGAAATTACCTGTCAAAGAATTGCCATTTTAGTTGATTTTTTCTTCAAAAAGCAACATTTCTACCAGGAAATTGATCTTTTTGATTGCATACCTGTAACAGCTCCGCACCGTTGGGTGCACGATCAAAACCATTTTTAGGGGGATGGAGTAGACAACTTTCTGAAGTCAAGAGGAGGGGGTCACACAGTGCTCAAAAATGCGTTTTTTGACCGAAAAATGGACAAATCACGCCCTTGTTGTTCAATTAATTTTTACTTGAAAAATGATACAGAGCATTATTTCAGCGCGAAGCGTCGAAAAAAATTTCTCTCAAACCTTTTTTTGCTCAAAAAAGTGATTTTCGACCAAAAAATATGTATTTTTGGTCGATTTCCAGCCGGTCAACAACTGGAAGTTGGGGAGGAAGTCGTCCGATCGGACTTCTGACAGATATGTTCAAAAAGGACTTTTTTTCACTGAAAACTAAAGATTTCGACCGTTTTTTGTTCCGAAAAAAATTTTGCGCCGAAATTTCTTGACAGTTTTTCAGAAATTACCAGTTCCTGCTAAAAAATGATAATTTTGACCGTTTTTCTGGTTCATTAATGTCCCTATTCCGCGAGAAATTTTCACTTTTAACCAAATCTGAATATTTCCCAGCAAAGATTGACAATTGTCACCATTTTTCGTTCGAAAGTCACGATTTTATTGCAAAAGTTGATATTTTCAACTGTTTTTCGTCCAAAAATCATTATATTCTAGCGAAAAATTTTGCATTTTTGACCGTTTACCGTTCAAAAATGAGCATGGTCTACTAAAAATCAAAATTTTTCCACCGTTTTTTGTTAAAAACTTACCATTTTCAAAGTTAACATTTTTCACCATTTTCTGCTCAAAAATCAATATTTTCCACCGAAAAATTAAACTACTTATTCTATAAATAGTCAGCCGTATAGAAAATTACATAAACACAAAAACGCGCGCGAAAATTGCTTTAAACCCGTTGAAGACATAAAAAATTAATCAGAAAAGCGCTGAAGTGTGAAAAATGACGTAAATTTTTATTTATCCCAGCGCTGTCTCTCTTTTTGCTCCAATAGTGCTCTCTTTTTTGCTCTCGTAAGCAAGCTCACTAGCACACGGATTTCCAGAGCCAACTCAGAGTCGTCTCTCTCAAAGACTGTCTCAGCCGAGCCAAAAAACGGGCTCTGCCTCTGCTCTAAACTGGCTCTCGGAGAGCAATATTCGTGGAACCAGCTGCTGTAGTTAAGTGCGTTAAGTAAAAAATTAATCATACCTCAAAAAACGTATTTTGTACAGTTTTTTGCGCTGACCAACATGCCAGTATTCGTTTGATCTAAAAATTAAAATTCGTTTTGTAACATCAATCCAAAAGTTGAAATTTTTTGTAATTTTTGAAATTTTAGGTCACAATCTTTGAAGGCTTATAAGTAATCAGGTATGCAATGTTGATCAATAAAACTTTGTCAGCAAATGTAACAATGTTTAGTGTATATGCATGACACATATAAATATATATAGCATCAAAATTATGGTTTACACTACACTTGAAATTCAAATTTTTAGCAGTTATCAATGAATCAAATTGACACATTTTTGTACCCCGTAAAGTCAAATAATGAGTGTCATTGAACTATGTTATGGCCCGACCTCTTGGCCACATACCCACAAAGTTTTATCAAAATAAAAAACCACTGAGTGTGCCACAGTGCAACGAGTGGAAGCCATTTTTGAATAAAATTATAAAATTTTTTGTTCAGAAATGCAGTCATTCACCTAAAATTCTAATAATCCAACTTAATCTTTTATGCATTGCAGGCTGACATCTTGACTATATACACATAAAGCTTGGTCATAATATCATTATCCCTTACATGGGAAATTACACAAAGTTAAAGGCATTCTTGATATTGTTGAAAAAACTTCAGGTGCAAAATGTTGTTCCATTTAGCCTGAATATTATTGACTCTAGTTCAAATCAACTACATTGCAGCAACATTATGTGGCTAAATACCAACCAACTTGCATCAAAAGATTGACACCCATTGTATATTAAAAAAATAGAAAACTATATTCTTTTGGTTGACTATAAGATGAAAGATTGTTCAAATTTTTAGCAAAAACTGATAAAGTAGTGAACCAACATAAACTTTTTGGATCTTTCTCAGATAAATGGGACCCACATGGACACAAGATACTATACTAAAACTAAAAGAAGCAAAATTTTATTTAAAAGGTTATTATGGACTCCACATACAACCAAAATCCCATATTTCTGATCACTGTTCATGACATGCTCTTATTGAGCTAATACATCAAAAGTTACAGGGGAAATGTACATATCACATTCATGACATGGAATGTGACAACTGGGAGCAGTTAAAGAAGATACTTTAAGACATCAAAGAGGCAGTGACTCAATTCCAATTCGCAAACTCTATTGATGATAAAGTTGAAGCTGAATATTTAACTGATGAAAATATCAGTAATATATTGGAATGGCATTAACACCAGCTTAGACCAATGCTCCAAATGAAGCATGGAAAGACACCATTGGCAACCTCCAGAAGAATAATGAATCTTGATTGGGCAATGAAATTTCTGCCTTCCAGTGGACTGGGAGATCAGTCAAGCTGATTTGGTAAGTGTGGTTTGCCATGTCACTGCACATATGCCCTTGTGATGAAAAATGAACACTACACCACCACACATTTGTCCATGTTTGCAACTCGCTTTCGCAAGACAGTAATGCAATTATTCGAACACTGACTGACACATTGGCAAAAATCAACACAGAGCAACCTGCAATCAATGCAGCTTTTGTGTGATCTGACAATGCTGGATGTTTTCTTGGCTCCCCTACCTTGCTCATGGTGCCAATAATATCTTAGAAAACAGGCGTGACTATCAAGAACTGGGACATCTCTGAACCTTGTGACAAAATTGCTGCACTAATATAGAGGCAAGTTTGACTGTTTATAGATGAAATCAATAAATGTACAACTGCTGAAGAATTCATCATGTATGCTACAACACATGGAAAGGTCAAGGGAACATCATTCATCACTGGCAATCTCAAAATTCCATACAAAAGATGGACCTTAAAGCATTTGGTACCAAGAGCTACTTTAATTTCCAGTCTACACCTACTGAAATCAAGACAACTAAAGCTTACAAGGTTGGTACTGGAAGCATATTTAAGACGAAAATACTGAAGTTTGAACAGTGACCAAAAACCTTTAAATCCATCATGTTGTTCATGAAAACCAGCCAGAGGTTGCACCCTGCCAAACATCAAAGTTCTGGACTGCTATTGATCCAAAAATTACAATCATCAACTTTGAAGAAGAATCTGAAGATCATCAAGCAGCCACTGATGAGCCACATAAACTGGAAGGTGGTGCCATTAAATGCCCTGCTGCATCTTACTTTGGGTAACTACAAGCTAATGCCACAGTGAGCAAGTTTTCGTGATGTGGCAATACAGAGCTATAGTAGAACACTATAAAATGTTCAACTGACCCCTGGCTTACCTGAAGTTCGAGAAGCTCTTCAATTGTTTTATGCAGCTGGCTTGTTCGATGTAACAGATAAGGTTGGGCTTCAAATGAGCATAAGACATGTTGTCTCTTGGCAGAAAAACAAGGTCAATATTTGCTGTAAAAATACAACAGTGGCATTGTATATCATCAAGAATTCAACGCTGAAGTTGTTGCTGAAGAAATGAGGAGGAGCCCATCTTTTGTCAGATCTGAACTCCTCACACCACAATGAATTACTGGATTCTAGGCTAGGGAAGCCAGCCGTCATCGGGAAGAACCTACTACATTCTATAGTAGCAACATGGTAGGAGAACATAGTGTTGAAGATGAAGAAAAACCCTACAAGGATCTAGTGATGTTTGATCCTCATTTAGAATATGAAAGTGAACTACTAAGAACAGATTGTTTCAATAATTAGTATGCAGATCTGACTCTTTAAAAATGTCATCTGGTTTAAAGCAAATATTTCTATCATATTTAAGTGGATTTTATGTTGAGCTCTTATGATCTGAGAATGATCCAGAGTTTGTCAGTTTTTGTTGAAAATTCGAACAATTTTTCAACTTATAGTTAACCAAGAACATGGCTTTTCTAGTTCATTAATATACAATGGGTGTCAATACTTTGATGCGAATTGGTTGGTGTGTAGCCACATACTGTGGCTGCAATCTAGTCGATTTGAACTAGAATTAATAATATTCTGACTGAATAGAAAAACGATTTGCACATGAAGTTTTTCCAATAATATCAAGACTGTGTTCTACTTTGTATAATTTCTCATGTAAGGGATAACGATATTATGACCAAACCTTATGGGTATATAGCCAAGATTTTATCCTGCAATGCATAAAAGTTTCAGTAGGATTATTAGAATTTCGGAATAATGACTGCATTTTTAAACAAAAAATTTTATAATTTTATTCAAAAATGGCTTCTACTCGTTGCACTGTGGCACACTCAATGGTTTTTTATTCTGATAAAACTTTGTGGGTATGTGGCCAAAAGGTCCGGCCATAACATAGTTCAATGACACTCATTATTTGACTTTACGGGGTACAAAAATGTGTGAATTTTAGTCATTGATATCTGCTGAAAATGGGAATTTAAGGTGTAGTGTAAACAATTATTTTGATGCTACATATATCTATATGTGTCATGCATATACAATAAACATTGTTACATTCACTGACAAAGTTTTATTGATCGACATTGCATACCTGATTACTTATAGGCCTTCAATAATTGTGACCTAAAATTTCGAAAATTGCAAAAAATTTGAACCTATGGATTGATCTTAGGAAAGGAATTCTAATTTTTAGATCAAACAAATACTGGCATGCTGTTAAGTGCAAAAAACTGTCCAAAATATGTTTTTTTGAGGTATGATTAATTTCTTACTTGGTCAAGTCTGAGAGAAATTGTGTCTTAAGTACTCTATGATGACAGGTGAGAGCCCAAGACATATGTTAATCTTTCTGGTGCTGATGCTCAGGAAAATTTTTTGGGGTATTGACATTCTGGAATGTTGTAAAATCAACTCTCTGAACACTTTTTTCAAGAAATGAATTTGAATTTTCTGTTCAAAATTCGTAATTCCTAGAGTTTTACTATTTGAAAAACCGTAAAGCCAGTCATGTGTATTTGTAAACTTTCATGAACTTCGCCAAAAAGATGTGAGTAAGAAGAGCAGAAATTTTCCAAAACTACTTCCATCATGGATGCAGCTTTTGAACTGATTTTAGGTCAAGAAAGTAATAATCGCTCCAAAAAATTTAGACAATTGGTATACTGATCAATCTCAAGAAATGTGACAAGGAAAAAATGTGGATCTTCATTAAATATCAAGATAAAGTATTGAAAATTATCAACTAAAACATGAGATAATATGTTTAAGATGATAAAAACTATTGAGGATTAAGTGATAAGTCAAGGAAGCCATCATACCTGTAAGAGGTCTAACCAGTTGGGGGGAGTAAACCCGAAATTTGTTGGGGGGGCAGTCGAAAAAAAGTCGAAAATTTTGCCAAAAAAGGCTTGCTGCATTGCGGCTAACTGTTCATTGGATAATGATAACATAAGGGCAGCCAAGAACTCTTGCACTGTGCTAGTTTACAAAGATGTTGGGCCAGGGCGCTGGTCCTACAAGCATGTGAAAATGGCGTGGTCACGAACTTCTGCTTCAGCTTTGTCTTGTGCCTGACAGCTGGTTCTGGGGCCTCCGATCAATGCCAGTTGTCTGTTTATTTGGTTGTTACAAGCTTGAGCTTCTTTATATTTTCTCTCTTAATGTTTTTGGGTTTCTCTCTGTATTCACTTGAATGCCTGATTCAGCTCTAAATTGTTTTGGTGGTGGTAGCAATCTGTTTGCTCCCGCTTTGGGCTACAAGATGGTGGAATTTGTTGTTGACAGACTCTGTGACAAGTTTGGCTCCATTTGTTGCACTTCCTATAGTGGCTGGGCACTGGGTTGGTGCACTAACAACATCAACAAATTCAATTGGACTGATTCCAATAATCTTATTTCCTGCTGCCTTTGAACATCAGCTATGCACTGCTGGCAGGGGATGAGTGGTATTTGCAGTTGCAACTGTTGCCCAGGCAGAAACATAACTAGCCCTGGTGGAGTACACCAGATGGGCATCCAAATTCCAATAGGAGCTTGGACTTGGAATGCTTGGGTTGTTGTTGAACTAACCGAAGGAGCTGGGGATATCCGGGGTACCTAGGTGAGTCAGACGGTTCTAAAACATACAGCAATATTCATATTTCTTTCAATTTCCATCAGGTTAGATGGCGCCATTGTTGTACAACCCCGTTGGGAAATGACTTGAGGAGGTTGCAGCACCAATTGTTTTTCTTCCACTATCCGAGGGAACTTCATCTCAATTTCTACTACATGATCACTTTCTTCTGACTCTTTGAGATTGGCACTGGGTACCAGTGCTTTGGTCAGCAGTTCTACTGCCAAAATTGAAGAATCCGCAGTTTTGTTCGTTTTCTGGGCACTTTCTTCTTTACTTGTGTTGGTTATTGTTTGTCCTTTGGGCTCGCAACCAGGTGTGGCGGTTTCAGGGCCATACACGTCCTGACTGCTGAACTCAATGTCCAAAATAAATTTTTTGGGAGGATGTTGCATGGACACAGTGTCCAGAAACATGTCGAGTTGGCTTTTGAGAGGTCCAGAGGGTAAAGAGGGCGCCAATCCTCTTACAGCTTCAGCTTCTCAAACATGTCTTTGATAGTGGTGTCCAGCCATTTCTTCGTCTTGCATATCTTCCATTACTTGAATAGTTTGAGACAGTTCTTCATCAACAACTTCTAGAGGGCGTGCCAGTGGCAAACTTGTATCAGCTTTATGGTTGGTAAGCAGCAACAGGTCTTTCAAGAACTGGTTTTTCCAATTGCACCGAGTGGCCTCAAAAAAAAACGTCATTGGCATATCACTGGACAAGTACCTGGGTAATTCCATTTGGACATCTGGGTCCATGTTCCTTCATCTTTCCCAATCATCGATGTAACTGTACATCTTGTCTTCTTCCTCTTCTTTTTCTTTTCATGTCTTTTTTGGATTATGGACTGATGGTTTTGGCTTATCTGTGCCATTGATCACCACATGGTTTTGGTAACCAATGGGAAGAGGGTCAATTCACAGAACAATTTCTCGATTTATTTTTCTATAAGAGCAGTTCCAGGCGGCTGTCTCTTTGCTTCTTGCCACATAAAAAATGTAGCTCACAACATAAGACAAAGTTTTCTGGTCTGAACTCGAAACATGTCAACATCTAGGTCGTCAATAGCCTGATCCATTAATGATTGATGGATCTGATTGATGATTGATGAATTGATGATCCATATAAGCTATGTTGGATGCCGTCTGATAATCATGTTGAAAAATTGGAAAAATGTCCCGCACATTATGGCATAAAGAAAATTCATCATGGTGAAGAACATATTTAAAATTAGCTGGTTGTCGATAACTGCATATATCTCTAGTTCGTCTTTCAGCACCAGTGTCAGAAGCTGATTTTGGACATTATAATCACTAAAGTGTATGAGGTAGGGGCTAGGGTCTATGCCCAGAAACTCAGAAGCAAGCCCCTTTAAGCCCTTGGACTGTGGAGCTATGCCCATTGTGTGAATATCACTGGAGAGTCCATCTGTTTGGTTATGATTTGTGTTCTCAAATCATACAAGAGCAAATTGATGCTGGCAATAAACTTGTTTGCATACTTGTTGAACGATTTTTAGTCGGGAACACTGGTGTAGAAACCAAAAGTTTGAAGAATGAATAGGATATCTTCTTTCATTTGAAATCCAATGATAAGATATTCTCTGGTGAAAATTTTGGAAGTGATGTGCTGCCAAGACATGGTGATGAGGGTGACCACATCAAACAAGAAATTGTGCCCCGAAGTAGTAGATATAGTCACTAACCCTGCATACATTTTCGTACTCATCGTGGCTAGCTGATGATCATGGACAATATTTGCAAATACTGTGTATTTCTGTCGTGCAAATTGTTCAGTATTGATTCCAATTACTTTTATTCCATGGAACTGGGATTCTCACAGCTGTTCAATGACCTGTGGTATCATCGAGACAGTAACACATATAGGTGAGTAGACTGTCGAAACCTGACAATTGAACACCATTTTGAAATATTGATCGAAATGCATAAACCTAGTGATTCATTTTCTGTTAATATCTTAAAGAAAAATATTGTAAATAGGTGAATATGAGAAAGGAGGAGGTGGAGGACGATTAATCAACAATTAAGGGGTAGAAATATTGCTGTATTAGCTGCAAAACTGCCACCAATAAATACTATTAGGTACAGAGGCATAAATTCAAAAATTAACCATGTGTTGGAGTTATAAGAGGAAGGAGGAGGTGGAAAGAGAGAGAAAATAAACTTTTAATCTTGAATAATTAATTTGAAAAATATAAACTTTGAAAATTTTGAAATTTGAAAAGAAAAAAGGGGGTTCTGATTGTCAGGTCTCGTACAGCTTGCTAATAAATACTTCAACTCACCATCAGCATGTAAGTGTTGGTTCCACTGCCACATTTCATTATGAGTGGTGAACAATGGATTATAAATGGGGCGTTTGCAATGCATCCCGCCATTAGAGAGCTGCCCACTCGGGCTGGTATGCTCACTAAACAACTTCAGTTTAAAAGTTTTAAAAATAAAGCAAGATTTTAAGATGTTGATTTGGTTTAGAAAATTGTGAAATTTGTAAAATTTGTGAAATTGGAGTAATGATTTTGTGTTTTAAATTGAAGTTGAAAAAAATAACCACTCAAAAACACATGCAATAAAAAATGAATACTTACAAATAAATCTTTCAGAATGAGTACATTATATGAAAAGGTTGATGCAAAAACTGTGAAAATAAGTATAAGCATTGAAACTGGCAAAAATCGCAAACTCTACACCAGATGAAATTTTCCAATGCAGAGGACAATTAATTTTGCAAGTAATAGATGGAAGCTAAACAATATTTAAATGAAAAATGAATTACACAGATGAACAAGTACGAAATTACCCTAGATTGCCTAGCATGGTGTAACAATTTAAAACAGAGAAAAATAGTGAATATGAATGAAAAATGAATTTGTGGAATTCAAAAATCAATAATGGGTTACTGTAGCATGGGGATCTGTTTAACATATGGTTTGACCCTGCAAATCGCAGCGACACAAATTCAAAATATTTTTCAGATGGGCGATAGTTATCACATTCTTATCCTGTTTATCCATAAGAAGGCAATAAATGGTCCACTCCACTAAAAATGCGTTTTATCCTTCCTCACTTCACAACATAACAAAACTAAATCGCCTACAGTATAATCAGCATGCACTTTCTCATCAAATCACTTCTTTGACACCACTTCAGATGCATGCAACTCTTTTAGCACTTTGTTATGAACATAAGTGAGATTTTCAGAAAGAAGATACTGATAAGTGTCAAATTTGTTCAATAGAAGCCCATTTGCAGCTGCAGTGACATCTATGCCCATCAAAGGGTCATTACTGAAGATGAGGCTGTGTGGGCTTTTCTTTGTCATTTTGTATGGGCTCACTCTATGAGAAAACAATGGAAGATCTAAAAATTTTGGCCAATCCTTGATGTTATCATAAGCTAATTTACATGAGCAGTCGATTAATGTATGATTGAAGCATTCTACCATGCCGTAACACTGCTGGTGATAGGCGGTAGTCTGTACTTTTCTTACCTTTAGCAATTTACACACTTCCCCTAGCAATTTCAACATATAACTGGATCCTCGATCACTTAAGAGTAGTTTTGAGGTCCCATACCTACATACAACTAATCTTGCAAATGTGTCAAAAATGCTGGTGGTGCTGGTCTTGGGGATTAGGGCAGCTTTAATGTATTTGGTGAAATAATCTTGAAAAACATTTATAAAGGGCATTTTTCAGAGATGTTGGAAATATTTGCAATGTGTGATGCCACAATATCGAATGGGGCCATACATTGAATTGGGCATAGTTGTGGAGGTGGCTAGCAATCGATCATTGTTTTTTGACAGATATCCCAAGATTTAACCCAATCTTGAATATCTTGTTCAATTCCTGGCCACCAGAAATGTTTTTTGACCAAAAATGTAATTTTATTGATTCCCTGATGGCCAAACAAATTAGAACCATAAAAATCAGGGTTTTTTGCACAGGCCAGGTTGCGGCGTGCAACTTGGGACGAAAAAATGGTTGCACAGATGAAAATCTAGTTGCATGCTGAAAGTACATAAAAAATGTTCAAAATACATCTGGTTTGCAACATAATGCAAGTGAATTCATGATCATCAATCAAAGATTTATTCTACGCTTAAAAGACATCAGGAAAAGAATAATCATGAGATTCATCATCACAAGCTCCAATATTATTTAGGCAATTAAAATTATCAGCCTGAGCCATAAAATCACATTTATATTTGTCGCTTCTATTGTTTCCAGCTGCTTTGCTTGTGTAACCAATATTGTAATGGCCATGCTGAAAACCTTTTATCCAAATTTCTGCAACTTCCATGTAGTCAAAATTTTCATAATATTTGGTTTTCAACTTGACATGAGTGAGAGCATCCAGACAGATAATCTCAATTGATTTTTTGTCTTGATTGCATGAACTGCACTGAAATTTGAGTATGATAAGTGTGGATATAAATATATCATTACAGAATAGCTTTACTTGAAACTGTGTTCAATGCTTGCTTTCTGAATATTGAAGATAATAGGCAATAGGCCAATTTGCTCAAATTTGAGTAAAATTGGTTTGCTTTGTAACATGCAATGGCAACATCATACCACATTTGATCTATAGATTTGAATAAAAGCAAGTGCTAGAATGCAAGGAAAAATCTGAACAAAACATCTTTTGATTAGGAAAAGCAAATTACCTTAAATTCTTCTCATTCATCATATAAATCATCTTTAATAATTTCAAAATGATTATAATGATCAGCCAAAACTTGTAGCTGCCAACGACCAAAGGAAAGCTTTTCAGTACCTTCCATTTGTTGCGTTTTTTTGCTGGGAATGAAAATTGTAAATGCTTGTAAAAAACTACTGTCAGTAGTAAGCCAAGATTCAATTGCTTCAATCACTACAAAACCTGAATAATGAAAGTATATCACAATTTAGATATCACATTGCAATGAGAATTCTCACTTTTGGCTTTTTCAATAACCATAATAAGTGTCTCTTGCCAAACCATTTTGGGCAGAACAAAATTCTGATAATTAACTGCCCAATTTTGAACAAAATGTTGATAAGCTGAGCCACCAACAAAGCTTTGTCCGAGGAACTGGTCTCTTAAAATTTTCATTGAATTTTCAATTACATCCTAAGAAAGTAAGCAAGATTTTTGGCAGAAACTGGAAACCTTTATCAAAGTGCTCAAACTTTCTGACGCCATTGAATCAAGCAGTACCAAAATAGGCTTTAACATAGACACTAACCTTGAAATAACATTGTATCATGATAAGCATCTGTAAAAGGCAAAGTATGTGATACATATACTTTGATATAATTGAATTACTCAGCTCATCTCTAAAATTTGACTAGGGGACAAATATTGGATTTCAAGCAGCTTGCATAAATCTTGAATTTAAATATGAGTCGATTGAAGAGAAAGGAATGAAATTAATTCCCAAATGATCATTTCAATATTCCAAAAGAATGATTTGTCTTGAGGCTAAAGAAAAAAATTAATTCAGAAGGTTTCAGACAAATAAGGAAATTTATAACGTTCAAGACATCTTTCATTGCTAAAGCTTCTCTGTAACACAATGGAAGTCTAAAAGATGAGAAATATCATATTCTCTCCTCAAACTCAGATCAACTTTGCAAAACTCGAAAAAATTGGCAATGAGCCTAGTAATGTTCTTTGCTTTGGCTCTTTGAGAGTAAAGCCAAAAAGTAAGTTTTCGACTGTTTATCTTCAGTATCAAGTAAAGTAACATATAAAATTAAATGTATCTGCTCTGCAATATCGGTTTATTCATCAATATGAATCATAAAATCAGGCATGGATTTAATTTTGTCAACCATAGACTTGAATGTAGCCTGATTGAGTGCTGACAATAGTTCATAATTCAAATAATTGGACATATGATGTGAGGAAAAAATTTTCACTTGTCCCAATGCTTCACTTAGATGATTGACAAAATTGTGAATGGCACATGCTGAACTAATTGGGGCCAAATTTTGGGCAATGAATAGGGCCTAAGAACACAATGGAAATAATTAAAAGATCATAATCTACATTAAAACAACCTAATTGACAAATCTTTTTGATCAACCTAATTATGAGTACTTCTTCAGCTGATTTCTTGATAAGTTTTTTGTTCACTTTTACCATCAATTGTCTGGGCTTTGTTTGCATAATTTCACAAGCTTTGACATGCGAGTTGGAAGCTTCGTATTTCCTCAGTGACATGACTCACCATTCTTTCAATTGCTTTTGACCTGCCCAGTGACAGTTCGTCTTTTGATCCTGTCCAAATTAAGTAAAAGAGATATCACCTAAAGTATAAGACTTTTTGAACAGTATTACTTTGCATCTTTTGCATGTAACAATTTTGGCATTTTGGTCAATAATTTGCAACCAGCAGTAAACAAGAAGCCAAATTTTTTGGGAAGAATAACTTTGATTTCTTTTGCCTTTAAATTTTGATCGATCAGAGGCAAGTGTAGAGACAATTTCTGTAAATCTATTAAATTGAGCTGGCTATATATGAAGCTTTCTCAACTACTAAATATAAACTCACCTTTCTCACAATCGTAATCAGATGATTTTCCAGACAGGCTGCTGCTTTCGAGTTGCACATCTGGCTCATCTAAGAAATCAACCATAAAAAAGTCTACTGGATTATCAGGTTCATCAGTTTGCTGCTGATTATTATTTTCATCAATTTCTTGACATGTGCTACGCCAACCTACCTAGAGTAAAATTTGTTGCGGAATCCGAATTTTGACTTGATTTTGATCTTCAACATCTGGAAAAGGCCAAATTTGCGAGTTTTCGAAATTTTACGAAAAATTTTGTAGTTTTGACGATTTTGACCAAAAATGACCACCACCCCCATCCCACCTGTTATGCCAATGTGGGAGCACCCATCCATGGAAATTTGATGCCTATCAACCTGGAAGCATAAACTCGATGTCATGTATGATTTGATCTATGCCCAATGTCCAGTCGACAAGCAACTCAAGGACATGGAAAAAAACTAAATCATGTACGTGCATCTGGGAATGGAGGCCATCTGACATTTCAAACATTCACGAGCCATGGATCAGATCCAGATGATGCCAGACCATGAGTTTGACAAAGCCATCTTGGCAATGTTCGAGCAACTGATGCAGCATCCCGCTGCCTTTTACCAGTTTCGAACATGCAAGCAACGCGAAGATGAATCAACCTCGGAATTCCTGAGCTGGCTACAAATGTTACAAGCTGATTGTAAATATGACAACTTCAATGCTGAGATGGACATGGCCTACATGCTCGCTCCAAATTGTTACTCTCAGGACACTCAAAAATGGTTATTTTTGTCGCATGCTGCCACACTGCATGTTTACATCAACATCATGCAGGCTGCCAAAAGTACCGAAAGTTGATCTGCCCCCATCCGAGGTGATTCGAAAAGTGTCCATGCCATCTGAAATAATGGTTGTCATGACAGCAACCAATACCTCAATCATAGTCAAGATCAATAATTGATTCAATCGAAGCACCCGCAATCACCTATGAGGTCAAAGTGTTCCTGGGGCTGCAGTTCAACACATCATATGTATTTATCACTTGATTGCAAAGTGAAGGACAGCAAATGTTATGATTTTGGTGGTATGGGATATTTTGCAAAGTATTGTGAGTGAGGTCCAGGCAAGCGAAATGGATCGAATGTCGAGGAAAAAGCCATCAAGACGATCCACTTACAAAGTGTTACACACAGCAATGCCACCTACTATGAATGCACATTTTGTGTTATCCATCCAAATGGAAAAGACTGCTATGCCAGCAGTATTTTCCATTCAAGAGCTGAAGCCTCATTGTTATTGCATTCGCTTTACAGGAAATGGATTGGCACACCACTCAACAAATGGAATGCTCGATTGTTCAGCTTTAATAATACGGAAATTGCCAGTCTTAGAGGGTGTAGCCAATTGTGCTTTTTTCATATGTGCTTTTGCCAATTGTGCCAATCCAAATGCACCACATGTAGAGCTTCACACAACAAAAATTTCATACCTGGGTACCCATTTATTCATTACCCGTGTACTCGGGTACCTGAATTACCCGGGTATACCTGGGTTTACCCAGGTACATGTTAAAATGAGTTGTAATGTTAATGTACACATATAATATTAGACAGATACACTGTGAAAATAGAATGATGTCCCTACTACATAATACACACACTCCATAGTCCCTACTACATAATATTTTTCAACACTTGTGTTGAAACACTGGTTGCATTGTTGTATACAATAGGCTGCATAGGTAGGTATATTGCGAATATAATGCTAGAGATGATGATTGATACACATCGTCGATGCACCTACGCTGCAAAATACTACACATCACATCACGATAGCTCAATATTAATGACGAGACAAAGCAAAATTTGCATACCTCCAGGGTTTTTTTGACCTATGAGTCACAAGCCAAGTGGCTTGTTGACCTTAAATTTTACAAGCCATTCCAAATTTTTGCAAGCCAGTTTTATAATATCAGTATACGTGAATAAATTCCAATGCTAGGTTATTTTTTAAAGAAATGTATATATTGAGCATCACGGGAATCGATCAAAAAAGAGATGTCATTCAACATTTATTCAATAACATTTTAGAGCCATTAATGCATTAAAATTAAGGAAACATTTGAAATTTTAGAGTTTGATCGATGTCTTATCTACAAGCATTGTGGAAAAAATTTTCCAACAAACTATCCAAGAACATAATGACTTTGAATTACATGAGAAATCGATGGTTAAGTCATCTATGATGACAAGTGATAGCCCAAAAAAGCTATTAATCTTTCCTGCCTGAAAGCCAGAAATTTTTTTGGGTATTGACATCCTGGGATACTGGAAAATCAATTTTCCAACTACTTATTTGAAGAATTAGTTTCGAATTTTCTGTTCAAAGGTCGTAATTTCTGGAATTTCATGTTTGAAAAATTTTAAAACCTTTAATTTATACACACACTCTCATGAACTTGGCCGAAAAGATATGAGTAAGAAGAGTACAAATTTCCAAAAACTACTTCCATGAAGCTTTTGAATTGATTTTACGTTAAGAAAGGAATAATCACTTCAAAAAGTTTACAGAATTGATGTATTGATCTTTCTCAAAAAATGTGTCACGGGGAAAATGTGAATCTTCATTGAATATCAAGATGAAATGTTGAAGATTAGCACTTAAAACATTAGATAATACGTTTAAGATGATTAAAACTGTTAAAGATTAAATGATAAACGAAGGTAGACATGTTAGAAGCAGGGCCAGAGCTAGGAAATAAATAATAATGCTTATCAAAGTTATAACTGGCGCGAAGCGCCGGAAAATTTTGAAATTATGACCTTCTAAAATGCACCAAAATGCATCTTTTCTGTATGCGATATGATCAAACACATGACTCAAAAAATTCTGACAAACCATTTTGGCTTGTTGAACTAAAATTCTACAAGCCATTTTGTCAGTCCAACAAGCCATGGCTTGTAAAAGACTAAAAAAAACTATGCATACCTCTACTCTCAAGTCTACATATTATACGTGATACAAAACGGATACCCGAATTACCTGAGTACCCGGGTAATGGTTTTCATTCTGTACCCGGGTACCCGGGTATACCCGGGTAATTCGGGTACCCGGTGTGAAGCTCTAACCACATGTCATATGCCCCATTGTCATATGTGCTATTAGCAAATGCACTGTGTATTAAATGCGCCATTTGAAAATTGGCATTGTTCATTTGCACCATAATTCTAATTGGACACTGAAAAGATAGTACCAAACAAGAAATGTAATTATTATTGAAGACCACACAAACTAGGCAAAAACAGAATTGTGAATTATCGCACAATCATACAGGACCACGCAGCTAGTCACATAGCCACAGAGTTGTAAATTATCAGAAAGAACTTGTGTCTAGAGAACTTCAGAATTTTTACACTCAAGCTACAGTATGATCAGTGTGAAATTAGTGCTATTGATTTTATGACCAGCATAGCTCATAATTTGGCTGATCCTTTAGTGTATTAAATACATTTATATCTAGCTTATTTTGACTTTCAAACTCAAGTGGTAAGATGTGAAGCAAATGTTTACTTTTGCTGCTTCTGAACAAATTGGAATTATGAAGGTGCTAGTCACAGGATTATCTGATCATAGAATCATGATCAGATCATAGAATTATAATCAGAGCATAGAATCATGATCAAATCATAGAATTATGATCAGATCATAGAATCATTTACAGTATATAAACTCTGATATAGATTAACTACGTAAATCTGAGACAAATAAACATACTGCAAAAATTTTGGATTGGAAAAATTCTGTACAAAAAATGCTTCCTAAACCATTTCTGGAGACAATAGTCATCTTTGTCACTTCTTTATTACGGCTTTATTCATTGCCCTTTCAAAAACACCAAGGCGCATTTGCAAAAAGCGCAATTGCAGTTGGCGCAATATACACATGGTGCAAATGCATAATGCACATATAAAAATGGTGCACTTGAAAATCAGCGCAATTGGCTAGGGCACAAATGGAAAAGCACAATTGACATTGGTGCATATGGGTACAAACCGTCTTAGAGGACAGTTTACTGTGAGCATTGAATACAATGGTTGCTGAGCAATGGTAACCTACTTGTTCTAAATACGATCAAACTTGTGACCTGGGGTACCAATATGATGGAGGCTTTACAATTGGTCATTGATGGAACAATGCAGCAAATCAACTTTGCCCAACCCATTGATTTGTTGCCACCAGCTGCTGCAGTTCAGCCAGTGCAGATTATGCCTGCCGCAAGTCACGGATACCTCAGGGATATTTCCTGTGACTTCCCGGAACTCACCACTGATGGCATGGGAAAGTTTCCAGACTTTGAGCATCAGATTATGCTCATGGACAATGCCATTCCCATAGCCTGACCAGTTAGACAAGTGCTGATTGCTCGCCATGCTGCAGTTGAGAAAGAGGTCGAAAAAATGGTCATTAATAACATTTGGGAATGAGTTACAACGTCCAGTGCATGGGCTCTCAACTTCATTAGGGTTCCAAAGCCAGATGGGAGAATTCAAATTACAACAGATTTTTTGCCTCTTAATAACTTTGTTGTTCCAGAACACCATCTGATGCCATGAATCAACAATTTATATGTGCAGTTGCAAGGAGCCAGGACATTCACCAAGCTCGATTTGTCGAAGGGGTATTTCCACATCGCATTAGTCCCCGAGTCTTGTCCACTTATGAGGATGATTATGCCATATGGTTTGTTCTAGTACAAATGCTTGCCAATGGGATCGATGGATGCTGCCTCCATGTTCCAGGGCCTTGTCTCGAAAATGCTTGCCGAATGTGAAGGGCGCATTATCTACCTTGACAACATATTGGTCTTTGGTTCCACAGCCATGCAACATGATGAACAACTATGAGCCGTGCTGCAATGCCTCAGCGACAAAGATTTTCATCTCAACATCACAAAATGTCAATTTGCCGTCACTGATGTTCCATTCTAAGGACATTTAATATCAAGCACCAGCATCAAGCCTGACCCAAAGAGCCTCGATGTGATCTGAAATGTGCCGATCCACAGTCAACCACTGACATCCCCAGTTTCCATGGATCAATGAACTACCATGGCAAATTTTTGCCGCATCTTGCCGATCATGCCGAGTGGCTCCAGCATTTGACCCCTATGTCCGAGCGAACCAAATTCGAATGGAGTGATGAATGTACGACAGCATTCAACAAATTGAAATCACAGCTAATGAATGATTTACAACTCTCCATATTTGATCCCAATCATCTGACTATTTTAGCCACCGATGCATCCAACATTGGTCTCAGTGCCTGCTTGTCACAGATAGCTCAAAGACGATTAGTGCCGATTGCATTCACCAGCAAAATGCTTACCTACCAGGAATAAGTTTATGCCACGAAGGAATGCGAAGCTCTAGGTTGTGTTTGGGCCTGTGAACATTTTTCTAACTTTTTGCTAGGCCGAAAATTTTTGCTGACCACAGATCATCAAGCCCTTATTTCCATATTGATGCAATCCCGCAGTGGATGCAAAGCCCACAAATTTGATCAATGGCTTGCCCAACAAGCCAAATTTGACTACCAGATTTAACACAAGCCTGGGTTGGACAACGTCATCCCCACATGCTGTCAGGGTTGCCACAACTGCTGCCTATAAAAGTCAATTCAATAGCAGCCAAAAATTTCTCACTCAAGACATTTTGAATGGCTACCTTCCGGGATGATGTCCTATGCCTCATGATCAAATTGGTCAATGAATGTGGTTGGAAGGCCAACCATCACCAGGATGGATACCTCGCCCCGTATTATGTTGTTCGAAACAGTTTAGCAGTTGATCAAAGATTGCTGCTCAAAGCCAATCGAATTGACACGCCATCAAAGTTATGCAGACAATTGATGAACAAGGCACAGGAACGACATCCTGGCATCATCAGAGCAAAAATGAAGTTACATGAAACGTATTGGTGACCCCGTATTGCCACAAACATCAAAGAGACAATCCGCCACTGTCAAGGTTGTCAAGACTTCACGAAGTCAAATCCATGATCGATGATGTCAACTGATCCTTTGCTGCTATGGAAAGCCCCCTGGGAGAAAATTGTGATTGATGTCACCTGACCATTTGCAGCAGCACCATATCAAAATCAATTTGCAATCATCATCATCAATTATCTCTCCCGTTTCCCTGAAGTTTGATTGTGCCCTGACCACACCCCTGAAAGGACAATTGAATTCTTAAGTGATTTCTTTGCCCACTATGGTAATCCTGCAGTTCTTGTTTCAGACAATGGGCTCAAATATCAATCAGATGAGTTTACCAAATTCCTCTCTGAGCAGGACATACAGCATCATGTGATGCCCATTTACCAATCACAGTCAAATAGCAAAGTGGAAGTGTTCAATTGCTCACTAATGTTCCATGCGCAGGCAACATCTACCTCGAATACGCCTTTTGCAGCAGCAATAACCAAACTGTTGGCTCAATTCAGCACAGGATGTCCGAATCCCGAATTGTTGTCATCAGTAGAGATAAATTTCAACCGAGTGCCCATCTACCATTTGAGCCACATTAAAGTATCAATGAGCCTGTCATGCTAAAACCAAAAAAGCCTGAACGAAACGTTCACTTTGAGGAAAAACATCAACCAAAGCTACAGAAACCTTGTCATCAAAATCCATTGTTCAATATTGATGACAAAGCCTTATAAAGAAGGGGGAGTCACCTTACTCTGATGTTATCAAAGTCATCAACATCATTAGCGATTACATTTTCAAACTTTCTGACAGCAATATCTGGAATGCACGACACATGGGAAAGTATTATCCGCCAATGATATTGAACTTATGGCTGATGAAGACACCAAAATGATCCCCAATTTACAATGCTCCACTTGCTAAACTCCAGGCCAAGCTACCTGACAACTTTCGACTGGTTGAAGATATTTCAAGAAGGAGACAGTGATATGTTTGCATGTGCACACCACGCTGGTGCATGTGCATATAGTTTTTGGGCAAGCAAATTATGCCCACATTTTTGTTGTATTATTTTTCGCCCACCGTGAGCTATGTAAATCTATATGCACCTCGTTTTTCCTGTATAAATAGATGGGCCTATGGCCAACTATTCATTCCTCTCCTATTGTCTTCCTATCCTCCTTATTTACCATCCTTGTGAATATACGAATAAACTATGCTAATTGGCCAGCATAACTGATACCTCCCTATCTTCATTGTATGTGTGGGCCACCAGTAGAGAATAAACCTACTGACCCAAACACACTGAGCTAGGGCTCCATTGTTGGTAAGGAAGCTACTACTATGTCATAATTTGGAAGAACCCTATCATCAGTCTTCCATGCCATTTTCTTTATTAACTCTGAACCCTCTTTTGAGCTGGAATCGAGAAAATAATAGTTCAATAGATCCCTCAGTATCTAATCATACTTGGTACAACTATGTGGCCAGAAAACAAAGGACGGTAGAGGAATTAAGTTGCATGCTTTCTCCAACACAGAAAACTTTGTTGAGTCCAAGACATGCTCATAATTCCTCAAGTCCACCATCCAATGATCTCTGTCCTACTTAGCCATGCTGGCGTCAATTTCCACTAGCTCATAGCTATCTCTTCCAAGTTGGAACAATTGTAACTGCTTTGACCAGTCCTGCTGAGGAGTCTTATTCATGGCAAGACCTGCTGTGATATACCACACAACATCTAATGGATCCCTCAATTTAAAGAATGAAATCCCTTGCAACATTTCTGTATGCAGTCAGCTGTTCATGTCATAGGTTGTGTTTACTTGCTGATGCATTGTATCCATGTCCTCTGGTCACTTAAATCTTCCCAGTAATTAACTTTTTTCTTGCTAGGACCAGCTTTTAGTGCCTTTGGATAAACCTCAGACAGTAAACTGTGGCCTGTTTCTTTAGCAGGATTTTTAATATCTGCAAGACACCAGTATGCCAGCAAATCAGCCTGAAATTGTGTTGCCCACCTGGCTGTTACTTCTTGCTGCATCATGTGATAAATTTTGAATAACTGCTTTTTCGTGATGTCCTTCTCTTCTACGAAGTTTTGATCCTCCAAACCCGTTACGTCTTGAGAGTACACCATGTAAAAGCAGAAAGCCAAGGTTTTCACTTGGACCAGTGACACCATATCATGAGGGTATGTTGCCATAACCCCACTCAATTCACCACAAAATCTGTAGTGAAGAAATCCCAAGAATGCAACGATTGAGTAATATGCATCCAGGCAGCATATACAATTTCATTGTCTGAATCCCTGGGTGCCAAGAACTTTTCTGGAACTTTTTTTTCACCATAGTCGCATTGGTATTTGTGGACATCAACCAAGTGAAAATCTGTGAAAAGCCCATTTAGTTCAAGATTCTCCCAACATAGACCCAAATCACGGGCATGATTGGCCATAGGCCCCATCATCATTCTGACATTGATTTCACAATCCCAATATTTTCCAAATCCTTGGAGTATAGAGGCTTGTATACCTGGATCCCTAGACATTCAAAATCTCGACCAGATCATCCTCAACTTTGAAATGGACCAGAAAACAATCCAGGAATGATAGTAACGAAATCAAATAATCTCATTCCACTGGCTTCAATGTTATCAGGTCAATGACACAGCAGAAACCATCTATATGCGCAAATGACACCAGCCTTGCAAGCTCCTTTTGTTCCGGGTTCTGAATAGACACTTTATAAGGTACAACCTTGGCCTTCTTGACCTTTTCTACATTGAATCCAACAATGCCTAGCCCCCAAAACTGGCTTGTGGCCAATTGTTTCAGTATTGGTTCGATATTGCTGCCATGAACCCATTCGGGCTCTATTTGTCTCAGTGGCCAATAACCCATTGCGCCGAGGAACCACTGTTCGATTCCGCCAATGTGGAACAGATGTTTGATATTGTAGTCTAAAATCAAAAAATAATTTGCCCCTTGACCGTTTCATAATTTAAATATTAAGCCACTGCTACCAGTTAAATAACCCAATTTGACTCGCACCAAATTTAGAAAAAGGTTTAGCATAGGGAAAAATAAATTAGTTGGGTGTCAAAGTCATAAAGTAAGCAGGCCTGATGGTTAACACGAATGCTGCACCAATTTTTGCAGAAACCTCAAACTTGCACAACCTCTCACTTTTTGATGTTGGCCATCATCGATTTACCACTTACTCTCGCAATAACTCCACACCTTGGTACCAAAATTAAATATTGAATAGATAACCAATTAAGGTTTCAATTAATTCGAGAAACAAATTTAGTAAACCAGGGGCTTAAATAAATACCAAAAAATAAATGCTTCAGAATCTGACCCAAGATAAAACCATTAGATTTTGGCTTTTTTAGGGCCGTAACTACATTAGGAAAGATGAAAAGAAAATTCGTCCTTTATCCTCTCAAATTATTGTATCTGAGAGATGTTGCCTAGGTGGTGGAGGCAGAGGAGGAGATGATGGGGGCAAAGGGGAAACCAGTTCGGATCTTTGATTGAGCGGTGCTTTAGATACCAGGTGAGGAGGCAAGATGAACAATCAATAGTAAAATAACATGTGTGTTGCCAGCATGTTTTTCCAGGGAGAGTCAGTACAACCTTCTTTTATTTACTAACCAACTAACACCAAAAAATGTCTGCCTTTATGGCCCAACTATAACACAAAAAGTTATGCAAAATTAACCAAAACAAAACAAACGAAAAAATATATACAAGAAACGTTTTTATTGTGAATGTGTTTATATGTTTATAGTTTACTGTAGATAATTAATTGAAAAATGGATAGTATCAGTTTAGCTAGCTGTGGTATACTACACTCATTCCCCTCTTGAGGAAACAAAATGTGACTAAGGCAGAAAAGGAAGGAAGAAAAATAAGGATGAAGGTGGAGGTGGAGGAGAAGAAGAAAGGAGGATGAGGAATGGGAATCAGGTTCAGATGGGATGTCACAAAGAGGGATAAAAAAACGAATCACCAGATGCCAAACACTTAGGCCATGGTGACCCCCTGGGACTCATCACCACTATGTGGTGACCCCGAAGGCCAGCCACCCTATGGGCACCTGGGAGCCCCTGAGTTAAACAGGAATAAGAAAAAAAGGAAGAAAATAAAGGGGGTGTTAGTCACATTTAATTGTTGAACGTATTTGAAAAGGGGAAGAATTAGAATTGAAAATGTGGTAAACCCTGGGGACCTTTCTTAAAATTCCTAAACCAATGTGTTTCTGTGGAAAATGTAAACAATTTGAGGAGTACCTACTCACACATTCAATACTAAATTTTGAAAAAACGAGAAAAATTTTGATTTTGGTTTGGAAAGTTTAAATTTGAAAATTATGCAAAAGTAAAGAGTTTTTGAAATACAACAAGAAAAGAGGAAAAAGGAACATCATATGCTGTAATAATATCCGATGCTGGTGAAAATCGGCGAGTAATCAAATTTTCCACTAAATACAGCTTCTTTGTCCGCTGACAATTTCCAAAACAAACAATTTTCATATCAAAGGTATAATCATCGGATGGCGTAACTTCTACAACATGATAAAGTTCATATCGTTACAGTAAAGGGAAATGTAACATAACCGATATCATTCAATATGGACCTGCGATCAGAGGCACAAGTTCAGATTTGTATTTTGTAAGGCTGCTACGATAAATGGAAAAATCACAACTTTGAATCGTTCTGTATGAAAATAGCACAATATGGTGGCACCAAGTGGGAGATTTTGGAATGTCCTAAGAATCACAATGCAAAGGCAAATAAACCGGAATGCTACATAATTGTAAACAAGATCCTTGAATCTCCAATCTAGAAAACTAGAAAAATGAGGCGAGAAACAAATCACATACAAAATAAATGCACAGTTTCTTTAAAATATATATGTATATATATATTTTTTTCCCCTATATTATCACATATCACTGGTGTTGGCGGCAGTAGTCCACTACTGAACGGGGGATGTTGCCCCGATTAATGGTAACTTTTATTTGCGGCCATGGCAATCGGGAAGGCGAGCAGTGAGAACATTTGTGCCGCATATAATGAGAGCTGCGATCATCATAGTATCACCTTTTAGCAGATTCACATTGATCTTTACTTTGATAACGCTGATCAGAGGATTGTTGGTGGGCCAGCTGACTAGGGGATGGAGTGATTGTATAAAGGGAAGCACGTTTGCCCCCTGCCCCACTAACCACTGATGGGTTCATTGTTTTCTCTGACAAAATGACTTGGTTGCTATCTTTTATGGCATTCACAATTCTTTCATTCTCGTTTTGACGCATGCTCTGAATTTGTTCCATTGCATCCAGTAAGTACTGATATTTGCCCTGTTGGATGACGGATCTAAGATAATTCGGCATAAAATGTTCTGGACGCTGATAATTAGACCAAATTTGTTGGGGGTGTGGGCGGTGTGAGCTACTTTGTGTAATAATTGCACCATTAATAAATTTGTTCCTGTCAATGCTGATGTCAGTGGCCATTCACAGAACACATTGTGAATGAACTGTTCCATTTGTAACTACAATTCCCTCATTAAACATTGCGTGGAATAATTAAGCTGGCAAAGGGGCCATGCTGCGATTGCATTACTTCGAAATGATAATTGTTGGAGTTGTAAATTTGAATAACCGCTTGCTGAGTTTTGGCAACTTGTTCGTCCGATAAAGGTAACATAACAGCCACTAAGAATTCTTGTATGGCAACAGTTTGTAAAGAGGTTGGTCCAGCGGGCTGCTTATACAGGCGGGCCAATATTGCGTGGTCGCGCATTTTGTTCTCTGGCTGTTGATGGGCCTGTTCACTGGTCCCTGGTCATTGAATAAGAGCTAATTGCTGGTCAATTTGCACTTTTCTAGCTTTTGCTTTTTTGTATTTATGTTCTTGATGTTTTTGAGTACATTCAGTGTTCATTAGCATTCCTGCTTGCTATTGGAACTGCAGTGGCAGTGGCAGTAGTGGGCAGAATAATAGTCGAATGGGATGTTGATAAACTTTGCAACAGTGGTGCCTGAACAGCCTGCTGTGCTTGAGAAACCAGCAGGTTGGCTAACATCACTGGCAAAGTTACATGCACTAACTCCAAAAGTCAGACTTCTTGCTGATGTTGCAAGTCCAAAACACATTGTTGACAGTTCAAAGGCGGTGTTTGCAGCTGATACTGTGGTATTGGTTGCATAATTTTCGACGCTGGCAGTGTACATCATGTTTGCATCCAAATACCCATTGGTGCAGGGTTGCGATGTTTGAAACAATTGCATTGCAGTTGAACATATGGATACCGCTGGTGAACTTTGCCGGGCGGCAGTAGGATGGACGTTTCCAAAGGTTGCGGCTATTATCATACTTCTTTCAATGTCCATTAGACTGGATTTCGCCATTGTTGTTTGGATTTGTGGGTGATTAATCCGTGGCATTCTCGATTCCATGGTGACTTCTTCATTCCAGATTGAGGGAATTTCGTCCTCTATTTCCACTACATAATCACTTTCTTCGCATTCTTCGACCATCGTGGTTGTTTGCGGTGGTGGTGGTGTTTCTTCCACAATCACCAATGTGGGTTTTTCTGCTTCTTCAATTTTGTGTGCAGTTTCAGGCCTTGGTTGTGTCAAAGTAATTTGTTTTTCGGTAGTTTCACAGCCAGTTGTGGTGGTCACTGGACCAAAGACATCCTGACTGGTCAATTCAGTGCCCAAAATATATTCTTCGGAGGAGGGTTGGGATGTAACTGTTTCCAAAAATTTATCCAATTGAGATTTAGGCTGTTCAGTGGGCAAGGAGGGAGCATTGCCTAGCGCTGCTTTGATTTCTTGTTTTCTATGACTATATTCACAGCATGCTGCTCCTTCAGCTTCTTCATCCCCCATTATCTGAATTGCTTCTGCAAGGTTGGACTCATACTCTTCCAATGGTTTAGATTTTGGAAGGTTGTCATCACCATTGTAATCTGTGAGCATCAGAGGGTCACACAAGGAAAGGCTGTTCCACTGGCATCAGGTAGTCTCGAAAAACCATCAAGTGGTATCATTGCCGATGTCCAATGTTGTATTGTCCCCTTCTGGTAAGCATTTTGCTCAGGACTCTCCGAAAAAAATGGGCACATCATTGAATCAGTTGTATATATAATCTGTGGTTTGTGAACATACTCCATGAGGTTCTTGTTCTATAAGGAAACCTCGAATTACATCATTTCATCGTTTTGCTGTAGGCATTGGGCTGTCGGCAATGATTCGCTTCACCATCTTGTCCTCGAATTTTAGTTTTTCCAAATGCTGCTGAATGTCAGCTTTTAGCTTTCGACCTTCATTGATACTAGCAGGCCAAAAATAATACCAAATAGGGTTCGATTCATTGGCCACTCTGTTAGCATTCCAAATGTTCATAGAGTGGAATATATGGGAGAGCATTTTCAAATGATGCTATCCAAATCCATCCTGAAACATTGTGGGCTCGTTTATCTTGTCGTTTCATACAAAACGAGGTCCATACAGTGTACACCTTACCACTAGTTCAACATCAGACGGGTCTGAGGATAAATACCCTCTGAGAGCCTCATATTCTCTTCGAGTGTGGGGGTCGGTCACCTGTGGCCATTCCATTTCATCAATTTGGGTGTACATTTCGTCTTCCTCTTCTTCTAGTTGCTGTTGTGTCTTTTTCGGGTTTCTAATGAAGGGCTTTGGTTTAGTTGATCAACCGGCCATTACATGGTTTCAAAATCCTAGCAGGAATGGGTCGATTGGCAAAACAATTTCACAATTTATCTTTCAGTAGGAACAGTAAGCACATGATGACTCCTGATCAATATGGTTGATGAAATGTTTGTATAGCTTCTTGCCACATATAAAAGGTGGCTCCTGATGAAAAAGGAAGCTTATTCGCAGGAACTCTAAAAATATTTATGTCATAGCCATTCACGGGCTGCGGTGTTAACGTTTCATGGATTTGATTTGCTGTATAGGCGATATTTGACATTGTATGAAAGTCGTGTGCAAAAGCAGGAAAAATATCTTGGATATTGTCACATAGATGGAAGTGAAACATTGCAAAAAATAAATTTAATGTAAGGCGACTATGTAGAGTGGCGTAAATTTCTAACTGTTTGGCAAGAACAGGCACTGCAACTGATTTTTTGCCGCTTGACTGTGGAATCCAACAATAAACGGGATGGCGTCCAGGCCCAAGAACTCTGAGGCAAGCCCCTTTAAGCCCTGGACTTGTGGCATTATCCCTAATTGCGTGAAAGTCACTGGAGATTCTTTTCTTTTTTCAATGATTTGAGTTCGCAAATCATAAAGCACAGCTTTTATAGATGCTAAGAAGTAGTCAATATGATCCTCAAAAGTTCTTTTTTTGGGGATAGTTGTGAAAAACCCAAAAGTTCTTAGGATAGCCTGGATATCCTGCTTCATTTGAAATCCCACTATTACATATTCTTCCATAAAAATTTCTGCCGGGATGCAGTGCCAGGCAGATGGAGAATTAGTGGCTGCATCCAAAATAAAGTTATGACCAGAAGTAGTAGATATAGTGACTAACCGTGCATACATTTTGTCACAGCAGGTTGGTAAACATTTATTGTAGACAATTTTTTCGAATGTAGCATAATGATAACCTGAAATTTGTTCGGTGTCAATGCCAATAATTTTATTTCTGCGAAATTGGGATTGCCCCAATAGTTGTATTACTTCGGGAACCATTGCATATGTTACCCAGATAGGTGAATAAATGGTCGAGACCATACAGTTGAACGTTGCCTCCAAACAGCAATCGAAATGCAGGAACTGAGTAATTCACTTTCGATTAATATCTAAAAAAAGAAAAGAGTAAAAATAATGTGAAAAATGCAGAGGAGGAGGTAGAATATTATTCATTAGTGGGTACATCATGTGTTAATTTTAGTTTACACCACTACTCCAAGCATTAGGCATGAAGAAGCGTGCACTTGCTTCACCCTACACATAACTTACATATTCCAATAATGTCGACATTTTGTGGACTTAAATGAAAGAAATAAAGTACATACGAGGGTATAAATAACTGTTTGGTGGTAGAATGCAAAGTATGGGAGGTCAACAGAGCTAACAAAGGCATGAGAGGTACGGAGGGCCTTATAAAAAGTATAGTTTATGAAAAATGAAAATATAATTGAGGGGGTATAATTATAAAATTTGAAATTTTAAAAGTTGTCAGAGGAAAAACCTGAAATATTTTCCAAACAAAATACGTAATTTAGCTTACCATCATTGTGAAAATGGCAATTACTCTGAGCCATGCAATTATGAGTTGGCAAAATAGGATCGACGTATGATTGTTTACAGCACATACTGCCGCAAGAAGTGCCTGCTCTTGACTGCATACCAGTGCTAAACAACTTCAACTTGTTAAATATGTGAAATATTTTGGAAGTGAGGTGAATAATATTTGCTTGAAAAATTGAGAATGTTTTAGAGTTGAGGTCTAAATTGAAGTTTTCTCACAAACAAAGCATACACTTATGGGCTAAGTTTCGTGATTGGGAACAAAAAATTTTTGGATGAGATTCAAGTAATTTGTACTACACGAAAAATATGAAAATCCAATTTTTGCCATAGTAAAGCTCGCAAATAATGGGGAAAATATGTAAAAACATCGAAATCGAATCAATTTACTGCAAAACAAGGTGACCCGATGACAACACAAATAGACAATAATGCTGAATGAGACGGAAAATGTTGAAAATTTACATAAATAGCTTGAGATTTAGATGGCAATATAATATAGGAGAGAGAAACATTAACATGACTAGCGAAAGAAATAAAATACAAATGATGTGGTGGGTGAAATAGATGTAGTGGAAATCAATAACAGGTTACTGTATTGTGGGAAAGTGCTTGATGAAAGGTTCAACCCTGCAAATCGGGACTGTGCGGGAATTCAAAATATTTTTTACGTCAGCAACAGTGATCACATTTTTATCTTGTTTGTTAATCAGGATTACAACAAAAGGACCCCTCCAGTAAAAATGTTTTACTTTTCCTCATTTCACAATGCAATAGAAGGAGATCTCCTACAGTATAATCATGAGTGCACGCCTTTTCATCAAATCATTTTTTCGACCCCGCTTCTGAGGCCCGCAACTCTTTTAGGACTTCGTTATGAATGGAAGTTAGATTTTCAAAAAGTAAGTACTGACATGTATCAAAATTATTAATGAGAAGTCTGTTTGCGGCTATGGTGACATATATGCCTAAGAGAGGCTCATGTCCAAAGAGAAGACTGTGCGAGCTTTTCTTGGTGGACTTGTGGGGGGTTGCCCTGTAAGAAAGCAACGCAAGATCTAAAAATTTCGGCCAATCTTCAGTGTTATTATAAGCTAATTTACATAAGTGATCAATTAGTGTGCGATTAAAGCGCACTACCATGCCATTACACTGCTGGTGATAGGCTGTGGTTACTTTTAGTAAAATCTTACTTTTAGTAATTCGCACACCTCTTTTTAAAGTTCAGAGGTGTATCCGAATACACGATCACTTAGCAATTGTCTGGGGGTTCCCTAGCTACACACAACTAATCTTATAAAAGTGTCTACAATGCTGGCGGTGGAGGTATCGGGAATGAGGCCGGCTTTGATGTATTTCGTAAAATAATCTTGAAAGACAATTACATAAGGCATTTTTTCTGGAATGTTGGAAATATTTACAATATCGAAGGTGACAATGTCAAAAGGAGCCATCAGTTAAATCGGGCACAGTGGTGGTTGTGGTTGACCATCTTTCATGCTTTTTTGGCATATATGGCAAGATTTGACCCAGTTTTGAATGTCGTGCTCTATGCCTGGCCACCAGAAGTGTTTTTTGACCAAAAATATAATTTTATTGATGTCTTGGTGGCCAAACAAATTATACCCGTGAAAATGGTGCAAGGCTATTTTTCGTAAAGGTTGTGGAAGAACAATTTGATCTGGTTCTCCTTTCGAACCTTCTCTATGCAGGATATTATAAAGAGTATAAAAACCTTTTACCTGATTTTCCACTTTCTGTTGGGTTTGGTCAAGCATGGGGTCAACCTTTTGAGCATCGGCAATTTGCTGTTGTGTGAAAGGCCATTGATCTTGATTTGGTAGTTTGGTTGGGTCCACAATTTTCTCCTCATTCGGCATTTCAGGGACCTCCAAGTCATTTTGTGGTGGTGGAGCCAGTTTTTGCCTGGATTTGGCCCTTGTTTCAACAACATTGACTATATCGATAGTTTTAGTTTGATTTGAAGTTGAGGGCTTGTCATTGCTTGGTTGATCGATGTCATATTTTTGGCTAAGAAAATCTGCAAATGCATTTTCTTTTCCAGGGATGTACTCTACAGAAAAATTGAAGGAATTTACAAAAATTGACCATTTTTGAAGGCGTAGGTTTTTTTGAACTGAAAAATTTTTAAACATGCATATAAAAGGCTTATGATCAGTTTGTATTATGACTTTTGATCGAAAAGGTAGTGATGATACATCTGAAAACCATAGACTACTGCTAACATTCCCATTCCGTGGTGGAATAGTGTGTTTCTGGTTTAGATAACTTTTGACTCAAGTATGCAATTGTCCATTCTTCGGTGGCCATATACTGGTACAGCACAGCTCGGATTGCTGTGCTGCTAGCATCAGTTTGAATAAGGAAAGTCGCAGAATGGTGGTACACAGGGTAGCGTAAAAATGGGGCTGAAGTGAGCGCAGATTTAATAGCCTTAAAAGAGGAAATATGATCTTCAGTGATTTCCCATTTTACGTCTTTTCTTGAAAGTTTGTATAATGGGTCTGCCATTTGGCCAAGACCTTTGATAAATCATTTACACCACTGCACCATGCCCAGGAATCGCTGGAGGGCTTTCTGGTCTCATGGAAAGTTGAACTCAGTCACTGCTTTAATCTTTTTGGGATCCAGCATTATTCCGTCAATGCTGAGTACATGCCCTAGAAAACTTACTTGCTGCAGCAAGAAATCACACTTTTCAGTTTTAAGGGTCAAATTGGCAGCCTGTAAACAGTCAAAAACCATTTGTAAATTTTCCAAATGTTGTTTGAAGGTTTCTGAAAAGACAATAATGTCATCAATGTACACAAGACAAATTTTCCAAACATACAGCTGTAATACTCTCTCCATAAGTTGTTGGAATTCCGCAGGGGCGTTTTTTAGGCTGAAAGGCATTACTGTGAATTGATATAAACCATCTTGAGAGATGAACACAGTTTTTTCCTTGGAATTTGGCACCATAGGTACTTGCCAGTACCCACTTTTTAAGTCGAGTGTTGTGAAATATTTAGCCCCTACCAAGCTGTCTAAAACATCATCCATCCTTGGGAGAGGGTATCTGTCATCTTAAGTAATGTCATTTATGCCCTGAAGTCTACGACAGGGCGCCAAGAACCATATTTTTGGGATACCAAAAATAAAGGGGCAGCCCATGGGGACCGGCTAGGCTCTATTACCTGTTTGTCCAGCATATCTTGAATGTGTTCATGGACTATATGACATTGCTGGATTAGGGCGCGATAGTAATGTTTGGCTACAGGCTTTGCATCTCCTGTGTCAATAATGTGCTGTATCAAATGTGTGACTGTAGGTGGATCACCTGCTAAGCTATAAGCAGTGCAGTTGGCAAGCAGGAAATCCTGCAACTTACCTTTTTGGGTACCGTTTAAATTGGATTTCACAACCATTTTTTCCATGTAAGGAAGGAAGTTTTGAGTTGTTTGGTTGTTAGGTTTTGTAGTGATGTTATTTGAGGTCATGACCTCGTGCACAAGCATAGCAATTTTGATTATGACTTCATTTTTACTTACCTTTATGATTTCATTTGAGTTGTTGATAATTACAACTGGGAAATGGTTGATGTGGGGATCAATAATGTCTGGTTCAATTGATAAAGGCGAAGATGCATCATCAGAAGCCACAGCACATGGCGATGGAGTCTTTAACTTCTCACGCAATCAAATTGTACCCAGAACGATGTGATCAGTGCAAGATTGGATTAGAACGTTTTTTATTGATATTACTGGATGTGCCAATGTAATTTCATTAATGGATGATGTTGATGGCATAAGAGCAGTAACTGTTGGTGGGGTCGGCCAGGGGAGTAGCATCAAAGCCCATAATGGCGACTCAGGACGTTGAATATTAAAAGTTACTTGATTGTTTACGAAAGTGAGGGTTCTGTTTCGGAAATCAAAAATCGCCCGGATATCCTCATGCACCAAAAAGGCTGTACCCAAAATGATCGCAGGTTGAAGGGATACCAGAACCATATAGTGGATACTATGAGTACACAAATATTCGAGCTTCGTGTAAAAATTGACTGGTCCCAAAGTGTGAACGCGTTGACCATTCACCACTGTTATGTACCCTGACGTGGGTAGGGTGCTGGGGTCTGTGTGAGTTATGTGCTGATACACGTCATATCCCATCATGGTGGTCATGGCCCCAGTATCTAGCAATGCCAAACCCCTCCAATTACCTATTCTAGCTTTGATTTGTATGGATCACATTTTGTAATATTTCTGGAAAAACATACTTTTCTGCGGTGTAAGATGACAAAAATATCCCCGGTTGCTATGGGTGACACTGAGGGTTGAAATATTGTCTTCCCATAAACCCATTGTATCCTGAAAAATAGTTACATTTTGTGAAATTTCAATTTTATTACCTCTGGTTTTTTCCATTTGAGGTGTAGATTCGTCGGTATGGAATGGCATTGTTTCATTTCCTTTTCCATTCCTAGCATCTGTATCTTGCTTAATATCTCCGTTTAATTTATTTCTAGAAGTATGAATAGTATTATATTGCATAAATGGGGCACTGGTAGTTTGATCCTGATTAGGAGTTGAAGGTGGAAAAGAAACTACATAATTGGGATTATAATATTGAGGTGGAAACTGGTTTTGTGCAGATGCATTCTCACGTATACTTTGGATGTTGGTTGGTTGGTTGTTCATTGTGCATGGCGGATTACTGTAATAGGTAGTGGGTTTCCTTGTAGGTGGTCTCCCAGGAGGTCTGGTATAGCTACCATAACCTCCCCGAGTAGGGAAAGGAGTCACAAAATGGGATTGGGTTGGGGGTTGTGCAGGCATGCGCTATTTATATGAGTTTTCAGGAGTGTTACGATAGTAAACTGAAATGTACACTGTAGGGTTTTGTGCTGCGTACTCTTGCAATTTTACACATCGTTCGGTTGAGTGGCCGAACATACAGTGATGCCCACAATAAAGGCACGCTCTAGAAATACCTAGGGTTGTGGCGCTGCAGTGGGCACTGCAAGATTTTGTGGTGGGATTTGATTCTTTTGCAAAAGATCTATAAGTTGGCCAAGAAGTGTGTTATTAGTCAAAATAGCATCATTACTAGGTTGTGGCACAGGTGCAGGAGTGGAAGGCACAAGAGGTGGTCCTGGGGGTGGTTGTTGCTGATGCCAGGATGGATTATTACTATAACTGTCATGCAGAGGGCCCATGTTATGGCTCCCTCCTCCTCTCTAGGACACATTACTATTTGAATTTCTAAAATTGTTACCTCTGAATTTGTTGAAAGATTGCGGTGGTGGCGCAGGATCCTGGTTTGATACATGGCTCACTTGATCTGAAAGCTTTGTTTCGTTTATGGCGTGGCAATGATGTTTCTGTAAATGCTGCTCAAACAATTCGTCCTGGATCCTTAATTCCTTTTCTAAATTGTTGCAAAATGTAACTAAGTCTTGTAGCGAAAGTATTTATGTTTGTCCTTTATGTTTGTCCATCATAGCTTGTATAATGGGGTAAGATTTGCTGTAAAATTGGGTGATTATCATTTGATCCCTCTCCTTCTCCCTTTTATCCTGAAAAAGAGTTAGCCCGTAAGAATACAATCCTTTAACAAATTGTACACAACTTTCAGAATCTCCCTGAGAAATAGTGGACCATTCATGGTGAAGGTCACTCAAAGTTCCCAGAAAGGCTAAAAAGCTCAAAATGATTTGCTTTGCATCATCGTAGGAAGCGCGGTCTTCCATAAAATGACGTACTTCCAGGTCAGTAGTTCGTCGAAAAATTTCAGGCAAGTGAGGATTATCTCTAAACTGTTGATCTAAAGTTTTAAAAAATTGCAACACCAACTTTGGTTTGATAACCATTCGAAGGGTAAAATTAGCTACTCCTTGTTGAATTTGATTCAAAATTTGCAGCATTTCTTTTCTGGTCAATTGGAAAGCACCTTTGATGACGTCATTATCTGAGAACTTTTGGCCGGAAAAATATGGGGTGGATTTAATGACCCATAATCCCCTTGCTCAGGGCACAATGGACCCAAAGGATGAGGAGAAGGTCCTACATTAGATGTACAAATGGGAAAATTACCTGTTTCCAAATTGGTGATTTTTTGTTGTTGTGCGATGATCTGCGTCTGCATTTGTCCCAAGAGAATCATTTTTTTCTCCATTTGCAATTCCATGAGATCGAGTTTATCTTGGGTGGTGAGCGTTGTTACGGGTGGCTGCTGGGCAGGTATTTTGCCAACATGGGGGGTGGTATTGTTACTTTGGGTGGTTGTTTGGACATGGGTTTAAGTCTGGCTAATACTCTCTAATACTGGTCTTTGAATTGACCACGGGAAAATCGTTTTGATTCGATGTTTGAAAGAAAACAAAAGAAAGATGTGCAAAAACAAAAACAGTCTGCAAAATATTGCACACGTTAACAAGTAAACAACAAGTAAACAAAATAAATAACAAATAAATAACATACCTCGCTTACCTGTACCTTTCCCAATCCAAAACTATACGGTCACTAGTGAAAGATATTGCCTAGGTGGTGGATGTGGAGGGCCAGACAACGGAAGCAAAGAGGAAACCAATTCATATCTTTGACCGAGCACGACCTTAGGTACCAGGCGAGGAGGGGAGATGAACGATCAATAGCAAAATAACAAGCATGTGGCCAGCATGTTTTTCCAGAGAGAGTCAGTACAACCTTCTTTTATTCACTAACCAACTAACACCAAAAAATGTTTGCCTTTATGGCCCAACTATAACACAAACAGGTATGCAAAATTAACAAAAACAAAATGAACAAAAAAATATATACAAGGAACGTTTTTATTGTGAATGTGTTCATTTGTTTATAGTTTACTGTAAATAATTAATCGAAAAATCGATAGTATCAGTTTAGCTAGGTGTGGTATACTAAATGTCTATTCTTGGCTTTCAATTTCATTGGTTTGAGTTCTGAAATTACAAATTTGAATTTTGAAGACATATTCCCATTTTGGTGGGTTTTTGTCCTTAGCTTCTTTGGGTTCATCTTTTCTTGGAAGGAAATCGGCCATTGCATTCTGTCTACTGGGCACAAACTCCAATCTACGATTAAATTACTTTATAATGGAATACCATCTTTTCAATTTATCATTGGTTTGAGTATTGACTTTCATTAATAAAAGATGTTTATGATCAGTTTTGATCAATACTTTTTGACAAAACAAATAGTGCTGGTAAACTTTAAGACCATAAACAACTGCTAGGCATTCTCGCTCCATAGCACACCATTTCCTCTCCTCTTCCTTAAGGATGTCTCCTGATAAAGTACTGCTCCCAGTGCAGTTCTACTGGCATCTGTTTGGAGAACAAACTCCGCAATTCCATCCAAAACAGGGTACCGTAGAAATGCCATTGAGATGAGTGCTTTTTTCAAATCCTCAAAGACTCTGTGATGTTCATCTGTAGCTCAGAATTTCTTTTTCCCTATAGTGGTAAGCTTATACAATGGTTCAGCAAGCCGTGCAAGGTTTGGAATAAATTTCTTTAACCATTGCAATATACCCAAAAACCTTTGCATTCGCTTCACACTATTGAGAAATTTAAATTCCATAATAGCTTTCACTTTCTTTGGATCTGGTGAGATTCCATTTCCCTCCAGCACATGTCCACGAAAATGAACATTTTTTGGAAGAAATTTGCACTTCTCCTATTTAAGTGTTAACTTAGCTTTCCAAAGAGCTTGCAAGACCAACTCTAAATTCTTGAAATGTTCATCAAAAGTCTTGGAGAACACAATGATATCATTGATATATACCAAACAAATTTTTCACACTAGACCATGCAAAACTCTTTCCTTCATCCTTTGAAACTCTGCAGGTGCCTTTTTGAGTCCAAAAGGCATGACCTTGAACTGATAAAAGCCTTCTTCACATATAAATGCAGTTTTGTCCATGCTACTTCCCTCAAGTGGGACTTGCCAATATCCAGACTTTAGATCCAAGGTGGTATAAAATTCGGCATTACCTAGACAGTCCAAATAATCATTCATTCTAGGAATAGGAGACATGTTGTCTTTAGTAACTTCATTTATACCTCTGAAATCCACAACTGGTCTTGCAGTACCATCCTTCTTTCCAACTAGGGAAGGTGGAGCAGCCCAGAGTGACCAGCTGGGTTCAATGACTCCTTTATGTAAAATGTAATGGATTGCATTACCAGTATCAATTTTGATCATTGGGTAGGCTGAAAACATCTCAGTATTTAGACAAAGTTGCTACAGCTTTTTCCTATAAATCCTCAGTCATATCCCCTTTGAGGATCGTTTTATATAGTGCTTGCCTAAATGCCAATCCATCATGCGCAGCCATCCCGGCTGTGGCCTTAAAATTATCTTCAACCCTAAATATCCCACAACTCATACTTTGTACATCTGATACTCCTGAATTTTCTTGTAATATTGAGTCACAGTAGCCTACAACCTGATTAGGTTGCATTGGCATCCTGAACCCGTATTATTCAAAGTCATCAGATCAAAGTCTTCCCATGTACCATCAACCAATGTGCTATCAACTCTAAACTTCTTTTCATCTTTATTCCCTTCTATGACTATACAGTTCAGATCTGTTTTGGAAGATCATTTGCATGATCTTGCCTTATTAAGCATATCAGTTCTGTGTGGTATATATACTTTCATACATGATGCCACTGGAATCATTCTACCTAATTGGCATATACTAGGGCATTGATCATCCTCAGGAATGACTGGCGCGATCTTAAGGTACAACACTTATAGCTTTTTCAACTCCATTAAGCTTCATGATACCTTGACTAAAATCTATTATCGCTCCAACATCTGGATGTACTGAAAAACTCTTTTCAGTTATAAGATTTTCCTCAGGATTTGGAATGATTATGGCCTTCATGAGGAAAACTCCAAATTCACAATGCATTTTTAATTGAATGTAACCACATGCATGTACTACTGAACCATCAGCAGCAGTGACTTTTAGTATCTCAGGGTATCGGGTATATTCTTCATCAAAAGCTTCTTTAAGAAACCCTGATGACATCACTGAACACTGAGTACCTGTTGGGCACCCTGTTGATGGCAATTCGCGTGGGGAAATCGCCATGCAAATCGAAGAAATGGACGACCAGCGGCACAGACATTTGCATAGAAGTGGAGCGCCAAAGAAAGACCAAAGAAGATATGGTGAAATCGTTGTTCACTATATTTGTCTTTTTATATATTTCTTGTTATATTGCTGGCGTCCATAAAAGTTTTCCCAGCACTACGACTTCATTTTACATATTACAAACTGTGGTGTTCCCACATTCTTTTTAGTATTTCGTTGGAAATATTGTTTAATATATTCGTCTTTTATTTAGATTATTCCGATCGGCGAAGGCAGTGGGCTAGTGGCCCAGGCGCCAGCTTGCACCCAGCAAGCTTTGGGAAACCCTTTAAGGGTTATACTCAAGTAAGTTTATCCCTGAGGGGATTCCTTGTCTCAGCTAGGAGACTGCGGATCTCTCTGGTGAGGCCCTAGAGTAAAGTTTATCTTTGTTGTTGTAGGTCGGCGATAATCGGACTGTTGCACTATCACCGAGGCTTAGCCAAGGGAGTAGTTCTAACAGGTCAGATCGGACCCGAAGCCTCCATCTTGTCTTAGGCCTCTTAAGAAAAGACCTGCACAACAAGTGGTGGCTTTTAACTCCTCACCACGGAACTCCGTAGTCAGACTAGGAGAAAAGAAAATCCTCCAGGTTTCTACAGACAGTTAGCAGGATTTAAAATGCCTAATGAAAAGATACCGAGAGGTAATACTTTAAATAGATCACCACACAGAGTGGCGAGTGCTGGGAATCTAGTGAATTTGGGAAACGGAGATCAGCAACGGCATGCTGCTCCGGACCCAGTGATCCCGGATCAAACTCCAGCGAGGGTTCAACCATTGCAACAAAATGTCATGCATTTTACGCCGCAAGATGCAGGTGTACCGATTGACCGCCCACCAGCGATTGCCATAGATCCGCAAGAGGCAGGCCCATCGAATCTGAACCCAGACGCCAATGGACCACCCCTGCGAAATTTGAAAAGGTCACCCCCAAAGGTCGAATTAGCAGGACGGAAAAGGGACGTTATTAGGCCCGAATTTCGACCGAATTTGGACGAAAGTGACCTGGAAATCGATCGAGGATTAGAGAGGTCCCCCCAAGATCAAGAGCGATTCTGGCCACAGGGAAGAGCTCCCGAAATGTCCAATCAAGAGTTGGCGACGCAGCTACGCAAGTTGAAAGGGACTGTCGAAGCATTATTCGACATCATCACGAATGCCGCCACTGAGGACAATAAAAGGGAAGCCAACAGTCGCCGACAGGAGCCGGATAGACAGGTTAGACCACGTAATAGGGGTGAAAAAGAGACAACCATCTCGCTGCTGAAATAAATGCAGGCGCAGGGCCTAGCAATAGGCCTGAATTTGATGAAGGGCAAAGGCTTAACTTTGAGCCCAAAAGTTGGAGAGGTCCAGCTAGAGATTTTCGATTCGAAGGAGCTGAGCAATCGGCAGACTTCAGGAATCCAAATCAGATAGCTTTGCAGCATCCAACTTTAACAAGAGTGGTCTATGATGGTAGAGGAGATATAGTTGATCCAAATACCCTTAGACCAGATCAACTGGCATGTTTCCCATATAGGGATTATAGGTTTGACAAAGACAATATGCCATCATATCAAGGAGGTGTACCACCTCAATGAGATCCAAATCAAGTTATGCTGCAATCCCTCAACTCTGATCTTGATCCAGTAATAACAGCAGCTTATGATCAGAGGGAAATGCCAACAAATAATTTGGCACAAGAGATTGTAGTTAGGAATATTGTTAAAGGTGTGTTACCCAAACTTTTAGATGAGGGTATGGTGAATCAGCAGGTGCTTAGCTTCTTAACAGCATTTGAAGGGGAATTTCGTAGGAATACACCCGAATCAGCTAAGTATGAAGCACTGCTGAGGCTTTCTAAAGGTAGACCGAAGGCTGTTGCAGGAGACAACATGACCTATAGGGAGGCCAGGAGAGCCATTATAAATGTCTTTCCACCTGAGTGTAACCTGGAAATGTTAACCAGGGAATTATTTGAGATAAAACAAAGACCCAATGAACAGGCCGTAGAGTTTTCAAAAAGGGTCAGTATTCTAGTGGAACTAGTAAAGGGTGATTTAGACTATCAGTCAAAACAGAGACTGATTATTGACACCTTTATATACAAGAGTGATTCCACATATCAGTCTGAACTTAAGAATTCAAAGCATACCTTTAGAACCTGGTATGATCTAGCAGTAGAGGTTCATGACATTGAATGTAGGTACAAAAATGCCTTTCAGAGATACGGACCTAAGGGTACACAACAGGATCCTATTGTTATTAATCAAGTAGGTATGCCTAGTGGGCATGATCCTGAAATTGCCGTAGTTGCTAGGAATCAGTCAGAAGGATATCAACAAGGCCAGAGACAAAGGTTTCGGCAACCATATCAAACTATAGGTAATCAGGTACATGCCCAAACCCAAAGATCAAGGAGTGATTCTCCTGAAATAGAAGAGTTTCCAGTTCGGGAAGCCCCATAGGGCTCATACCGAAAAAGGTAAGAAAGAATACCTTTTATTAAAAATTTCTAAGGAGATGGTACAACTGGTTGGAAGGTTCGACCAGCTTCAGCAAAAGGTTGATAGTAGGCAAATGGAAAATTGGTCTGATGTGGCCATACCCGGCACCAGCCAGGGAGATCAAGTTTCCCGAGATCCGACAAAGCCATGGTGTGAGTTCCATAAGAACATAACACATAATACTGCAGACTGCAGGACATTGAGAGTGTTATCCAAGCGCAGGAGCAGAGGCAGAGCCAGCTCCCCTAGCTTCAACAGGGGAGGCTTCAACAATTTTGCTAGACGTAACTATAGAGGTAGAGGAGGTTACCCAAATGCCAATTTTAATAGTAGAGGCAGAGGTGGGTATAATATAGGCTATTCAGGTTATCAGGATAGCCATGAAAGTTACTTACAGAATTGCGACTATAACGAGTTCCTGGAATTCAAAAAGCAAAAGGAGCTGCAGAAGCAGTTCCAGCAGATGCAGCAATACCAACATCAAGCTGCATTACAGCAACCTCAGCTACGGCAGGCTATTACGGGTCCGACTCAGACTCTTCAACAGGGTCAATTCACAAATCAGCCACCCCAGAAGGATTATTCGAGTGTAATGGTTGCAAGGCAATCACAAATGAGTCCTTTAGGTGAAGTAAATCAGAGAGTGACTTGCCCAAATGTTGTATTAGGTAGCATTGTTCAAATGAATGCAATTGCACCACAAACGGTAGTATCATCAGTACAAGTAGTAAAGAGGGGCACACCAGCTAGCCCTCAGGAACAACATTTGCTGGATACACACCCAAGAACAGCCCCATTCCATATTGAGGTTGTTATAGGAGGTCGTAAGACATTGGCTTTAATTGACACATGAACTCAGTGTACTGTAATGTCAGCTAAGTTTCTGAAAGAAACTTTGGGCCCAGACTACACTGAATATCTGACGATATTAAAGTTACTGTAGCCAATGGTAAAACAGTCCAAGCCCGTGGGTATATCCAATTTAGGATGGATACATTGTGTGGACAGTTCGCCATTAAAGCAATTGTAATTCCTGAAGCAGGTGAAAATGTAATTGTGGGAACAGACTTTTTGGCTCATCCTCAGGTAGGTAGCTCCAAACAAATTGTGGAGAGGTCATGACCATGAGCACCACGGAATCCACGGCGAGTGCTGCTGACCAGTATCAGCCAAAGATTTGCCTGCTAAAGGTTTCGGTGCCAGTGGTGAGTGTGAATCCAATCTACTTACCAAGTGGTACTGATATACTTCTGAGAGCAAAACTTTGGGATAAGGTAGGCGAAAATCGCCTTAATGGAATCATTATAGAGTCTGAGGAAAATGAGGAAAGATTCCACATTGATAGTACCATAGTTGATGGTACCAAAGATGATTTTGTAGTTATGGTATCCAACAACACAGGATCAGGATGCCATTTGAAAAGAAATCAAATAATTGGCCATACTAATTCAGTGTTGTGTGATACTGATTACCAAGATCAACTCAAGGGGAAGATAGTTGAGGATTTGGAGAAGCTGCAAACTTGTGCAGTTCAAGCTAGACCTGAGGCTCCTCAATCAGATGAGAAAGCATTCAAGGAAGCTTTGTACAATATGCTGGCTAAATCCAATATACCATCTGAACAATTGGAACAAGCTCTACAATGTCTCGCAAAATATAGAGACGTGTTCAGCTTGCCCAATAATTCTCCAACTACTACACCCTACTTGACCTGTAAAATAAATACAGGGGATGCAGCACCTGTGGCAAAAAGGTACCACAGGACTGCCATTAATTTACGGCCACTTGTTCGTGAGCATGTACGGGATATGCTCAAAAAGGGTGTAATAGAACCATCAAAGTTGCCTTGGGCAGCTCCGTTATTCCTTGTAGGTAAAAAGGATGGTACCAAGCGACCAGTAGTGGACTTTAGGGGTATAAATGATGTTACCAAGGATGATAAGTATCCCATTCCTAGAATGGATGACTATCTAGACTGTTTAGGTAAAGCAAAGTTTTATACCACCTTAGATCTCAAGTCAGGGTATTGGCAAGTGCCAATGGATGAAGAAAGCGAAGAAAAAACTGCTTTCATATGCCAAGAAGGGCTTTATCAATTTAAAGTAATGCCCTTTGGCCTAAAGAATGCGCCAGCCGAGTTCCAGCGTATGATGGAGAGAGTTTTGCATCCATATGTATGGAAGATCTGTCTAGTATATATAGACGATATTATTGTGTTCTCAAATACGTTTAAGGATCATTTAGTTAATTTAGAGCTAGTCCTGCAAGCTCTAAGAAAGGCTCATTTGACCTTGAAACCGGAGAAGTGTGAATTCCTGCCTGAGAGAGTTCATTTTTTAGGACATATTTTAAATTCGGATGGAGTTTCCCCAGATCCGAAAAAGGTCAAAGCTATAAATGATTTCCCATTCCCAGAGTCTAAACGTAAACTGCAAAGGTTTTTAGGAATGTTGCAGTGGTGTAAAAAGTTCATACCAGGGTTGGCTAAACATGCCGAACCATTGTATAAATTAACTGGGAAGAAGTGTGTTTGGGAAATCACGGAGGTTCACCATCAGGCTTTTAGGAGCCTAAAAGAAGCACTATTGTCAGTGCCTTTTCTAAGGTATCCAGTTTTCGAGGGGTCTGCGGACTTTGTCCTTCAGACAGATGCCAGCCGAATGGCACTGGGAGCAGTCCTTTACCAGGAGACCAAGTCGGACCACTGGGTAATTGCGTATAATAGCAGAATTTTGAAAGCGGACAAGAAGAAGTGGTCAGCCACGGAAAGGGAGTCCTTGGCAATAGTGTATGGCTTAAAGTTATACAAGCACTACCTAGTAGGTCATAAGGTGATCATAAGAACTGATCACAAGCCTTTGTTGTCAATGAAGGTCAATGCCATGACCAATGGTAAATTGAAGAGATGGTACTCGTTCATCTCTCAGTTCAACCATAAACTTCAGTATGTGCCTGGAAAACAAAATGCCATGGCAGACTTTTTGTCTAGAATGGATGAACCAGACAATCAAGCGGAAAAGATACCGCCAAAATGGGAACACATGTTCTCAGAGGATAAATGAGAGTCTGGAAATCTGAAAGATCTAGAAGCACAGCTTATTGAGAAAAAGCATCTCAATTTGGTAAAGAGATTCAGAATTCTGACAGATCAGAATCCTGAAGACGGTACTCCATTATTTTCAGAGCCTAAAGGTGAGAAAAATCAGAGGACTGATATAAGTCCGAGATTCACCCAAATATATATAGAAGATTCTGAGGGTGATCCAGAATCAATCTCGCCTGCAGACTTGGTAAATGCCGTAACTACGAGGAGCATGGCGAAAGAAGCGGAGAAGAGTAATCAGGCTCAGATCCAGCCTGACGGCAATCAGGGCAAAGAAAAGGTAAGTAGGGGAAACCAGGAGAAAGGTAAGGAAAAAAGAGTTACCTGGTTATACCCGGAAAAAGAATAGGAATTTACTTTGGCAGACCCCAAAGAAAATGAATTGCCAAAAGGGCTAATTAGAGACGATCTCATGGCCCTCTTGCAGAGAAAAGATGAGGTACTACAACCATACTTTGATAGATTGGGTCCAAATGGGACAACCAAGTATCACAGTCGATTTTATATCCAAAATGAAGTGTTATACTGCGAAGCCGGACAGGGATCGGATGATCAAGTTGTCATCCCATCCTGCCCAAGGGACAATACTTTGCACCAGTACCACGGTGCTGTAATGATGACTCATCAGGGGTTCAAAAGGACCCTTGCTATGATTAAGAAACTGTTCTGGTGGCCTGGAATAGAAAAGGATGTCAGGCACTGGATAAAGTTTTGTCCAGTATGTCAAATGGCTAATCATGGAAACATGGAAAATCCTCCACTGATACCTATTATTCCACAAGGTCCCTTTGATATAGTATCAGTGGATATCGTGAGTATTTCTCCAGTAAGTGAGAAGAGACCATATGTCATAGTCTTTCAGGACTATTTTACAAAGTGGGTTGAAGCTGAGCTGATCCCGGATTAGTCAGCTAGCACCATTGTAGATACTTTTCTACAATCGATTGTATTTAGACACAGGACTCCATGGAGGTTACTCAGTGATAGAGGAGGTTGTTTTACCTCAGATTTAATGAAAGAGATCTGCAAGTTATTAGAGTGTCAAAAAATTTATACGACAGCCTACCATCCACAAGGAAATGGCATGGTGGAGAGATTTAATCAGACACTCATCAAACAGCTCAGAAAGGTGGCCATTGAGGAAAAAGATAATTGGCCAAGATACTTGAGAGCCGTGTTGTTTGCCTATAATGCCACACCACATGCAGCAACGGGGCAATCCCCATTTTCATTGCTTAGAGGTCACGAGGCAACCTTCGGGTTAAACTTATCGAAAGCATATGATATTGTAATGCCGGACAGCAATGCAGAGGCATAGAAATTTGTGTTGACCAATCATTTAGTCAACCTTTATGAGGATATTGCCAAAAATATCCAGAGTGCTGCCAAAAAATCGAAGAAATACTTCGATAGAAAGTCCAAACAGAATGGGTTCAAAGAAAAGGACTGGGTTCTGCTCAAAGTAGACAAGCAGAAAAAATTAGGACTACCATGGTCCCGTCCGTTCATAGTTACAGACATTTGGCGAGAAGCAGAAAACGTTGTCACCATTGTGCATTGGGACAACCTGCTAAATCGCCAAATTGTTTCAATCAGCAGGTTGAAACATTTTCATTACGAGACCACTAGAGTCTTGCCATGAATAGCGCGAGCCAATCAGGACGCGCCACGTGACGAAAACACGTCACTTTCCAATATGGCGCAAACAGTTACGACTGGAGCGCCAAACCAAATGAAATCTTTTGGAAATTCGCTCAAGGCAATCTATGCGCGATCTCGCGCTGATTTTTTATTTTATTTATGTACATTTTCGCGCGTAGGTACTTATTTTAACAAATATTTTGTATTATTTTGTAATATTTATAGCGTCTAAGTATTATTCGTATTAATTTTGTAAATTTTTTCATATTTATATCAGACTTTGGGAAAAATTCTTCGGAACTTTAGACCAAAGTGTCAACCCAGAATATTTCTGACCTTTTTCCAAAAAATTAATTTTCAAATTTTTTCATTTTTCTAAAATCAAATAATAGCTGCCCCCCTTATCTGAATTCTAAACTTCCATCGGAAGGAAGAAGTAAAACATTCCCCAAACCGCTATAAAAAGGAAATTAGCAAAACTGCTAGATTAAACTTTTTCAGCATTTGAAAAATTTTTAAATTTTACAAATTTATCAATCGAAAGAAAAAATTTCAAAACGAAAAGAAATAAGAAAGGGCACCCGGAACCGCCATAAAGCTCCGACGTGCGAGTGGTTGCACACAGAGCGCCACGTAGAATTTAGCAGAGCCCAGCACCGGCAAGACAACCCGTTTTTTTTCTTTATTGACGGTAAGTTTCGAACTTATTTTTATCAAACATTTTTGGAAATTGCAGGTAATGCCCAGAAGTCACTGGAAGACCAGCTCGGCGCCCCAAAGGGCAGATGAGGTTAGAACTTAGAGGGAACGAAAAATGGGAGTACTGAGAAGCGGAAGCTCGAAGCCAATCAAGGAATTTCCAAACTTGGAAATATACCTGATACCACCGAGAGCTATATGATTCAAGGGAAACCTAGAACCTTGGGTTCAGCCCGTTTAAAGTTTTATCATTAAAATTTATCAAAAATTATTCATTTTCTAATCAAATTATATCACTTTTTTGATATCTAAACCATTAAAAATTATCAATCTCGAGCGCTATAAAAATTGTAAATACAGTGCCATAAATGGAGCGTAGTTGGTCGCTCAAGCAGCTGGTCAGAGATTGGTGTCCGATCAAATGGTGGACAATCGGATCAGGTCTACCTTCCCCAACATATAGAGGTAGCAAGGGTAAGATTTGGTAAGGTGTTAGTTGCCTACCAGCTCAATGTTTGTATATCAGTGGCTCACCTAACAACCCTGCACCAAATTTATTTTCTGCGAAACTTAACCCGCATGGTTTTGTGGTGCTGGTGTAGTATAGACCCAAAACAACCGCTGAAAAAAGGGGAATAAGCACAGAAATTAATAGTATCTTTAATCTTTAGATTACAACGTCAAAAGGGTCGTGAAAATTCACGAACTGGACCAGTGGTTCAAAGCCACTTTTGGATACTGGCCGGCTAATCCCAAGGAACCTCAAATGGTAGACATTGGGAAAGTCTGCCAAGTACTCCATTTCATCCGAGAAGTTTCAATCTTCAGAGGACAACCAGTTTGTGGATTCGATGTTGAAAAAGTCCATCAGGATAAGGTCCCCACCTTGTTCAAAATGAGAGAGGTCGACAATCGGATGGGAAAACAATTTGCCTGCTACGTAAGCTTTGGTCAAACGTATGTTATTGATACGACAACCTTGATGCTCAAGGAATGGACCAGCCTCCACGACTTCCTCAATTCCGACATGCTATTGGCCGGATATTCGGTACTGGAGGACTTGGTAAGAATTTATAACGTATGTGGTTCAGGGCGAGATAATAAGGATAGGGACAAAACTGTTCCCTTAAGGGAATATCTTAGGAAGACCAAGGGTCGCTACTTTGATTTAGACTGTTTCGCCTTAACCATGGTAGGGGTTAACCTGGAGAAAAAGTGTTTTCAAACAGGTATTTGTCCCGAAACCTTTCGGTTAAAGGGACTGTTCACGGAATTTTATCTAATAGACGTGGGCCCCTATCAGTATGATTTTTCACTGAAGGCGAACCGTGATCAGTTTGCCAAAAGAGGAATATTGCCGGAAGAGCTTAGGTATGCAGCTCTAGACGCGTATTATTCTTTATTGGTTATGTTTGCCGCGATTCACTATGGCATGGCCGATCAACTGCTGATGCAAATGCAGATTTTTGACCATGACAAGGTTGATCCCAAACAGATCAATAATGTTGCCTTACATTTTTATCAGCAATATCTAATGATACAGGGCAACGTAAATAGAGAAATGGGGCTAGGCTCCCCAGTATTGGAAACCGATCAGGTACAGCCTAATATGGTTTACCATATGATGAAGTGTGAAATGTACAACCGTTGGGCAGTACAAATGCAGGGAAATAACACAGGTTATTATACCGCACCTACGGAGTGTAACCCCCTCCGTCCTCAGGGAGTTCAATTACCAAGTGGTTTTTATCCGTTACTCCCGAGAGATAGTAAACCAATGAAGGACGATGGGTACACTGAGGATAGCGATCCCAATGAAATCCAGGACGTTCAAATACCAGACTGGGTTAATATCGCCAAGGATATCCTGGAAAATCTCAAGTCAGGTGGAACCTATTGGGATTTAGATGGTAAGATTTCCTTGACGCTGTATGAAAATGCTAAGCTATACTGGCAACAGGCCGGGAAGCCCGATCAAATTCCAGAGGAAGTGTTTTCAGCTAATAACCATTACCCAGTGGGTATAGAAGGTCATAGGCAGGCCTATAAAACAAATTTTTATGCGCCAAATTTGGCCAAAATTTCAGGCATGTTGGATGAGCAAAACTTTCTGGAGTTAGAGGTCATCTGTAAGTTCATGCCATTGGCCTATCACTTGGCATGGCCTCATTCAAAAGCGGAGTACGACTATGAAACTAGCGCACTGCTAAATTATAACTTTTTAAATAGTTATACTAAAGAAGGCCAGGACATGATCAAATGCATGTCCTGGAAGTCAGGCGACCGCCTGGCTTATTATTTAGAATCAGCAGCGACGTTGCCGCTGTCGGAACCCCATTTTCCAACCAAAAAAGGGGTATACGCTTGGCAAAATCGGTTCGGATTCGTCCCTCTACGATTTAGAGAAGCTGAGGAAATTCTACAAATCGGCGACGACAAATCGTTATTAAAGGACGCAGCTTACAAGGTAAACCCTCACTTTTATGTAACCTTTTACTATGTAGGTTTCGAGACTTTGACACGGGGACTGCGGTATTCGATGACGGAAGACGCACAGCCGACCGATTATGCAACAACTTACGCACCGCGAAACCCGCTCGAACTCAGACCCGAATTCGTCAACAAGAGTTTCAGGGAGAGACAAATTGCTTCAGAAATGCCTGGGTATACGCTAACTTATACCCCAGCCCGTGAGTTGATATCTAAAGTACCGGTAAACCGTCCCTCTACTTCCCAAACGGCGCAAGCCAGAGGGTCGGGACAAGTTAAAACCCAGCCGCAAGCGCAAGCGCCAGTGGTCAAAGCAAAACAACCAGCTTTGGACACCGATGCTACGCAAGCAGCTGCAGTTGTAGTCGTGGTGCCACCGCCAATGCAACCAGCGGTGGCACAGCCGACTCAGGTTACTCAGGTACAGCAGCCGGCCAAGCCTGAGCCAGAAGTCGTCACCATCATGACCTCTGGCACCAGCTGTTTTGCCAGCTAAAGTAAAACAACTTTTGCCGAGGATACGAAATTCAGACTCTGAGTCTAGTTCAGAGGAGGATGTTGATGAAGAGGAAGAAGAAGGTGAGATTCTGGAGTCTGAGGGCCAGACATCCGAGAACAAGGATGGGATGGAGGTCAAAACTCAGAAACAGGCTGTTGAGAAGGAAAAGATCCAGACTCAAATAGATGAAGCAGTGACTGAAATGTCGGGAATCGACGTCAGACTGGAAAAGATGCAAGAGGCATCCCAGGAGATATCCGTAAAACCTAAGGATCCTAAGGATCAGGATAAACAAGCGAAGCATGAGGCCCTACAGGCCAAAATTCAGGAACAAAGAAGGCTGACACAGCAGGAATTCCTGCATCAGAGGGCAATTCAAAGAAAGCTGAAGGAGCAGGCTTTAGCCGATGACAGCTCAGATTCAGCCATTGCAGCGACAGAGCTGATGAAGAGGGCAAAAATAACTGAGGAAGGAATCCCTGGAGTTTATTCCCCAGATAAAGTTCAGCAGATGTTAGCTGAAGATATGTCGGAAAAATTTATCCAACACTTGGCCAGAGAAAAGGTAAGGCGTAGGAAAAGGCTAGGTAAGGCCAAAGCACGCAGACTTGCAGCTCAAGGTCAGCAGGAACAAGGAGCGGCCGCCACCCATTCTGAAAACGACACTTACAATACGGCCGAGGAAACTACGACCCCAGAATATTCGACAAGTCGAAAGTCGGGAACAGAGACTACTCAAAGTCAAACGAGGACGGAGACCCCAAGAGTCAAACGCGAACGGAGACCTCCAAAGGCCAGACGAAATTGGATAGGACAACAGCGTCCACTGCAACTGCTTTGTACACTCAGACGCGAACGGTATCGAAAACCGGCGGAGAGGTTAGTACGTCATCTGACAAGAGTAAATCCGTGCCTACCAGCTATACGGCAAGAAGTAGCAAACCTGCGGGAAGCGTTTTGGTAAAGCCCGATCTTGAATCGGAGGAAAAGTTGATCAAGAAGGTCAAACTGAATGTGGTGGTTAAAAGACCCGAAAGGGAGCCACAGCAGTTTGTCACTCCCGGTCAATTGGCTGAAACTCTAATTGATTATTGGGAGTGGCAATGGGAACAAAGGCGCCTAATTGGGCCAATCTCATTCGAAAATCCAGAGGTCGCCAATTATTTCGCCTTTGACCGCCAAGAACAGCCCATTATTTATAGAATGGTCAATGATGCCATGGCCGAGATTCATGAAAATTACCGCCAACAGTTCGAAATGCAGGGTGGATTTATGTTTGATGGAGAACGCGTCCCCGAGGAAATTTGGGAATGGATTATTTTAGTTCTTATTCCCAGATGGCTTCAGGACTTTACGGCCATTAGGTATGTGACTTTAATGATATTTTTATGGTTGGATTTCGCGCTGATCACGCCAACAGCAATTGGTAGGTGGTATGCCCAGGCGTGTTCGTTTGCCAACAGACAACTAGTCGTTGAGGCCCAGGGAAACCACGTAGACGAGGTCTACATTGCAGCCTTTAACCAGTACATCTTTATGGGCTCGCAGAGGTTAAACCAGATGGGTGTTAAGAGGAAGGCACTAGGCGATGACAGATCGCAAGCTGATAAATATAAGCGATCGGCTGCCAAGAGCCCAAGTAAGTTTAAGGTGCCTAGACTCCCTCCGGCTAAAAAACAGCCGCCAATGACACAACAATCGTCTGCTGCGACCAGCTAGAGGTCGTATAGTGAGGCTGCTAGCACTTCTTATAAAAGTCCACTTTCTCGGTCAAAATCAACATCATCAAAATCTCTTAATTCAACTTTCCGGACTCAAAAACCTCAATGCAGCAGCTCCACTAGCAGTGGTCCAACACAAAGGCAGCAGGGGAGAGGTGATATGTTCTCAAACCCGGCCCCATACAGGGGTAGACCAGGGTATGACCGAGGTCAAGCCAGAAAAGGATTCAGAGGGTGCCCTCAGCGACCCTTCAGAGGCTGAGGAACCTGGCCACACCAAGGTCATGACCCGGATGCGCAGTTCTACAATCCGAACTTTCAGCCGCTTGGTAGATGCGGCGGAAGCCAGCAAGGCCAAAATCAAGGCCAGGATGGAGGTCAGACCCGAGGCCAACCCGGCCAGAGGAGATACTATCGAGGAAGACCTTGAGGAGGTTACTGAGGCGGCAGGCAGCAGCAGTAATTAGCCACACATATTTTGGCCCAAAATTTATCTTTTCGCATTTATATTTTTACTAATTTCATAAAATACAAAATTCAAAAACATTAATAAAAATTACTGAAATCTAAAAAAAAAAATCAAAAAACAAAAATTCCAAAAATATTATTTAAATTTCGGTGCTGCTGGCCAACTAAAATTTTCTTTTTGAAAAACCAGTGCAAAACGCAACCGCAAAAACATTTTTAAATTTTGGCCACATTTTTTGCTCAATTTTTAGCGCATTTTATCATTTGTGATATTCATACATTCCCGTGTCATCTCTATTGTACCATAATATAATCTCGTATTTTAGTTTAATTTAGAAAAAACAGAGACGCGGGAAAACGATTTGCATGCGGTTGGACCCACGACCAACGACTTGCCACAGCATGAAGACCGAGCAGCCGAACCCGAAATCGACCCAATTCGGCGCCGATGTCATCGTCGTACTCCTCAGGGCAGGAGGTTATTCCATCAAGGCCGAGGTCAAAATGGCCGTCACTTGCCAGCCATTACAGCGAAGTCCTTGGTATTCCTTGTGTCCAACGACCATCAGGAGTCCAATTAGGACAGACTGTGGAACCGGAGTCCAAGTGAGACAAACTGTAATAACAGGAGTCAGCCGGAGTAGTAGATTTTTTCTTTTGATTAATTCTTTTTAATGCCGGGGTAACCCGGCCGGAAGTTTTTTTTTCTACCTCCCGTAGGTCGGTTTTGACGCCCGAGGGATGTTGGGCACCCTGTTGATGGCAATTCGCGTGGGGAAATCGCCATGCAAATCGAAGAAATGGCCGACCAGTGGCGCAGACATTTGCATAGAAGTGGAGCGCCAAAGACCAAAAAAGATATGGTGAAATCATTGTTCACTATATTCGTCTTTTTATATATTTCTTGTTATATTGCTGGCGTCCATAAAAGTTTTCCCAGCACTACGACTTCATTTTACATATTACAACAAACTGTGGTGTTCCCACATTCTTTTTAGTATTACGCTGGAAATATTGTTTAATATATTCGTCTTTTATTTAGATTATTCTGATCGGCGAAGGCGGAGGGCCAGTGGCCCAGGCGCCAGCTTGCACCCAGCAAGCTTTGGGAAACCCTTTAAGGGTTATACTCAAGTAAGTTTATCCCTGAGGGGATTCCTTGTCTCAGCTAGGAGACTGCGGAGCTCTCTGGTGAGGCCCTGCATTTAGAGTAAAGTTTATCTTTGTTGTTGTAGGTCGGGGATAATCGGACTGTTGCACTATCACCGAGGCTTAGCCAAGGGAGTAGTTCTAATAGGTCAGATCAGACCCGAAGCCTCCATCTTTTCTTACGCCTCTTAAGAAAAGACCTGCACAACATACCAGTATCCACTAGATCCTTGGTGTTAGTATTACATACAAAATGGGAGAGTTTGAGGAAACATAGAAAGTATTATTCCTTCCTGCACATTCAGAAATATCCCATGCTTGAACACTTCTGTAATCTTTGAATAGTCCTCTTTCATCATAGCACACTTCAATACTCTAGGCCATTTAATCTCATTAACACCTTCCAGTAGATCCCAACTCTGTCTGACTACATGTGGATCGTTGATTACTGGAAATAGCTTGAACACTTGGGCTAGGGTACTGATTTGAACATGACCTTGAGGGGAGGTGTAATCATCAGCTCTTGGCTAGGGGCTGGCAGTCGAAGTGCCATGTAGAGTTGCTCATTCTGTAATCTATTCTTGTAATCAATGAATTGTTGATAAGGATTATAATCCACATTATCACCATAATAACATATGGCATGAGCTCCTCTTTTTTAAATCTAACCTTAAGCTCCCATTTTCCCAATTATGTCCTTGTGTGTTTTTCTATTTAAACGTTTTACACTCAGACTTATCATGAGAATTATTTCTCATGAACTCTTTCCCACCTTGTTCTTGGGGTTTGCCCTTATTAACTTTAGCAGAAATTTCATTCAATTTGGCATTAGTCTTTTTGATTATCTCCTGATAACATTGAGCCAGCTTCTCAATCTCCTGTGATAACCTTGCCAGAATAGAATCACTCTTAGGTTCCTTAGGCTCTTTTCTCTTTTGGGGAGTAGTAGCCATTTGAGTCCCCTGTGAGTTATTCTCCTCTATAGAAGTATCAGAATCCTTTTTTTCTGATGCTCAAATCAAGGTTGCTTCTCTCTCCTTGCTTGCTGTCGCATAGCTTTATTTTAAAAGTACCCTTCTGGAGCATTGCCAAATTTATTTCAACTGACATAAGCCACTTCAGCCTGCCCTTCACTTATGGTCACTTCATTTTTCACAATTGGAAATTCTGCAGTTCCTCTCTCTTTATAAGCAGCTGTATTCCGCTTATCTACTGTGTGCACATTCTCTGCCAGATCATGCCATGTCTCATACTTCTCCCTTTGATCCAGCAGTTTCATCCGATGCTCCTCAGATGCTTTATACAAAAAGGTATCAATACTGAAGCGATTTCTGAACTCTTCAGTCTTATGAGGTTACAATGTGTCTACTAGCACACTTATTCTCTTGAAGAATTTCCCTGGAGGTTCATCAAACTCATGCTTCACGTTCATCAGTTCCCTAGTTTGCATACCAACATTTGAATTTGGAGCTTGCACTTTGAGTAACTTTCTTTGGGCTTCCTCATAACTTTTGAACCTTTTGGCAGTAGCTTTAACTATTTCTTTAGAAAGTACTCCTGAGGCAGCCACCTTCATTTTATGGATAGTCTCTGATGTAAACTCTGTCTCCAAAGTATTTAGGAAACTGAGAACCTGTGTTTCAGTCATGTTATCTAGGATCACTATATCTGACACAGTAAGCTCTAATCCACCCACTGAGTAGTCATCAGAATCTGATGAATTTCCTCATCTAGACTTCTTGGATTATTTGTACTTGGAGTTAGTATCTCTGCTTTTTTAATGACTGCCTGCTGCTTTCCCATCAGTCTCTTGGGAAAACTGGGCAACTATATAACTTGCTTGTTCTCAAACAGCAAGTTTTTGAGTTACATGTTTTTCCATAGAAACCTTTGATTTCACAGCAGGTTTGACTGTGAACTTCTGCTCTGACTGATCCATTTCCATCTACTGTAACCTTTGGTCATTAGCAGTACAGGTTGTAGACAACATTGGCAAAGTTCCACACACATTCTGAGTTTGCAATAGTCCTATCAATAACTCTACTCATTGGGATATCCTTTTCTTTGTGCTCCAGGTCGAACCTTTAAAATAGGCCTTGGATGCTGGTCATCAAATCAGCCATTTTATGAAGTTTGACGTTTAGCCGTCAAATTTTCTCATCCTTTTGGCTCATCTTGAACTGTAATTCATCCAATGGATCATGATGACATTTGTCCTGATTCGAGTTGAAATTATTCCTTATGTATTTGTGATGATACGTATCAAATCATTCTCAAGGTCATTGGAAATGTTCACCTTTCCTTTGATCAAAAATAAATGAATCAGTTTGATTCTCAGCCAGTTTTGGCCTGCTATCGATGGGTGCATCAACTTGAGCATCTCTATCATTGGCAGTTAATAGTTCCTTTGCCGCAGCCATATTATTATTATTATTGATTTTAGTCATTATAGGTGCTACAGGATCGGGTGCACTTATTGGGTCCATCTTTACCTCAGCTCTCTGGCTCATGGCACTTGAATTGGAGCCCTTTTGCTTGCTCGTAGTATTAGATACCATGGGTGGTGCAAGGAATTTATATGACTCATCATGCCTTGTACCAGGTGGAGTCAAGTTATACCAGAGGTTAAATGCTCAGCATTTCTGGACATCTTGAATCCTAGATCTTTGTAAAAGCCTTTTGGTTTTGTAGCACCTCGGGTGACTCTGCAGTCTTCCCTATTGCAAGTGTCAGAAGTTACCATTTTTTATGTTCAGACCTCTGCTTATATTCAAAGATGTCAGCAATATAACTAAAGAGTCTATTGGCTTTTATCCAACTAATTACTATAGGTCAATGTTGAATAAGTGGTTTGTATACCCTGGCAACACTCCTTCAGTCTGTGGGGACTCCTCACCTGGTTCTTACCCTAACACTAACTGGGTGAGATGGATGCAATAGGCAGTTGATACTAATAGTCAAATGTAGAAGGGGGGGAGTTGATTATTGAACAAAACAAAGAATGCAAGTTAGAATACAAAAATTCACAACAGAAGAAAACACCAAGGTCAGCACAAAAGAGTAACCAGCACCTGGTACAAACCTTTCAACTCCTACACACTCTACTGAAAGTCAGTAGCAAAAATCTATACCAAAAAGGGGCACACACTAGTGAATAGCAAAGAGTGTCCATCAAAAAACCAGACTTCTGGATAAAGAGTGAATGTTCAAATGAGAAACATCATTGGAAGAGTGCACAACAGTCACACAACATAAGTGACAAATCGTCACCTATGACCCAAGAAAAATGGGGCACCAAAAAAACTACCAATCAAGTACCAAATGAATAAAAAAGGCAAGATGATGCAAAATGATAACTACAAATTTTGTGCAAAACTTCTTCATCCATTTATTTTTGATACCACAAATAGTATAGCGCAACAATTTTGAAAGATTTATTGACCTAATGAGAAGTGAACCTATATTAACAACAAAGAGTTTTGGATGTAAAATGATTGATAAATAGAGGACCAAAAGTCAGATGAATTGACCCTCTGACATCACTCAAAGGAGCTTCCTGTAAGCAATCAGATGAGTACAGTGCAACAGTTCTCTTGCAGAACTATAAACACAACCTTCAGTTACTAATAAGTAACTGGACACTCTAACTCTAGCAATCGAAAATCAATCAGGGTCGCCCCAGATGCTTTCTAAAGGCTAACACAAATATAAAGAACTCGTCATACTGATATTCAGGGAAGGCTGGGGCTTTCTTTGGTAATAGATGCCTGTAAGTCGGCGCCCTCCTCCACTAAGTGCACAAGTATTATTATTAATGATAATAAAATAACAATAATATACTAATAATATGTAAATGTGCTGGGGCTGTCAGCATTCTGTTTACAGTGTGGAAGAATAAAAAATATAAAGTTCTGGGAATGCAACTCACCCACAACACAACGAAGTTGTAAGAATGATAAACATCCTTCTTCTTGGTCGAATTGTGACTTCGCCCAATTCACCAATTTTGCATAGATGTGGGATGACTGCCACTGTAAGTACATCCCCAACACTATGCCCCTGCACTCTAATGTCCCTGCAGTCTACTGTCCCTGTGCTCTACTGCCCTGTGCCCCTCTAATGTTCATTTTTTTCCTGCATTCCAATGTCCAGTCACCCAAAAGCTCATCAGCAAAATTTATGTGCACCAAGTTTTCATAATTGCAAAATTATCACTACAGGCAGTGTAACACTTTATGAGCTACAGGATGGTTCTGGAATGTTGTCTGAATGTTTTGGAAAACGATGATCAAGTTACAGTATACACTAAGACTATTTAATCAATGAAGTATAAATATCTTGGAATAAAACTCAATACTCTTTCTATGCTATGGAGCCTTGTAAGCTATACCAGAAAATTCCTCTCCATCCTGCACACTACACAATATGCTAATTCATTCGAGTTTGAAAGTATAGAGAATTAGGGGCAGATCCTCCCCAATCAAGAGAATGAAGCAAGTGAAAAAAATAAATAACTTGGGATCATAATTATTCTATAAAAAATGATAAAATTTTTATTGTGCTTTGTTTTTTGGTGAACTGGTTAACTTCCCTTGTGGTTTGTTTCATTCCAAAATTCTTCGACTTTTGATTTGTCACATTTTGCGCCTGATAACATTTCTTTTCCAAGTTTGTGACATAGCTATTTCCGATTTTGTCGAACAACACAAGTGAGAATACCATCATTAAGATCTGATCCTCTTGGAATCAAATCCTAGTAGATCACCAATTGAACTAGAGCCCCAATTTTCAAATATAACAAATCTGTTGGGGGATCATGATACCCAAGTCCTGTCCTCATGTGGATTTATGCCAGTAACCACCTTTTCATAATCGTTTCATGTGAAACTCTACAAATAAGCTTCAATTGTTGTTTAAAAAACTGACTGACTATACCCATGTTAATTTCTTAGGAGTCCACCACAAACCCATCTACATAGAAAGTGAGGGCGCCTACTATATATTTGAAAAAAAGGGTGTAGCAATTTTTTCAAATTTATTCTCACTCTAAAAATTCCATATAATTTTCATTTGCCTACTACATATATTCGAAACTGGTGTTATGCATGACTTTCAGTGGTAGTAGGAAGTCAGCCCACATACCCAGCACCTTTTCGTTACTGTATATGGTCGCACTGAATTCATGACCCATGAACGACTTTTATTCATAATTCTTAAGAACGTTGATACACTGCCAATTCCTGGTAATTTAAAAATTGATGTCAATGGGTCTTGTCAACTATTTGTATCTATCAAAGCTTCGCCTGCATTGAAAAAACATCCAAATGACAAATAGTGTTTCAACAATAGCCGATACTTTTCGCTGAACCACATGTAGACGAAAATGTTGCTACTTGCATTCAGCATGACCAAAACGTTAGAAAAATCGACAGTATGATGGAAAAAATCCGATGAAATGAATTGCTTGTTTTTAGCATCATTAAATGTGTCGATCAATTCCAAAATATTGACGACAAAGGCCAATGTATTGCAACATAGGAAAATGACGACGACGCCGACCAACATGATTGATGTGCTTATCTCTTTAGACATATCACCACGTTTGCGGAAAACGCTTGCGCGACTATTGCATGAGGATGACGCTGCCAAAGCAACCTGAAACACAAAAAACTTGATGAAATGTCCAGATAAGCCTCTATGGAGTACCTACTTGTTATTATCAAGCAGGATATAACGTTAATTAATATCTTTATATAAAATTTTATTGATATTACCTTGTTCCTTCTAATATAAAATGGGGCCAACCCGTTAATCCTACTAGTACTCCAGGAAATGGTCTGAACGGGGTACTAATTTTTCAGCACGCCGAGAACTAAACGGGCTTTTTCGACTGAACGGCTTTTCGGACTGAATGAATGTTTTTTTTATATGAACTTCCATGTGGCTGTTTGAACTGAACCAGCGTTTCTCTATGAAAAAGGGTTATGTGTAGCTGTGTGCACATAAACAACATCAACAGACTTCGCTGAATTGACACTTCGCTGTAATGAGAATCACTGTTATGAGATTTCACTGTTATGAGATTTCACTATTTTGAGAAACGCCGTTTTGAGTCTCAGAATTTTGAGTTTCGCTGTTGTGCGTTTCGCAGTATTGGGGACACGCCTCTCAACTAACATTAACTTTCAAATTTTTGGACTACAAGTTCGAAAATATTTGAGAAAAATTTCAAGAACAAAAAACTACATGTTATGTGTTACTGCTAACTGATGGGATTAATCAGCACGTCAGAAATTTTTGAGTAAGTGAAAAGGATTTTCAAATCAGATCAGATCTTCCATTTGCAAGCATTGTATAAGAAAAAAGTAGCTCTTACGACGAGAGTCGACCACATTACATACAACATATTGACAATATCTGTTGAATATCGATCAAACATTCTGCATGAAATTCAAAATTCACACAGCTGCAGTAAATATCGTGAGTATAGTATCTTTAAACCTCAATCAATATGCAGGTTGCTCGATGGAGGTCTTCTATAATTTGGTAAGAAAGCATTGTGTCACATTTTTCGTGCAATTTTTGTGTCAAAAAACCGGTGGAGAAAAAACTCAACTTTTAAGCAGACGACAGCAGTACTGGAGAAATTTTGTCCATTTATTAGGTCGTTGAAGAAAATAATCAACTTGGCTGATAATTCCAAGTGGAGTATAGTAAGCCTGATTGCATACGATACAGTCAGGTAGGGAATAAATCATGTATGAGAAAAAGTTTTTAGCGGCCCTGGGCGGCCGCCCAGCTCGCCCCCTCTAAGAACGGCCCTGGAGGGGGGTTTGACCCCCAGCAGACTTCGATTGACCCCCAGAAGATTCTTGCTGACCCCCAGTAGATTTGACCATCCCAGCCATGATAGAGAAGATGACGAAGGAAAATGAGCAAGAGAGAACAAAAAGTCGTCATAAAAATGGGAATGATGCTGTAGTTTAACAATTTTTTGAAACAAAGCACACTTGAAGTCCAAAAAAGTAACATTAGCTTTGAAAAGTGCAGTCTAGGCAAATAATTTCACTTATCTGACTAATATAAAATGATGAATATGCTGCTTGGATGTTAAAAGACCTATCTAAGATCTTTTTTTCATTATAAAGAACGAAAAAAAAAATTTGTATTCCACCCCCTGTCCTGGCTGACTCCCAGCAGAATTTCTATGCTGTGCATGTATGTATGGTCGGATATACCTTGAGGCATAAAGCAGAAAAAGCTCCTTATTTGTATAACGTCAATAGATAGATCAAATTTGTACCTGCTTACTTATCAAATCTTCTTATCATTTACAGAATTATAATTGATGGAATATTAGCCAAGAATGGAAACTGCATTTGTCGACAAATTTTTAGTCGGTCGATACTTAGACTAAAAGGCACATCAAAAGCTAAAGCCACGTTTCTACTCCGCAGCACCCGATCACGATAGCCATGACCAATCAGATTCTGCCAAGACAAATTGGCGTAAATTGTCGGTTGCATGTCACCATTCACTGAACTTTGGCCATGGCAGACGTTGGCCGTGGCCGTGCTACGAAATATAATTGTGGTCTAATGTATATTTGACCACACGGTGAATAGTTTTGAAGTACACAGTGAACAGGTTAGAAGTAGGCCTCGATAGTCTAGACTTTTCCTAACCTAACAAAAACAGACTACTATACTCTGCTTTTTATAAAATGATTGTAAATCGAAAAATGAAAAAAATTATTACAGCCGACGAAATTGTTTAGACGATGCTTTTACTGCAAAATTTTTTACTCAAGAGCATTTTTAAGGGTTGATTGTGTATGTTCACTAATTTTCAGTCGTATGTTACATATGGCATAGGAGATAATAATGAAAATATAAAATAGTACTTGCTTTCCACTGCTATTATTCACAAGCATTCCAAGAAAACCAGGCTATACCAATGAAAATCTAAAGAATCCTCCTCTCATCAACCTAGATTTTGAGCATCATAAACCCGCTTCCAATATGGAGGCAAAAAATTGTGCCGTGTTAGTACACTATCAAGTGTACCCCATTTATTCTGAAATGTTAGATGCAACGATCCCATGAAGACAAGTTCAGCACAAAAGCTATACCCCATTCATTTTGCAGTGATTGATGCAGCAATCTCATGAAAGTAACTTCAATTTTAAAAACAGAGTGAGCTTATTATTGTAATCAATGGAAAAAGTTTTTTGCCAATGAGCGGTTAACAGAACAGCATAAAGTTTTCCTAAATAACATGGTCAAGTAATCAAAATTTCTCTAGTTGAAATATGGTATCGAGTATCGACACAGTTCCGTCCAAATCGAGGGTGGATTAACATGATGTTTTTTACTGACTTTGATCTTTCCAATAACCATGAAGAAACTTAACGTTTTTCTATAGTATAAAATTTCCACAAAGTTAAAATTGTGTATCAAATTGGACTCGCTATTTTTGGTTTTCACTGCGTAACGGGCTACAGTAAAATTACTGCTGTAATAAAAATTTCTTGTCCATGGGCAAAAGTTAATAAGCGCAATGTTTTTCTATATGTGCCTCCACATTATCATAAGAATATTCAGCCGGTTTGTTTCAGTAACCTGAAAATTTTATGTCAAAGTGAACCTACTTTGATAGTTGTCGCTAGATCTATCCTTTCAACATGAACGGACCGTAGAGTCCCACTTTTAGAAGGTTACTTTTGATTGACTGAAGAGACTAACTGCAAATTGTCAAGTGGAACAACATGACTGCAGTAAAATTTCCACTCTGCTATGAAATATATTAACTTAAATGCATTGTTTCGACTTGGAAGAATACTTGAAAAATATTCAAATGGTCATTCATGAGAAAATTCATGGACCAAAAAGAGGACCTAACCCGGATGTCGTCTTTTCAACTCATCGTTAGAGTTATCCTATTCTCATAGCTTTTCAAGCTTACTTGATAATGCAACTTTGACGTCCTCTGTATGGCCACGATGACCATTGTATTAAGCGTTATCAAGGTAACGAACGGTATACAAAACATGACCAAAAAATAAAGCCAAGCCACGTAGATAGTAGAATAAAGCTCTGACGTGCGTAAATCGGTCATAATCGCTCTAACAACCGTGATATTGAGTTCGGTTTGGTAACAAGTGTAAGTCGAAACTTCCAAGAATCTAGTCGTGTTAAATAATACAGCGAAAATTAGCACACAAATCAAGGCCCATTTGCAATTAGTTTTTGTACAAATACGATTGGTTTTGAACGGCAAACAGACACCTGGTAAAAAACGAAAATGTATTTACTCAAGAAGAAAATTCGATTGGGAATATTCGATAAATTCAGGTTATAGACAGACATGAATCAGAAATTCCTTTGCTTTGTGTTGGGAAAAATATGAAGTTCTGGAATTTTAGGAAAATTCTACAGGATGAAAACTATAACATGATAAAAATTAATTTTTTTAATAACGCAATAGAATGCTGCAAAATTCCATTAATAAATTCATTGCTGCTCCCAAACTACTTACTTCTGCAGCCGTTTACACGAATATTGCTCTCCAAGAGCCAGTTTAGAGCAGAGACAGAGCCAGTTTTTTGGCTCGGCTGAGACAGTCTCTCGTAAGACGGCCCTGAGTTGGCTCTGAAAATCCGTTACTACAAATGTATTCGCGAGCTTGCTCACGAGAGCCAAAAAGAGGGCAACATTAGAGCAATAAAAGAGACAGCTCTGCCATGAAAAATTTACGTCATTTTTGACGCTTTAGTGCTCCCCTCAGTTTTTTATCGCTTTAATTTGTTTAAAGCAATGTTTGCGTGCATAATGACTGACTATTTATAAAATAATTATTTTAATTTTTTGGTAGAAAATATTGACTTTTGAGCATAGAACGGTGAAGAATGACAACTTTTAGTTGAAAACGGTGAGTTATTGACAATAAGTGGTAAAAAAATTTGATTTTCAGTAGAGAATGCTCATTTTTGAAACAAAAACTGTCAAAAATGCGAAATTTTTCGCTAGAAAATAATTATTTTTGAACGAAAAACAATTAAAATCATCAACTTTTACTAGGAAGTGGTGACTTTCAAGCGAAAACTAGTGGCAATAATTGTCAATCTTTTCTACGAACTCGTCAGATTTTTTGAAAGTGATAATCTTTCGTGGAATAGGGACATTATTGAACAAGAAAAAAACGGTTAAAATTTTCAATTGTTTGGCAGGAACTGGTAATTTCTGAAAAACGTCAAGAAATTTCGGCACAAAATTCTTTTTTGTAACAAAAAAGTCGAGAACTTTAGTTTTCGGTAGAAAATGGTCGTTTTTGAACAAAAAAAGCCTCAAAATAGTCAATTTTTCTTTGCAAAATGGAAATTTTCGTTTAAAAAACTATCAATAATGTCAGCTCTCGGGTAGAAAGCGGTCATTTCTCGAGCATAAAACGGTCAAAAATGTCAATTTTCTGGTCGAAAATGCTTCGCGCCAAAACGATGCTCAGTATCATTTGTAAAGTAAAAATTCATTGATCGGGGTGTGATTTCTCCATTTTTTGATAAAAAACGCATTTTCGGGCAGTGGTTGACTCCCTCCCTTTGACTTCAGAATGTTGTCTACTCCCTCCCCTAAAAATGGCTTTCATTTTCTATCCGACGGTCAGGACCACTTACACGTATACGATCAAAAAAATCAATTTCCTGGTAGGAATGTTAATTTTTGAAGAAAAAATCAACTAAAATGTCAATTCTCTGGCGGGTAATTTGGGAAAAAATGGTCGAAAATGTTAAAGTTTTGTTGAAAAATTGTGTTTTCTGAAACAAAAAATTGTCAAAGATGTCAATTTTTGGGCTCTTCACAGTTATTTCATAGTATTGTAGATAAAAACTACCTTTTGAAGTGATTTGCCGACTTTTTGGTGGAAAAAAATCGAATATTTTTTCCCTTGTTGTCTCTGCCCCTGAAATTTAATTTTTGGCTATCGATGACCCCATCCATAAAAAAGTCGTTTTACTGTGTCCACGGCGCTCCGTTATTAACAAAAATGTCAATTTTTGGATCTGAAAAGTCAAATGAAAAAAATCAATTTATTATAAAACTCTACTTTAAAATCGCAGTACCGGGAAAACATGGCGGAAGAGAAGAGCTATGAACAACTTAAAACACGAATAATTACTCTAACGCAATATTAATTTTTGACCTAATACATGGTAAAAATACGAGACAAAATAGAGACAGTCGTAAGCCAGCCTCTAGCAGGGTTACAACTTTTGGCTCTGCTCTTGCTCGCGTGAGCACTTTTTTGGTTCGTGGAACGCATTTGACTCTGAACAGTTACATTCAGAGCCACTCTCTAGATGAGTCGGCTCTCAGAGCATTCAGAGCATCTCTCGGTCAGAGAAAATTTCCCGGAAGCCATTTTCTCCCTTTTGTAGAGCCAAAACGGAGCGGAAATAGAGTGACAGAATAAACTTTCGGACGAAAGACACTTTCTAAAATTATTAAAGGTTAGTTGAGTTCCAGTTTTACGTGGCATATGATTCGGCAGAAAATCGTAAAAATATGAAATAGTACTCGTTTTAAACTTTCATTAATTAGAAGCATTTCAAGAAAAACATGCTACAGACAGAAAATCGAACCACAACTCCGTTTCTAGTTAGATCTGAAATTGATAAAACAACGTTTTGACAATTTGAATTAGTCTCCTTAATTTCTAAACGTTTATTCTTCAACCGATTTGTGAATCATACATTCGGCGAGGCCTCCGTCAGAACTAACGATCAGTGTTCGAGTGAGAATCCAGATGTTAAGTCTCGAGGTCAGACCCCCGTGGGACAACCAGCATATAATTCTCCTTGCTGCACATGGCCGTACATCAGCAAGCAATATTAGTACAACTGAACGGCAGTTGAAAATTCAGTACAGCCCAACACGTCAGTTAAACACATCTTATTTTTCAAAATAATCTCATCTTTTTAATTCAATCTCTAAGTTTTTAATATCAATCGTATTTTTGAAAAATAGCACTTACCAATGAACCTGTGCATCGACATCAACATCGTCATCCAAACGCTGGCCGTTTGGGCTACCGTCCCCACTGGGTAGTTGAACGGCGCCGTGCCCAATGCCAAACTGACCACGCGAAAATTGTGCATATATTCACCTATGCGAGGTAAACACAGGAAGAAAAAAGCCGTGATCAAAATCAGCACGTCGCTGACAGCCAAGGCCGCCAAATACCAATTTAGTAGAGAGGAACGCATAAATTTGTGCGTGAAAATGCGAAAATTCAAGCAATTGGCGCTCAAACCGAATAGAATAATTATAGGTGTAACGAAAGCCAATAGTACGGTGGAAAAAGGCGTGTAGGGTTCGAATTTTTCGCACACTTTATAGCCCAGGTAATAATTAACGTCGTCGGTTACATTGGTCGACGATTGTGACCTCGAGGAATAGTTCGAATAATTTCCCGCCGGCATTCTTCTTTACATTGTGAAAAATCTGTAAGTTTCAGTTTTACAGTTGCCAGTATAATTGTGCAGGGTATCTCATAAAAAATTAAATTCGACACACACACTTGTATAGCCCGGTGAGATCTCTTTGTTTTAAACATGGAAGAGCCTTTAAGACTTACGTGATGACCGGTTTTGTCTTTACAATAATCATAAAGGATGTGCCAAAAAAATTCACCCCAAAAGCGCCATCATACAGCTACTGAAGCAGATCTGACGTTCCGGTCTTTTAGACTCAATAGCAAATCTACTCAGAACTCCATAAGCTGTGCATTCGCGAAATTTTCAAGTGGCCGTATTTTGGAAGCTGCTGAATGCACTCGGGTCTGAAATTCTCATTATCTGTGGCGAATTCTGTTGCTCTCTTCAACAATTTTCAACGATTTACCACCATCAGATTTCTGGATATTTTCAGAAAGCAAGGCTCCCCACACAATTGTGAGAATTTTAGCTGCAAGATTGTATAATGACGCTTATGTCTTCATCACACCTTTCATACGAATGCCGAAAAAAATTTTATTCCTTCCCTCTAATAGCATTTTCTCATGGGAAAAAGACGTTTCAGCGCCACCACTTTAGCGGCGGCCGTTTCAGCACCAGCCGTTTTAGCACCAGTTAAATTTTTCTTCAGAAGGAAAAAATATATACTTATACAGATTACAGAAGTTGAAAGATTTTTGATCATTTTATGTTCTTAGGACTGATAAAAAATCAAGCTCTTGGTGAATCATATTGCTTTGATCAAAGCAACTTTTATCAAATCAAAATTTTGTTTCTGTCATATCTTCTACTTTTCTTTGCTATGCTTTCCGTTTAATCCCCATCCTCTATTAATGTTCTCAAGTTACGATTCGTTTCTCTTAACTTTTATGTTATCTTCATTGGTATTCAATCTTTGGTACATAATTCGTCTTAATTTACTTTAGTTTGCTCCCCTGTACGCATTTTTCGGATGTTTCTCTTGATCTCGCTCATTTCCCTGGTTTTGATTCTTCATCCATTTTTCAATTGTTACTACTTTTCAAAAATTTCAATTATATTGTGTCATACCTGGACAATAGGTTCAACTGGATGATCAGCATTTTTGTATCAGCTTTCAGAATGTTCGGACACCTACAGCTCCGAAGAAGATCCTGAGAAAACACGATTTTAGACTGAAAATGTAAAACTCCTGCATCTGCCACACAAAAAAGTCGAAGAAAAATAAACATGAAAATTGTATTTCAAAACCGAATAAATTTCCTTAATTTGACATAAATAATAGAGCACAATGTCCAAACTGACTGAAGAATCCAACTTAAATACCTTCGAACTCGTGTACACTTAATTAAAGAACTAATTAAAACTCCTTATTGGTGATTGAACACCAATGCAAAATTAGCCGGAAAATTACGCTAATATCTATTAATCTCAATAAAATAATGTTATCCAGTAACGGCCACTAATAAATTAGCACCAATAAACACTAATATTATAAGTAAAACGGCCAATATTTATCAGCTTTTAGTAATATTCTTGAGTAACGGCAAACAAATATTATTAAAAACTAGTCTTTTTATTAGTCTAATAATTATTACTTTTATTTTAATACTCTGGAGTTGACGGATTTACCAATAAAATATTACCTATGTCTGATAATATTGGTTTGTGTAACTGGGCCCAAACAATCATGCTTGCAGCAATCCTAGCTTACAGAAAAAACACAGTTGCTATCTTCATGACCAAAACAAAATAGAAAGTGAAGAATTAACATATGCTCAACAAAACAAAATTTACTATTCGACAGAAGCACCAGATGGCGAACAACTATCATGTTTTGTAATCTATTCATAAAATCGCTATTGTAATTATGGAAAACTTCAGCAAATGACGTTAAACTTGTCACAATGAACCGAACATCAAGTTTTTGATGTAAAACATCTGATAATACAATGTCAAACGCAATAATCCTTTCATAGATAATTAATGAGCTTTGAACATAGATTTAAAAAATCTTTCAGATCAAGCAGAAGATCAAGCAATGCCTTTGCAATAATGATGATGCGACAGGCTTTTTGTACCTAACAGTAAAAGTTAAAGTGCAGCATATAACAAAGAGCATCGAGGTTAATAATCGCCTCAAAGTCTCATTATTGACAGATCTGTTACAACCAATAACAGATAACTTTCAAGAAACTACAGTAGTTTACAACCACACATGAAAGGTGAAAATCGTTTTACAGCTTTTCACAGATCGCCTATAATCAATTTTTTTGTAAACTGTTTATAAATTTAAAAATGGGGAAAAAATTATTACTACCGTCAAATTAAATTACGCAAAACGCTAACTGCAGAACTTTCTACTAAAAAGCTGTTGAAGGTAGTCGAATATGCTAACAACTTTTCCATCGATAAGACCGGTTGGACCAACGACTCGAATATTTCAGTCGAATGTTTTGGTTATACCAATCCGTGCACTTTTGAACTACCCTAGTAGTTCAGGAAAAATACTTCGTCGAGAAACGACCACTAGAAAAGCTTAGGTTGCACCGAAAATTCAGTGGCCCTTGATGTAGGATTTTCGACTTGTTAAAACTGATGATTTTTAAATTTTATCCAAAAAATAAATCTATGAAGTACGATATGTCATATGCGATATCTCAGGAATCAAAACATCGCTTCGATTTCTGGAAACGCGCAGTTTAAAACACGTTACCTATACTACTGTACCAGTGGACTGCTAAGCCACCAGAAACGACTACTAAAACACTAGAAACGCATATTGCTCACTGAACAGCTACACGACCGATTACTCTGACAGCTTCTGGTGCAAAAACTATTGATGGAACTACTGAACCAGCGGACCGCTGAACTATTGATGTTGGTGCAACCTGTCTCTTTTGGTACTATCTCTCCACTTTTAATATATAGGTATTAGAAGAAAAATAGATAATGTAATTGATATGCCAACACTACTACTTTTCCTCACAGACAATCTCGATTTTTCTTGACTGATCCATTTGAATCTTGTGATATATCTTTTGAATCTATTTTTAGTAATTTGTCTCCAAATCATTCATTATAATATACTTATTATACATACATACGCATCCAATGCCACCACTACATTAATGAAAAATACATAATTATAGTCATCACGTGCAGCTTAATGAGAAAAATGGAAAAAGTTTTGTTATGATGATACCCGTATCCTTCGCCATATGCATAGCTCAGAGCCATATTTCGAGAATACTATGATATCGATAAGAAAAAAAATTATTTACCGACGATTGGGCATCATGCAAACAATATTGGCCGAAATGTCATCAGGCAAAAACGCAGGCCTCTGATGATATAAACAAGCATTATAAAAGGTAGAAAGATAGTAAACTTACATTTTAGGGTGGGAAATTTCTATTATCAATTGCAGAAAAATGTGCGGAAAAAAGTAGTCAACAGCTCAATGTCGAAAATATTATTTCCGTATTTATAATTTTAATTTAACACGCCATGTTAGCATTTGACATTGATTTTCTAGTGGCAAATATCCTATGGGGTCTGTGTTTCAGCTAGCGCGTGAATTCAGCCAAATGTGTTGATTCGAAATTGTTAACACCAATTTTTTACAGTTCAATATTGCACACTAAATATTCTCAAAAGTTACTTGAATTATCTTGCAAACTGTAGCTCTATACGAAAAGCGGTATAGCAAAAAATTATCAAAATTTTAAATATAGTCTGTTTTTCAGTTCAATTTTTACAAGCTTTTTAGAAAGCATGCCCTAGTGAGGATAAAATATCATAGCAAGCTGAGAATTATGCCTTATCTGTGATCAGGAGAGATTATACTAGGAGTCAAGATACAGTCTCACTTTGGCGTCCGTCTCACCTTGGCGCCCGTCTCACTTTGACGCCCATCTCACTTTGGCACACGTCTAATTTTGGCGCCCGCCCGTCTCACATTGGCACCCATCTCACTTTGGCGCCCGTCTTACTTTGGCGCCCGTCTCACTTTGCCGCCCGTCTCACTTTGGCGCCTGTCTCATTTTGGCGCCCATCTTATATTGGCGCCCTATCATAGTATGCTTTTCGGCATTCATGCTGATCCTTTATTTGGGTAAATCCCCATTCCCTGATGGTCCTGTTTTACCGAAATTCCTCTTTCCCTGAAGAATGCTTCAAAGCTTTTTTTCGGAAGTCAATACTCCTCAAAATTGTCAAATCCCGTTTCCCCAAAAATAGACGAAGGCTATTTTTAGATTGCATTTTGTAAATTGCTTATTTTTTCTGAGAACATTGTAAATTATAGGATTTCGCACAAAATTCGCACGGTAATAGGAATTAGTGTCAATGTTGTTGAATTTTGAATTATTGTCAAAAAATTAATTACAAAGATCTTGTTGTTAACTTTGTTATTCAATGAAATACTATTGTCAAACGACATTTATTCTCATAAAGAATAGGAAATCGCAATTACTGAAATGTAAGATATTATTTCACGTTTGATACGCTTAGTTCAACTTCGGATCGGGTAAGAGAGCAGAATAACTGATTATTTTATTTTCCACCATTTAGAGAGAGAGAGAGAGAGAGAGAGACCTATTCAGGGTGGCCTGAGATATTTATAGCCATTATGGTAGGACATACAATGTGCCAAAGTAGGACAGGCGCCAAAGTGAGACGGGCGCCAGAGTGAGATGGGCGCCAAAGTGAGACAAAGCTTGGGCGCCAAAAAGAGACGAGGCGGCAAAGTAAGACGGGCGCCAAGTTGCAACGCAATGGGAGTCAAAAGTCAAAAAAAGGAAAACCTGTCTTTGATTGGCGATGCCCATTTTAATCTTTTACATAGGAGTTTCCCAGATTGGAGATTCTTCGTCACTTATAATGTATAAAAAGTAGTAACGTCGTATACTCCATTCGGAAATCGCTCCTAGGTCTATATTTTTCAAATTTTCTTGGGTCCCCAGAAAAATGTTCATGCAAATTATGAACTTCTCGAATTCCCTGTGGCAGTTTAGGCGATCTTCTTCCCACCACCAGTGCCCTATGGCATGACTTGAGTCAATGTGAGAAATAGGTGGCAGCGTACGCTTGTTTAATGAGCAATTTTTTCTTCATTTGAAAAAAATGAACGATTGTGTGGGGTTACTTCTAGCGTCCCTTTACTTCTAACATCCTGTTACTTCTAGGGCGGTAAGTTTGTTGGTGGATTAAAGGCCGATTATAGTAATCGGGGATTAAACGTCGCTTATGATCCAGGATTAATTTTTTTCGTAAGTTTGTCGGCCGGTTAAACGTCGATTAATTTAATCTGGGATTAAAGCTATCCATAAGTTCGTCAGCCAATTAAAGCTCGATTATCATAATCGGCGATTAAAATAATCCGAGTTTTCAATCCTGTCCCACCCCAGGTTTAAAAGGCCGATTATATATCTTTTTGCGATTGCATAGTCGGTTTAGTAGTTGGAAAATAAATGTTGTTGATTTTTTGGACGATCTAAACAAGGATGAAGCAGAAAATCAAATATAAATGAGAATGAAGCAGAAAATCAAGTACAAATTCGTCATTCCCTGGATAGATGGAATCCGATGGAAGTTCGAATCCGATTTTCTACGGACACGTGGATTTTGAAGTGGATATCACGAAAAAAATTGATAACGATAAATTGATGACAAAAGGCGATGTACTGAAGGAAAAGCTGTACACCTTTAACACCACTATAGACAGTATACGTTGTACAGTTTTCAATCAGCAACTATACTTTTAATACTGGATTACATTATTTTAATCGGCGATTACATAATCGTCCTTTAATCGGCTGATGAACTGACCAATTATTTTAATCGCCGATTAAATTTTAATCCACGATTACATAACCGGGGATTAAACGTAATCCTGGATAATTTTAATCGGCCAACAAACTTACCGCCCCTAGTCATGGTTACTTCTAAGATCCCGTTACTTCTAATGCAGTATAAAAAAAGTACTAGACTTTTACGTTGTAATATGATAGATCATAAAGCTTGAAAAACAAATTTGCATAGCTCGGTTCTCACGGGGAGCTTCTAGCATTACACAGAATGCAAACACATGATATTGTGCAAGTTAGGTCAGAGTGTTCGTTTTTCATTAATTTTTGGTAGCCTAAGCCTAAGCCTATTTGAATCATATTTGCAAAAAATATAAGTAATTATAAGCAAAGAAATCGCTCTATCGGTTGATTTTTTACCTTCGTACAAGCTAGAATGTTTTCTGTGTTAGAGGTAACGGGACGCTAGAAGTAACGGGATCTTTAACGTTCGACTGCATTAGTTAGAAGCGAGATTTTTAGAAGTAACGGGACATTAGAAGTAGCGGGACGTTAGATGTAAGGTAGGATTACGCTGCACGATCATCGTCAGTCCACGTATCTATTCACAAGTGAGCGATTCCCAGGGAGTGGGATTCCCAAGTGAGCGTTTCTCAAGTGAGCGATTCCAAGTGAGCGAATTCCCAATGGAGTGAATTCCCAATGGAGCGAATTCCCCATTGAGCGATTCTCATGTGAGCGATTCCCATGTGAGTGATTCCCAATTGTGCGAATTCCCAATTGGGTGATTCCCATATGAGCGATCGAGAATGTAATAAAGCTTACTTCATATTTTCCTTCTTTACCTTACATTTTTCTTAGTATGTGTTTCTTTTTTCTTTCATTTTCTGATTGTATTGGTTATGTTTTCGTTTAGCTATTTTTTACGTTTTCATCTTTTGTCTCTGCCTTCTTAGATTTTCTTTCTTCTTGTCATCTAATTTCTTCTTTTTTTGCTCATGATACAGTATATTACAAGTTCTCATTTTAAATAAGCCTAGTCTGCTGTTTGGAATCGCTTACTTGGGAATTCGCTCACTTGGAAATTCGCTCAATTGGGAATCGCTCACATGAGAATCGCTCAATTGGGAATCGCTCACTTGGGAATCGCTCACATGAGAATATCCCCATTTGAGGCTCATTTGAAAATGGAGAGTAGTCTACTCCCAATGAGCTACCCAAAAGAAGATGTGTTCGCTAATGCTGCAGGTTCATTTATTCGCATGAGGATCTTTTTGTAATCAACTATTGGAGCATAAGCTAAAACAACAGTGAAATTGTTCAGATTTATTGAGGAATAGATTGTATGGATGCTTCTGGATTTTCACGAACCTCTGAAGAGGTCAGTCTGTTACACAAATCAAGTACAAGATTGAACTCCTGATTTCCCAGCGTTTTTGAAATTTCGTTCTTTGGAAACGTCTTTCATGGCAATGACATGCATAACATCAATCAAAAAAATCTCACAAAAAACCACATTAAGGATTATAGTGCAACATCACAGTTATTGAAGTTGTTGACAGCCAGTCATGAAAAAACGGCATCAAGCAACTCCACAGGGTAAATATAAAGAAGAATGGTGTAGGAATATGATATGAACGTGTGACGCGCAATACACTCAAAAGTGAATGTCTCCAAGTGTAAATGTGAAATTATGCGTATAATAGTTCATTCGATATCCCACAGCAACCTGAGTAATTTTACACTGACTGTTTTTGCCCATGGAGCGTATTAACACTGAAATTTACATAAATGTGCAAGTCGAAAAGTTTACCTACACCTGACCTCAGGAACTATAATAGATTCGGGCTGCGGAAAATCACATTCGATACATCTACTGGCAGTCTCAGACACCTTGAGAAGACATTTTATCAAGGACTAGAGAAAAATTTTCTCAGATACTATTAATAAGTCCTTATGTGTCGAGAATATAACATTCACTGCCCCTTCACTGCATCTACCATTTCGAAGCAAATAAACTATTGTAGTAGCTCATTCTGGCGTACAGCTCAAGAAGCGGCACAAAAGCTCATACTTATTTTATGCATGCAGACGTACATTAGCATTATGCAGTACAATAAACACATTGTCTTCCATAGCTAAAACTCTAAGCATATGTTTAAATTATCATAATTCTAGCTTCTACTCTCATTTTAAAGGCAAACATACGAGTCAACTTCATATACCTTGCGCATTTCTGAAAAGGAAGGATTTTTAATGATTTCAGAATCATGACATTCAATCAGTTACTCAAGTTCCGGGGTAAAATCTGTACATTATAGCTCGAGACACTATATCACTGGGTTTCGGTAGTGATGCGCTAAAGCGTCACAGAATATAATGTTGTCATTAATCCGATAATGCTCAAAAAGCTAGCGTGGTTCGATGATGTCAATCCCGTACACGTCACAAAGGATGTCACTTCTTCACCCAAGTGCCCAAATTAGATATTCACGGTAAGCTAGATATACAGTTAGGAAACAATTTGCCTGAATGGAAATTTTTGATACGCACCATATTTTGGATTATTTTTGTAGAATAGCTCAATTTCAGGAAAGGCTTGCATTCCGTGCCTACCTACTTCCAAATAAGCCTCGACCACAAAAATATTTTTGAGTAAATAAAAAATCTACACTGTAATTCAATATTTTGTTTCTTAAGTAGACCATAGCGTACGAAAGATGCTACTTTTTACTACTCGATCAAATCACTTTCTCACACATTTTTGCACGACTTATTTTTGTCTAGCTTTAGTCGGGTATCTTTAGTCAGGTAGCAGTTAGGACTACAACTTGAAAAAAAAGAAAATATTGGCTTGCATGTCATCATATGTCGACAGATTTATTTGGGTTTTTTTTGTATTGAGAGGATAAAAAACCTGCACCATAAGTGAATACATTTTGTCTTAAGGTGACTGTAGGGATCCACACCTGCAAAAAATTCCAATCTATGCTACGTCATATTTTTTTCTCATTTACTGCTTGAGTCTTACATCGCCAAGGCTTAGGGCCGAGAACTTACAACAGGCGGATCGGGCTAGTAATCGAATTCATTATGAGTAGGAATGTCTGACCCAACCAGAACTAGCATTTGTAGCGTGAAAATAGCTGTACTCCATTTTTCTCGAACGGCCACTAAATTATGAAGGTGGAAAGTATGTACTATTTCGTATTTTTATGGTTTTGTGCTGCACCAAATGCCATAATGGTACTGAAAATTTTGTGAGACTCAACTAAACTTACCACTTTTCCGAATGAGAAATCTTGTATTCAAACAATTTTAACAGCAGCACCTTCTCCATTGTGCACCTCATTTATACCAATTTTAGTGTAAACAAGGATCACGGGCAGAAGTTATTAATGTAACATTACTCAGTTTGTTATATTAGATTACCGAATTCGCCAAAAAATGAATTATTTGTGAATTTACGCGCGTGGAGATCTTCCATCTCTGAACTTAGACACAGGTTCGTGATGACAATGGCTTGAAATCCTATATTATTACATATTAACGCTATAAGGTGAGCGGGTCCTGGGCACAGTACAAACTATCGTCAATCAAACAATTATTGAGATATCTAACTCAGACAGTAGTCGTTTCGTTCTTGAAATTGACTGCGGAACACTAGGGAGCATATTTGAGTAAACATGCCGACTACCCTGACGTATTCTTCCAGGGTAGATGTGTCACTTCAGCAAGGTACCTGCTACTGAACAGTTCGTGCAGGTTTTCTGGAGTAAGCACAAAACTTGTTGATTCTCATGAGCAACAAGATGACTTGCTTTTAGACGATATCTGTGTACAAAGGGTTAAGTTTTTCTGGCAATAGTCTTTCCAGTGTACCCGACGCATGCCTAACGCTACGTATACTTTGCTGACGTCATTTGACATAGACAAAATAGCAGCCCAACAGATTTGGTTCGAATATTGACTACAACCTTGATGATCTCATGCTACAAGGAAAGAATGACATCTTAATGATGGCGCAATTCAATGAGAGGGGTTAACGATTATTTAAGGATACTGAATGAATGTTACAGCTTTTCATGTCCTTGATGGAAAATTTTAAAAAATTCTATAAATCCCCGTGTATGTGAGAAATAAAAGGTCAGCAATCTATTGGAATATTCACACCTCAATAACCATTGCGAGAGATTAGCACAGAAGGCCGTGTTAGCTGAATGACATGAATTTTTCGAACAATATCCTGAAATACTGATATTGGTGTAACTTATAGAATCAGGGATGATTCTATAAGTTACTAAGTGACATGTTCTTTAAAGCATAAAATATCCTTGCAAACAAAAACACGACTCCATTGGCCGTATTCATAAAAAGGCTATACCAGTCTATAGACCAAAGTCGGGAAAAAACAGAATTCATAAAAGTCACCCTGGCTAAATAAATTTAGACCAAAATTTTTCATTGAAATGGCTACCTTAAAATTTGAGTGTTGAATATCAAAGGGTGTTGAGGCGAGAAAGAGTTTTTCGAGATATATGAGATCCATTAGCTTTGTATGATACGAAACTCATGCAAAGAATTCGTTTTGATCGTCAAGATATATTGAATATTACTGAATTGATTCGTGGAGATATTGAAAGCCCGATACAGAAAAATTGAGTTATTCCTGCGATTTTGCAAGTTGTTTTGCCAAATAAGGATACGCGCCACGTAGCAGATTATAAGCAGTTACATATTCGAAGAATTGCCAGATATAGCTTATTCTCTACTTTGGAATATGGGCTAAAAGCAGATTTTAGTTACAACTAGTGAAGGATTTCTGAGCTTCAAAAATTGTGAGTTTGAATATTCCTGGTGTCTTGTATTTGGTGCGTCGGGGTATTCATCACGGGGCCTGCTCTGCAAAAACTACCATCACTACAGTCACAATTTCTGAATCATCCGCGTGGCTCATTTAGTGCAGTTGGTAGTGAGTCCGTCATGTAGTGCAGAAGGTTTACTGTTCAGGCCCTCGCCGACCCATATTTTTCTGCTGTCCTGGACACGTGGATCTGAGCCTACGACAGGTACAGTCGAATGGTTGAAAGTCACCGAAGCTGATGCGTCCAAGGTAGGCTACCCAAATAAGCTTCTTAAATAAGCTTTTTAAATAAGCAATTAGATAAAGTGCGCCAGAAACCGCCCAATACAGCCCAGAATACCATGAGCAATCCAGGGACAACCTGGAGTACTCGCATGATAAGATCCTTGTGCGGACGAGAAACACGTGTGATTAAAGATCGAATTACATTTTGATACTTACTATACTTAGCGCTGTAGTAATGAACTTGCACAACATCAGTGGACTTAACTGATGTTCACCTGATATTCTCATTCAATTTAAAAAGCTTTCGACAGCATGCTATATAAACGTTTTTTGCATATATTCTACAAACTAGGAAATACAAATATATATGGTTAATTTATGACGCACAACATTCAAAACAACGCGTATGTTACCTTTTTAACGTGTCGAAACATATTAAAACTTTCATCATCTTGTAATTATCGAAACCAAGGCTATTAACTAAACTTTCTGCGATTACAACTCTTCTCTAAACAGAACCTGCTCTTCAGCACTTGAAAAATCTCCATTTTATCCTGTAACTCTTTGCAATGTACGAAGTGAAAATCAAAAAATAAACAAAATGATAAAAAAGGATAACTTCGTCAAAAGTCAAGGTCCTCTAATAATCAAACTAGTTTCCGACCATTTTGTTAAAAGGTGACGACATTCTTCTAAAATAGCGCATGGAAATTTTCTGTGTTCAACTCGTGATTTGGACTTTTGGAAAAAAGTCGCTTATATAAAACGCAACAGCCAAACTTCAACGGAGGGAAGAAGAGAACGCACATTTTTTGGAAAAATTTTCTCGTTTCGGATGTCCAAACTTGGAGATTATATGATAATATGAACAATGGAACCTCAGCAACTGTTCACCTATACTTATTCAAAAAACGCATCTTTTTCGCCCGTCGGCAAAAGCCTTGAAATAGGGCTTTTTGACTAAAGAAACCATTAGGAAAATTACGCCGCCGGTTGTTCTAATCTACTAATTTTTCATTTTAAGATAATGTGGAGAGACTTTTGTTCTTTTGATCACAAGATTTTAGATCTGATGGAAAATGTGATGGTGGTTGAGGAGTCTTGAAGGCATCTCATCCTTCGAAACAATGTTGAAAGTTTGCCAAGAAACTTGCAAAAACTTGGTGATTCTCGTTTCTTTCCACCACTTTCTGCAGCTCATGCATCTTTTCCTTCCATCTACGTCATAGTAAAATTTTTATGATTTTTTTCAACTTTTATGGTTTGTTCTCTCAACAAGAAAATTTATCTTCCCTAATGAGCCTTAGACGTTATTCCCGAAAATGCTTCAATAGAAAGATCATATCGTAATCTTTTTAAAAGATTTTTCTCCATTTCTAAACCTTGATGATTCGAAAAGCCGTTCTTTCAGATAAAAAACGTGAATGTAAGTCGATATTTTATCAGAAGGTGGCAGTTAAAAACGTACGGAAAATTGCATAGTAATGGAAGCACTGTTAAGTCGCCGAGGCTCATTTGAAAAATAAAGTACACGGTTTCATTTTTCGTCAAATGCTATTATTTCATATTTTCACGATTTTCAACTGAGCCGTAAGTCACATGAAATTGGAAATAACAAAATTTTAAATCCAATTTGGGCAACAAATTTGCGATAAAAACTATCTGGTGAACGATTTCGACGACATTTCTAATTTTTTCATTCTTAAGCATTTCATGAAAAACAGACTATAAAGCAAAAAGTTCTTCATAATCCTCCCCTGTAGCTAAACGGGTGAACGCTACACAAAAGTGCGATATGCCACCTTGTAGAAATTCTGCATTAAACAATTGGCATCTACTAGTTTGTTATTAATAAGTAACTGTTACACAGTAAGAATAATAAAACTCATTGTAAAATCCCATTTTGTGTTTTTCGAAAATGAGTTTTGATTCTGAAACTGCTGGTATTATTGATCCAATTCAAACTTCCGCATATTATCAAACCAAATTAGCTAGTGCTATATTCATATGCAGGATTGCACAAAATCTTAAAAGGTCAACACGCGTTCAATAATACGAAATTTGAAAAAGAAATCGGCTGATTGTTTCGTGGACGTTTCAAATTGTGGACGAAATGAAAGTTTACTTGAACGTTACGTCACATAAACGTTACGAAAAAATTTGGACCACGTCTCGACCGAATTAGAATTTGACATGTTTAAAAAACCTTTTGTGTTCAATTCCATAACGATTTCGATAAATTAGAAAGGCGAATGGTGATGAAACTGATCATTAATTGTTTTAAATTATCTGTTTTTAAACTGTTTTTGAATGCTTTTTGTTGTTAGGCTCCAGAAAAGCATAAATCAAATATATGCTTCGCGACATAGCTCATTAAAAGTAGAATTAACTTCTCTTTTGGCTAGTTTCAACCCATATGACTGCAGGGGTAGGGTCAATCGTTATTAAAAACCCTGTATATGTATCAACATATCCTACAGCAGCAGTTCAGCAGTTCACTGTTAACCATGCATGCACGTGGAGGGATTTGGGTGGGTCTTGACCCCGAGCAGATTTCAATTGACCCCCAGTAGATTTTTGCTATCCCCCTGCAGATGAGACCCCCTTAGCAATTATTAAGAAGATGAGGAAGGAAAATGAACAAGAGAGAAGAGAAAGTCGTCATAAAAATGGAAATGATGCTGTAGTTTGACAATTTTCCTAAACAAAGCGTGCTTGATTCCAAAGAAGTCACATTGAAACTTCAAAAAGTGCTCTCTTAGCAAATAATTTCACATATCTGACTAATATAGGTTAAAGAATATGCTGATTGGATGTTAGAAGACCTTTCTAAGACTTTTCTTTTGATTATCAAGAAAGGGGAAAAAAGATAAAACAAACCAAAACAAAACAAAAGTAGAAGAAGAAAAGAATAGAGAACGCGAAAAGAAAAAAGAATATAACAACAGACAAATTGAAAAATAAATGAGAACTGAGTACGAGTGTAAGATAATAAGGGAAATGAAGGATAAAATGAAACGGAAAAGAAATGTATAGAAACAAAAATGCAGGAACAAACAGAAACAACACAATATGAAAACAAAACGGAAAAACAGTGGGACATAGAATTGTGTGACTCCAAATGATGGGAATAAAAAGTAAGAAACTGAAACAGAGGGGAGAATGAAAGGGAATTAGTGAAGAAATGTTACACAGAAAATAAAGAAAATGGATTAACAAAATGACCTTTTACTATACACGTCGTCTCTCTCATGTAAAATTTTCATACAGTCGCCACACTACGTAATGTTAATTTCATGATTTAAATCAATATAAAGATCATCAGCACAAAGAAACAGCAGTTTACTAGAAGGTACATGATTTTCGTACAGGAAAGTATAGTAGATTTTTTATCGTAATGCAAAATGTAAAATTTAAAACCGCTCGTAAAATTTGCATAGATAAATTCACACATACTGGGTGCCAAAGTAAAGGCCCTGTCATACTTCACCGCGCGGTACCACCTTTGAAGTATGAATAGATTTTTGTAATTTTTGCGGCGCCGCCATCAAGTTTCAACTGAACCGAAATTTTCGAACAAGTTATGTGTTCTAAAGTTGCAGCATACTGTTGTTGTAACATATTGTTGCATACTGTGACATCTATACATGTAGTTGAATCATATTTTTCACTTGAATGGTGAATTCTAACACGTCAAATTATTTTACCAAATTGATTACTTAATTTTCAATGGAGATTTACTAAGAAGTTGATCACTCAATTTGCAATGAAGACATTATAATGTGTTAAAATTATGAATATGCAAAGTAGGTGTAAACATGTTCCTACAGCAAGTGTACACCATTTCGATTGTGTCTTTATTCCCCCAACGTCTCTTTTCCGCAAATATCCCAATTGTCCGAAAGTTCATACTCCCCGTAGATCCCGATTCCCCGAATAATGAATAAATTTTTTATTTCCCCGAAAAATGCATCAGTCTCTATGATTGTGTCCTTATTCCCCGAACGTCCTCTTTCCCCGAACGTCCCGATTCCCCGAAAGTCCCTATTCCCCCGAAGATCCCGATTCTCCGAATAATGAATAAAATTCCCTTTTCCCCGAACAATGCATTAGTACCTATTCCCCGAACGTCCCGATTCCCCGAATAGGACGGATCCACTTTTTTTGACTAAATCGAATCCGGATCTTGAAAAATTGTTTCGTCAAATCATGATCCAGATCTAGATAGCTGCAGTCGTCGGATCTGTATCAAGATCCTGAACAGCAGATCCGACCAGATCCCGATCATGTACAGGGAGCCAAAAAAAGGCGACCGGTGCTGACTTCCATAACTTTTGAACGGATGGAGCTTTTATAACGCGGATTACTGCATTAGAATGCCCTGCTTGTCTTCGTTACAAGGGCCAAATTTTATGCCTCTAGCATTTATGATTACTGTACAAACAGAAATTCAGTAAAAGTGGTCATTTTTCAAAAAGTAAAAATTGTGAAATAAAGTAGAAGTTGTGAAGTTAAGATAAAAGTTGTGAAATCAAAATAATAGTTGCGAAATCAAAGTAAAAGTTGTCTTACTGTGAAAAAAGTTTGTAAAGCTGTTTACACACAATAATACTTTAAAAATTATCCAGATTTGTAAGTTGCACGTAATCTAAAGTCAGCAACTTTTAATTTTAATTTTTTATACCTACAAGTTACAATGTTTTCTATGGAAAAATTTTCAATTTACAAAGTGCAATCTAAAAATAGCCTTCTTCTGTTTTCGGGGAAACGGGATTCGACACTTTTGGGGAATAGGGACGTTCGGGGAAAAGGGAAAATCAGTGTTTGATTTATAGCGTTCTACGGGGAAACGGGACTTTCGGGGAGAAGGGACTTTCGGGGAATCGGGACATTGGGAGAAAAGGGACATTCGGGGAATGGGGATACACCCGTCTCTATTTCCTGAACGTCCCGATTTCCCGAATACTAGGGAAAGGAGATGGATCCACTTTGAATCTGGGTCCTACAGCAGGTCCGATCGGACCCAGATCAGATCTGGATCATGTAAGCACATATGTGAATGAATAATCGTGTATATATATTCAATTTTTCAAAATCAATTTATATAAATTGATATTTCTCAGCAGTGATTTTTATTTTGATTGATTTTTATTTTTCTTATGCGCTTTTTATTTTTCGATTTTTTTCGTATTTTTCGTATTTTGCATTTATCGAGACGAGCAATACACATTTTTTTAGATCCAAATCTTTAGAAGATCTAAAATCCAAAAGTAAAAGAGCGGCGCCGTACGGCGCCGCGCGACAAGCCACCGCGCGGTACCGCGCGGCGCCGCCTGTTAGTATGAATAGGACAACCGGCACCGCGCGGTACCGCACGGCGAAGTATGACAGGGCCTTAAGACGGACACCGAAGTGAGACGGGCGCCAAATTAGGATGGGCGCCAAAGTAAGACACAGCTTGGGCGCCAAAGTGAGACAAGGCGCCAAAGTAAGACGGACATCAAAGTGAGACTGGCGCCAAAGCGAGGCGGGCCCCAAAGTGAGACGGGCGCCAAGCTGCGACACAATCCATACAGAAGTCAAGCAAGCTCATTAAACAATGAGCATCTATCATGCATATTAATGTCTCTGGTTTTTTGTCATTTTGAAAATTCTGAGTCATATTTGTAGTGGACTGATTTGAACTGACTGTATATGCGACAAGATTCAAAACTCGCCCACCATATGAGCACCAGTTGAAAAATAAGCGCAATTTTTGTTATGCTGCCGAAAAAATTTTGGTTTGAAAGCATATAAAATGTTAATTTTCATGGTTTTAGCATTAATTTACGCATCATCATAAAAGAGCAATGAAAATACTATAATAAATTAAATTCACTTATTTACTCTAATATATATGTTAACAAACAAAGCTGTCATAAATAAACCTTTCAAACCGGACGCCTCAAAGGTCATCAGATTAACGTCTTTGGTATGTTATCTTGTGTTGTTTCCAGACCATGCTTACGGGGAATGTAAGTCCTAATGAGGACCATATGCATGAGAGAAGTTTCAGGCTCGGCTCTCCAAATCTCGAGCTGCAGCTCAAAAAATCTGTAAATATTGCTGTGCAGTGAAAGGAGAAAATTGAACTGTGACGACGTATGAAACGTACCCATAAGCGTTTATATGTTAATTAGTACATCAAATCGAAGAGCGATCAACCGGAAGGCAAATTTTAAAACAGATAGCTCAATTGACGTCTTCTCAGCACAGAGTTATATTCGAAGATTTTTTTGACGAAATATGATTAAAATTGCAACTCTGTCACACTGTGGCTCAAATAATTTTCGTTTTCTGCTCTAATGCGTATCACAGCGTTAGTTAGCCCATGAAATTACCCCGTACAGCAATTTTTAAGGTTCACTGTGTTTTTGACTTCCCAATGTGATGGTTGACCCTATCGGTTGGGGTTCATAAGCGCGAACGGCCCATAACAGCGAATGAGCCCATTAGCGCGAACGGCTCATAAGCGCGAAAACAGTATACGCTTGAGCGTGCCCTATCTTTTCTGCTGTAAAAGGCTCATAAGCGCAGAAAGCTCATAAGCACGAAAAGCTTGCAAGCGCGAAAGGCTCATAAGCGCGAAAGACTCTTTATTGTAAGAGCTAATAATTTTCATGCTAATTTGTCTTATGTAATTTGAAGGAAATAAGTTTACAGTGTTTTTAGCACGAGTCCGATTAGCATTCGTGCTATTGAAGAAATATTTCATTAGTAGTTGGCACGGTTGAAAAATTTTTCTTTGTTGGTGTCAAACTCATGTGTGGGTTTGTCAATTTTGATAAATCAACTCATTAAATCATGCTTGATGTTGGTACTTTCAAAAGGAATAAGGGACTCATCAGATTCTAATTAAATTAACCCATTCTTACTATGCGCTTGGTTAGTTAACCGACAAGTTTACTGGTTAGTTTGATAGTAAAAATTTAGGAATCGCTAGTCATGTTCTGTTGGGATAAAAGTTCACATGTTTTTATTGGATCTGAAACTGCGCTCCAACTTCAATATAGGTTCTCGATTGTTTTTTTTCAGAAAACGTACAATTATATTTCTTTCTCACTATTACTCATTTATGTAAACTTAGCATATGCCAAAACAGCTGCTTTCGAATTATTCAAGTAGTGTTCAAGAGGTTAGAGCCGAAGACGATTCAGATTCGAGCCACAATCTTTCACTAAGCAAAAGTGATGAAGACAATGGGGATATTGAGTTGTTATTTAGGAAAATGACGATTTTGATTTTTCACCATAATTTTGTGATATCTTCAACTTTCTTCTCGAACTTTTCTTGAAATTTCTCTCTTTAGCACCCTGCTAAAAACCCTGTTAATGTATGCTAATGTTTAAACTCTACAGTCTCCGATTTAATCCGTGCTAACGTTTAATGGTATTGTTTACTCTAAAAAATTAACAAAAGTCATTTTCATTCAATTATCGGCCAAAACAACCTCGACTCTTTATCAACAAGATGTCGAACATGGCGCAGATATCTGTGATACGGACGCCCACCAAAATCCATGATTTCTATCAGTGATCTGTCGGAACTCAACGATAGAGCCGAATTTTTGAATGTATTGTTGTTTTGTTGAAGTTCTTAGTTGTATTTTTTATTTCTATTTTTAAGTCAAAAAGTCGAGACTTCATTAGCATATCATACGCCTTTTCTCACAGGCAGTTTTAATATGATAGGGTAGAAATAACGTTTTCGCGCTTGTGAGCCTTCCGCGCTTATGAACCCTTCTGGGTTTTCGCGCTCATGGGCTTTTCGCGCTAATGGGCCCATTCGCGCTGATGGGCCGTTCGCGTTTATGGGCCATACCCTTCGCGCTTATGGGCCATACCCGACCCTATCAGAAATTGTGTCTTAAAAACAGACCATAGCTAGTTGATTACCACACACACAACACTCCCTGATCAGGGACTTTTGCTGAAATACGTCAAATACTGACACTGCTCACAGAGCTTCCTTTCTCCAAAAGTGTCATCCAAAAATAAGCCAATCAGAATCTGTAGTTTTTCTCAGCAATATCTCATTCACTTTATTGCCTTTGCTCACGTGTACACTCAGTAAGAAATGTGTCAAGCGAATGCGCATTGAAGGAATGACAATATTTTTTTCATTTGCATAAACATCTTTTTGTGTCGCCGAGGCTGATCAGAAAGAAATAACTAGAAAAAAATCGCTGAAAGGACTACTCTAAACAAATCATCAGCAAACAAAGAAAATTTGGGGTAGGTCAACCAAACTTTATCCCTCTCTAACTTCGTCAAAAAACACATTGAACATTTTAGATCACGTTTATGGATATCCCAAAAATTGACTGATAATCGATTCACTGCATTTTGAGTCAAAAAGAAACTGTTCATTTCATCTCATGATCCACATCATAAGCTTTCATTTCCTCACCTATATCCTCGAAACCATTTGCTCAACCATGTCATGATCCGGTTAATTGAACAAACATTGGCTTAACTTCTCGTGGAATGACCCCCTACTACATTTGAATAATTTACATTTAAATGAGACGCTATACATGAAAATTGCATATGAACGTCCTTTGTATTCACTATCGTGTTGTAATATATGCATAGATTCTGCACATTTTTTATGAAAAAATTGTCTGCCGCCCAAACGTGTATAGCTTAATGGAAAAAAATCGGAGCGTGGGATGGGTCGACGGAATATGCAAATTAGTTTTACTCGAATTGCGCAATGCTCGGGTTAACTGAAAAAGTGAAACATCGTTAATCGCGTTTAAAAACAAAGACTAATGTACTAGACAAATGACAAAATATAACCAGATTGGTTTTCAAACACCAACTGTTTGTTGATGATGAAATTTGGACAAAAGGAAAAATGTTTGGAAACATTGTGCGGAATTTCAGTTTTCGGCAAATATTGGATTATAGATATTTCGTAAGATGAAAATAAACTTCAAAACCAACTTCTTTTTACATCAGTTATCCTAATTGTGGTGCTGAACAAGGATAAAAAATTTGCATAAAGGTGAATCCGATTCAACAACATGCTCATTTTTGCTTAAAAATTTCAAGGTACCTTTCTCTAAAAATAAGTCAAATTGATATTGTCCTTCTGCAGGCTATGTCATCAACAAAACCTAACAACTATAGTAGGTTCTTCTTGAATGAATCTGAAAAATAAAGTAAGAACGCGAGTATTATTTCATTTCTTCCAAACCAAATGTCAAATGGGTGTTGGAAATTTGTGAGGATACTCAAACAACTTGTAGCAATTTTTTGACCGAGAAATCTTACAGTTCTTGTGAATTTTTTTAGATATTGCTGTCATTTTAGAAATTGTTGTCATTTTTCAGTTTAAAAGCGTTTTATAAAAATAATACTAAGCATTTTCATATAGAAAGATGGCTGACTTTTTGTTTTCCGAATTTTTAATTTGATAAATATAAAAATTCTAACCTGTTTCAGCAAAACTATAGTAGGATGCAAAAATAACTGCATAAAACACATGTTTGTTCTGAGGCCTGTTATATTAAAGACTTAACAGATCAATGGCGTATGTAACACTCATGGATCTAAAGTTGATAAGCATTCATGGTTCCGCTAAATCATGCGCAAAATATGCTGAAAATTTTTATGACATTTTCACATTTTCACAAACCATTTTTACAAGTCTAATAGAAACCTGCTTTAAAGCTGCGAAACTATTATTGTTCTGCACAGGGCATGAATTATTTTCCAGATTTTTGAACGCTTATGAATTTTTAATGAATGACATAAGAATATCATAATTTCACTTGTGACAAAATAAGGATCATCATATTCCTCAGAAACGTCTAATGATCATGAAACTCTAACGCCATGAAATCATAGGTCTTGCGGACTTACATAGATAATCACCTCAACTGATTGAGACTGTCAGGACATATCAATCTTTAGAATGTACAACATTTTTACTCTCCAATGCACGACGTCATGTCATCGACACCATGTCCGCCAGTATTTTTTTTCTTTTGAAATTAGCATTCTGTTATCTACGATGTGGTTGCATTAATTTATTATTTGAGAAAAAATGTTATTCCCTACATTCAAGCTTTGTGAGGAGCAATCGAAACCAAAAAAAAGAAAACGGTCAGTCAAAATCCAGAAAATATTTCGGCGCTTTGGACCATCAATTATGGCTCTAAAATAGGCACACTGTACTAAAATTTTCCGACTTATTGATTAAAAATGGCAGAACGGATCAAACTACGGAAATTTCCCATTGTTCCTTCATGAATTTTTGGATTTTGTACTCCTGGACGCTTTAAGCTCTATTCAGAAGCAAAAAATCCTAGGATTTTCGTCGCCGGCAATCGGCGACTGTCGCCGATTCCAAGGATTCAATCGGCGACATTCGGCAACTGCACTTATAAATTGGGCCTTAGAATGACTCAAAAACTTGCAAAATTACACACACACTTTCTAATCGTGCTTGGAGGATTAATCTGCGTCGCTGGCATGCGATTAATCTTAAAATAAAAATGCTGGGGAGTTAAAGAATAACTCTTATAAAATAAATTCTAAAAAAAAATATTATCATGTATGCATCATAGAAGGCATCTCTGTGCTTGATCAAAACCAATGCATCTGTTTTCCTAACACTGCTTCCATTCTAATATGTTATTTCAGAAGCGTGAAATGAGCTTCAATAATCGACAATCTTATTATAGGATTTTGGGTCAGTGCGTGCGGTTTCAACAAACGAAGATTTTTCGGCTCTAATTTTCGAAGCTGGATTGCCGGATACGAAAATAGAATTGAAGAGCTTCCTTCCAAAACAGTCTCCTTTTTCTTTTTTAATCATTCGATTTGCACACAAAAACAATTTGGACATCTAATCCCGTCTCAAGAACGCTAAAACAGGCTTAAACGACCAGAAATAATAAAACCACGGCGTCTATGCTTCAGACACCACAATTTTCACAAATGAAATGCGACGTATTGGTTCATAAGTGGGGAAGTAGGGAAGAACAAAGTTCTATCTAATTGACCAAAAAATACGGTAATTATATATAGAAATTTCAAACGCATCAATGTTTTATTCGAAAGCTAGAAGATCGAGAGAAAAATCTAAATATAGCATTAATCACGTTCAATAAGAAAAACGGTATGGAAACTACGCTCGCTTTCTATTGTATCAAAAATGATAATTGTCGACCGATGTAATTTGTTTGTCCAAAAGATCAATGTATCACATGTTACCAATGGATATTGTGTGGATGGCGACAATTAGCCCTGTCGCCCATGTCTCTAGAAGATTGGTGTTTATACATAATAATATATGAGCAATTCTGGACATTATGTGAAATTACCACTATCATACATCGGCGGGAACATGTGAGGGTAGTCGGCGAAAGTTTAGCCAAATTTTAGCCGCCCATAACTCTGTTCAAAAGGAATGTACATCATTTTTTAAAGTATATTAAAAGGTCTTGTTTTCGAATATATCTTGACAAGAGATATATAGATTGGTACCTAATTTGTTGCGCTTTGGAAGAAATATATTCCTGTTCATTCTAAAAAGTCATTATTCGGGATGGGATCAGGTCGCGCACTTTTTTGCTGGAATCAAACCTCTCAACCCTCTTCACGCAGATATGGTTATTACGGCGAATATGTAGAAAACCCACTGGCGGTGGATCAATATGGGATTTTAATTATAACAATCACCTGTCAGGGTGACCTGATAAATACTTCCATCATACCTGTTCAGCATTACATTACAATGCATCGCTATTCGGAGTTGAGTATTTTTCCTTCAACTAAAAAAGGAGGGTACCCGAGCGTAGCAACTAGGGTAATATTACGCTGACTATTTTTCCCATGGGCCTCTTTTACACTGAAATTTGCACGAATGTGCAAAACAATCGAAAGTTTACGTACAGTTGATACCGTGAACTATTTAACAAATAATGGGAATCATGTTCAATAAAGCTTGGCGACGGGAAGACAATCTATAGTCTTTTTTCTTGAAATGCTTCTAAATAATTGAAAGTGGAAAGCAAATAGTGTTTCAGATTTTTACGATTGCTGATAAACAATATAACATATGGGCTGAAAATTTGTGAGCATAATGACCTAACCTTTAACAATTTTTTGAGCGAAAAATTTTACAATAAGAGCACTATGTAAACAATTTTGACGACAATATACTGATTTGTGTCACTTTTCTATTTGGAAGCATTTTATGAAAAACAGACTATAATCTCACGCCATTTTTAATCTGTGGGTTTGTTGATGCCAAACTCAGGCAACCTGTTCCCGTTACACGGTGCATCAGTAAAAGCTAAACTCGGTCCGGGACTTGAATCCGGGATCTTGTGGTTACCGTCCGCACGCCCTAACCATACCCGTGAGAGGTCCGACCAGTAGGGGGGGGGAGGAAACCCAAAATTTTGTGGGGCCCAAAAAACCCAAAAAATTTCGAAAATGTTCCCAAAAAAGGCCAAAAAAGCTCTTTTTCCAAATATGTCCCAGTTTGGGCCGGGAGGTTGTGTATAAGGTTCGATCAAGTTAGGGAGTTCCCCATCCCCAACCTCCCCAATTACCGGTATGGCTCTAACCAACTGAGCCAACCGAGCAAGGGGAAAGACGCTCTGATTTTGCCACAAATCGTAGTTGGGATGGTTGTTCTGACCACTTTCAACAAGTTCTGAACTTCAACAAAGTTCAGAACTGTCTATTTCGTAGGAGATGAACACATTTTCTTATTCACTCTGTCTAATACATATGTTTTAAACATTCCCCGTTACTGTTCTATTTTTGATAGAAGGAACTTTCATACAGACCCGAGGAAATAATCATAGCTTTCATGCAAGAGAATATTTAGTTGGAAATCTTACTCTAAATTATATTACTTGAGAACTACTCACACTGTAAAAGTACTTCAATGACCAGTTAAAAATAGTCGCTAGGATGATGATTCGCAGTAGATCACGTACTACTCGAAAATTTCGTTATTTTATCAATTGCACCGATTTATGGGAGCATTTTATATTACGTCATCACACAACTATTACTCCAATTTTCAATTTTCTTCTTTTCTTTTCAATTAAAGCAAACTGATAAGACAATCCTTGGGATACTAAACAGCAATGAAATAAAAGAAAGTGTTTCGATTTTCTATCACGGCACGCTTGAGGCATCAAATTCCACGTTTCACACTATAATAACGGGAAAAGTAAAATGACTTTTTTGTATCGTCTTGTGGAAGATACGCACCTTATATAGTAGAACCCTGATCAACGTGATACAATCAAGTTCGAATATGCTCGCATAAATGCAAATCTGCCTATAATCCGCTAAGATCTACAATGACGCAATACAGTTCATACATTCGCCGTTTTTGGCAATATTCCAAAAGACTTATACCTTCGAATAGAACACATTTCTAAGTGAAAGAAATGATTCCCAAAAGAGAGGAATAGCACGTGAAGGAGAAAATTAAGTTTCAGGATACGTAAAAAACAACAGATTCTTTACTTTCATCTGTATATGGAAGAACAAGAATTGAGCCGGCTGTTGTTAGGGTGTTTATAGTGATGGAAGGCGCCACACAGGTCTGGGTAAAAAGTCCCTTTGGTTGATCGCTTTTTTTGTGGAAAAATGCACCGGTTCATTTTGAAGGATTACGTAAATTGGGTAATTTAGATGTTATGCTAAAATGAGCAGCAAATGACTGATTGGAGAAGTTGTTGTTTTGATTCCCAGAGCCGTTTATTTGTTGTTCTAATGAGGTAATAATTGTAGAAAAAATGACCTCATCTTACATTTTTTTAATTTTACAAGCCTAAGAAAATTCATTTTTGAAAAAGGTTCGAACCTTTCGATATTTTTTGAATTTTACAAATACAGCCACTCAACACACTATTTTTCGATGAATACATACTGAAGGCTAAGAAAACGTAATCCAGTCTTTGAAAGACTCGAAAATGAAAAAAACAGCAGAAAAACAGGTTTACCTGGCGTACAATAAAAGAAAATCGATGCAAAGATGAAAAACTTTGAGGCTTAGACAAAAGCATATTGTAGATTTAGGCGCAACACTGAAGGATTCACTAAATGTACAAAAAATAACTTCTATAGACCTATAGTAGCAGTGGATCTATTATAGCCTAGGGAACGCAGCCTTAACTTGAGCGCGTTTTCCGGCATTTTGTGAATGAGATATTTTGTGACATGAAAAATTTTGCTCTATCTTTGATGGGACTTATGGTCACCATGGTCTTTTTTACCGATAGCTGAGAAAACTTTTAGACCTGATTTTTGAGTAACAAAAACTTGACATGTGAAAATGATGCACTTGAAAAATACTGAGAATACATTAGAGTTGAAAGTTTTACTGCTTAGCGAACAACTGACTTGTTCATAATTCTTGAGGCATGGCACTCTGAGAGAGTATGGCAACGAACAGCTCCATTTGAAAGTTTTCCTCAAATGTTTGATGTGTAATTTTTTGCTGATGATTCAAAGAATACATTCTTAAAGTAATTCGCAATCAAGTACACAAGAAAAATAATACACAAAAATGCATCAGAAAATATTGCGATCTGAAAAATCGTGTAAGGGAGTCTACGGGATCAACATTCTCCTTGAAAGTGTTTGCACTTATCAGGAAAGTTGCTGACCTGACATAAAATAACTTTTCAATTAAAGCAAACTGATAGTCTCTGTTCCCACCAAAACGATTTTTCTTGATATACTATCATGCTTTTTTCTGCGAAAAATCTGCCTTATTACTGGCTGGGCTCAATTATGTTTTTTCCAAATTCGTTAGATGTTATTCTATGCTCTTGGTACTCACTGGATACGGTGCTCCCTGAATTATGAGCAAAAAATATTAAGACTGAAATGTTTGAATGCAGTTAGTGTTCATTGTTTGCAAATTTTGTTTGGCAAAATTTCATAACGAAATGAAATCCCGTGAATCGGGTATATCCAGTGAGAAAATTTCGTTAACTATCTAGAAAAATCCCAATAATATTGGAATTTACTACGGATTTATATCAGTCATTCAGTGATTACTGTACTTGACAATATGAAACCTTATAGATACGAAGAATCTAAAGATAATGAAACGATCATGGGTAACTAACTACGTATTCTAATGCCAAGCAAAGAAAATGTGGTATTGTCAGTTAACAATGACTCTAATCCTGGCAGAATTCTAAAAGTCTGTGAAAGTCTCAAATGAATCAAACATTTCGAAGAATAAGATGACATAAAAACATCGTTTTATGCATGCACATCAAAAAATCCTCAAAGGAAAACCTAACTGAGAATCCAAAAAACACCAAAATTTTGTACTATCATTTGAAAACCATTTCAAAAGATAAGTACATACGTATAATCCCTAGGTGGTTCACGTCAATTTGTCATGCAATTGCTCAAAGATTTGAGGCAACGTAACTCAACTAAAACGTGCCTATCAATTATCAATCTATAAATTCCAGGATTCTTAACAAAATCATGCATGCTTAAGTTTTTGAAATATCAAGTTTCAAAAGCCAGTGTCTTTATAGAATCAGTGCATTCACGAAATGTGATTTTTGAAGATCTACAATGAAATATTGTACCTTGGGCCTCAAAAAATTACTTGAAATTTGACCTCATGTGTAACATTGGTAATGGTGCAACATCCAACCGAAAAATGATTTTTCATGAAAAAATATGAATATTTTTTCCAGCACAAAGCAAACTTCTCCAAGTAAAAAAATAGTAATGCACGAAGGATAAACAAATGCAGATATGTTGAATTTGTGGCAATGGCAAGAATTTTTTTATTTTCAGTCCCAACAACAACAAAACTTCTCCCCTCGCCCCAAAAATGCACGAAATGATAAAAGAACCAAAAACGAAGTGTATTGCAATATCGGCTATTAGCCAATGAATCGACAGACATGTATAAACATACCATTTTGGAACATACTTTCCAAATTGATCATCCTCAATTTGCCCCCGAGGAATATTAAATGTACGATAAACATTGTTCACTCAGAAACGAAACTCAATTTTCGTACATGATGAGACTATATCTACATGTTGCCACAAGAAGTATGAGGCGATGATTACATGAAAATCTCCAGATCCACTTGTGACTGGTGTTTTATTCATTTTAAGAATGTTACAGACATGCTATTTTTAGCAGTCAATACTCAAAACATCATGTTTCAACAAGAAAACCAAAAAGTTGAAATGCACATCATTTTCTTTACAGGAAGAACCGACATATTCTGTTTTTGAAAAATGCTTGTAATTAAAAAATAAAAATAGTACTTCTAGAACAGAGTTGTTTCCAGTTCTACGTGTAGAAATCGTAAAACTATGAAATAACGCCTGCTCTCCAGATATATTGTTTACAGGCATTCTTGGAAAAAGAGTCTGTAGAATGCGCAGATCACTGATGCTCTGAAAAGTTTCTTGAATGGATCAAGTGAATGCTCCATCCACGACCGGGAGCGAAATTTCTTTCAAAACTTTGCATCCTATGATTCTACTGCTCAGTTGCTATTTTTTCAGAAAAGATTTCCGCATTTTCATAGGTTTCTCCACGCAAAGTTACAAGCAGCTTACACTCACAAAAACTTCGTAAACAAACAGGAACTAGGACATGTAAACTGGGACGTAAATAAACAAACGTCACGTATCTTTGGTCTGTTTCATAAAGTGCTTCTAAACTGAGGACTGAAATGAATTTGTACTGTCTGCAGAATGATTTTACAGGCTTTTATTAAAAAATTTCTGACGCTAAAAATTGTTGGAGATAAATGAGTATACCCGCAATGTCCTAGTCCTATGTGTCAAATAATTTACCTGTGAAAACATAAAATAGTACTTGCTTTCCAAAATATTTAAAGAGTACAGCCTACTATGGTCGGTCATTTTTATAAAAATGTAATTTCGATTTTATATTTTCGTATTTTTCTGCTGAACCACACACTATATGGTGCTGCAACTCTGCGATTTAACTCGACTGACACAGCTGAGTTAACAAACGTAGAAAAATACATGGTGTAAAAGCTTATTGTAAGTGATTTTATAGACAGTACACTAATTTTAGATAATTTTTTAATACATATTTTTGGTCCCCAAGTGTAAATGCTGAATAGTGCGTTCGATACCACATAGCAAATTCTGAGTAAAGTTACACTGACCACTTTTTTCCCATGGGTTTTCTTTATAATGGACTAAAAAAGTGCTTAGCAATCGAAAGTTTATCTATACCTGATCTCAGGAACTACAATCGATGTGGACAAAAAAAAAGTCTTACCCGATAAAGCGTTGCTGGCATAAAAAATGTTTTTCACAAAAAAGATCTGTGAACACTTGAAATTCATCAAAAAAGATCTGTGAACACTTGAAATTCATCATTTCGATCTGTGAACACTTGAAATTCATTGAAATTCAGCCGAATGGTGCTATTCAGTGAATAGTGGCCAGAAAATAGCGATATTCACTAAATAAAATCGTCGCATAAATTTGTGTGGTATGACGGACGACTTCATAGCTTATTCTGTGTATAAAAGGTATAAAAGTCGATCTTTTTATTCATCAATTTTATATCTGGTCTTAGCCCAAATAAAATAAAAATAACACAAGAAAATTCATTTTTTTGTTTTTCTTTCACGAAAAATGGATGAAGTAGACTTTCTTAATTCTTTTATTGATGTGGAAGAAGATGTAGAATTTGATTTCGTAAATCGCTCTACATTTCGCCGTTCAAATCATTTTGAAATCTATAATGATCAGGAGTATTCTTTTTACGATACTGGTTCAAAAAAACATGCTACGAGAGTTGATTGATTTTTTGAATGATAGCTTACAGCGTCAAACGACTCGTCACAATAGTTTGTCAGGGGATACTCAAGTATGTAAAAAGATTTTGCTTTCCATCAAACTAAATCAAAACTCAGCTCATAACATAAGTTTATGATTCACAAAGGACAAGAAAGTTTAGGGCTTTATAGAAATCATAGAAATCACAAATTGCCATGCCAATCGTGCATTCACTAAGTGGAAGGTGGAGCAGAAGTCGATCATATTTCGACCTCCCGATGAACTTAGACAAATTTGAGGCATTCAATAATGGCTAGCTTTTTCTCTAGGAGCTTTGATTTCTTTATTCAGGGCAATCACTTTCAAGTAATTTTTTTGTTTTTGTTTTTGCCTCAGTGCCTTTCATGCAAGCCAATTTTCAAATCATGTTCACCTTGAATTAATTTCATTTTTAATTTATGTTCGGCTTTCATCTGACACCTCCTCAAGTCCATAAGGTATTTTTGATCAATAACAACATTTGATGAAGATTCACATTGTTCAGTCAGCATTTTTTCCGTTTAGCCCCCATTACAGGAGTAGATTCATTGTCAAAGCTGTCCATTGGTGAATTTCAACTCCAAAAGCTGAGATTGTTGATGTCATAAAATGAAAGCTGATTTATAGAAATAGAGTGCACACATGTTGGAACTTGGAGTGTGTTGGTGTACATGCACAGGAGGGCATTTGAGATGGCATATGGCAAATGAGAGGTATATAGGTATTTATTAGTCTAAAATTTTTAGTGGGAGGCGAATTACAACAAGAAATTGCCGATTTACATATGAGTCAAAGTGGTGTGTCAAGATGCATACATACAGTCAGACCTGTAGGCCGAAGGGGGGGGGGGGTTGGGAGGGCCATGGTCTCCCAAAATGTTTCAAGTGTTAAAAAAAGCAAAGCAAAAGTAAAAAAATGCAGAAAAACCTTTGGTTTTGTCTTCAAAAAAAAGTCAAGTCAGAAATGCCCTCGTACCTTAGTCTGAGATATTGGCTTGCAAAAAATATGTGCCCCCCGAAAAAATTCTTGGCTACATGCTTGCACACAGTTATCCGGTCTGTCCCTAAACCGTAACCAAAATTCATGGCCTTCTCAAGACCAATAGATTATCAATCCATACATAGCGGCTTAGGAAAAACAAGGCTTTCGTGGTGTCATTGATTGCACTCATATTCCAATAATGAATCCTGATGAATCCGAACTTTTCTGAAATTGAAAGGGTCGGTTTTTGATCTATGTGGAGTTGATGTGTGATGCATTACTGATCAGAAATGTAGTTGCAAGCTGGAAAGGCAGTACACATGGTGTCCACATCATCATTGAACCACAACCTAAAGATCATCTTCAGGGACTTCTGTCTAAATTCCATTAATTCTCAATCAACAGTGTGCGGGCACACATGCCACAATTGAATATATGAATGGAGTTTTTGTTGTATTTGAAAATTAGGTCGAGGCTTTTGGATGAAGGCAGGCAGGAGTTGGGTCCAGGGATCGTCCTTAATGCACGTATTTCCAACACCCACACTTACCCGATAAATTAACTTCTTACAAGTACTTAAACTCCACAGTAAAGGAATCCAAATTAGCAAACCTTTGGTTTTCTAATTTGAATTCCCAAAGACCTAGATCAAAAGAGGAGAACTTTTCTCCTGACGGTTCTACCTAACACAAAAATAACTCTCTTACGTACAAAACCAGTGCGTAGGCGAGAAATAGGAAGAAATCCTGCATGCTGGGAAAATAGTACAAAATGCATGGGGATATAAAAATATAACACTAGTAATAATAAGAGAGCGCTCACCACACATGTACCAAAACTGAACTACAATAAGACGCCCTTCAATGGTCCACGTAGCTCGCGCCACTTGGATCCTGCATGCATCTTTGAATAATCGACAAACTTTGAAAACTCCTACGAATCGGCCGAAACACACTACAACACCCCTCCCCCCTAGCGGTAGATCACCTTAAGGGATCGTCATGGAACAACCAACACTGGCAAGGGGAAGGGACTCCACCACTAGGGCCATCACTGGGGTGGCTGAAGGGATCTTTGGCGCCACACAGTGGGGCTGATGGAGTCGTTGTAGTTGTTTGAGCCGATTTTGGCAGCACATAGGGTGAGACCTCCCGATGCACTCCACAATTAGCCTGGCTGAAGTTCATCGGCAACACCATGGCCCATGTCATCACTCCATCTGCACCGATATACTGGAGCGCACCAGCACACAAGTCCATGCAGATGGGAGGGTGAGGCTGGCCATTACAGTCATGTGGATTCCGAGGCAAAACAAAACGCGACAATGCTGCAGCAATAGGACAATCTGACGGAAGTGGGGGCACATGGCGGTAGAACATGTCGGAGCGTCTTACTGTGTGGACAAGCATTGGCTGCATGGCAGTGAGGAGAACTAGTACAACAGAAAGCATGCAAAATCGAGATTAACAAAACAACTGGGTGAGAAACAAAAAATGAGAAAATGAAGAAAATAACAAAACGAGGTTACTGTACAAAAAAGGGCAACAGATCAATGACAGCGGCGATGACCTGTGTCCGAGGCGTAACGTGGGTGACTTTGATAATCCTGGCAGTGGTTGTAGCGGTCATCACGGTGTGGGTTGTCGGGAGGGGGAGGAGGGTTGCAGCGATTATTATAGTGGTCATCATACTGATTCGATTGCCAATGATACGGTGTGTGGCCATGACAGTTGGCATCGCCCCTGCGGTGGGATGATGAGGTGTACATTTGGCTTTGAATCGGTGAAAGCGGACTGGTTTCGGGCCAAGGAATGGGCAGCCGAACCATAGACAGGTGATAGGATGGCAGTCCCATTTGCAGCAGAGGTCGCGGGGGTAGAAAGTTCCAGTGCCCTGAGAAATTGTGACAGTGTAACAAGGGAACTGGGGGATGGGTTTTGCTGTGGTAGTGCAAATAGATACCATGAATATCGGCAGTTTCTGGTGGTTGCGGGAATGGTGCGTATTGAGGGTACGCCATCCAGGAGTCGATGAGCCCGACGGCGGTGTTATAAGCCTCGATCAAACAAGATGGATTGTCCAATTTGCAAGCTTCATAGAGGAAAAATGCAAAATGGGGAGTTTGGATGGCGTCAATGACACCAAGTTCATTGGCCCAGATGCCCGCAAACCATCAAAAAATGAGAGTGGTGACGTCGTGGAAGACTGGCAGCCGAGGTTCGCAGTAATCCCTGCAGTAGTGATTGCGGAAATATTGGTAAATGGCTACTGAGGCATTTGTGGCTTGGACGTGGACAGCCATTGTAATGTGGACTGTGATGCAGCCAAAAAAGTTGATAAGGACCATCTGGTGCAAGGTAGGTGGCGAGAAAGACTCAACATTCCGGTCAATGCCTGGAGGATAGTGTGGCGTTGCCAGCGTAATTGAGTGCTGCAGGTTGGTTGGGCCAAAATGAACGTAGTTTGGCAACATAGTTGTTTTGCTGGGCAATTGTGGTGTGAATTGCAAATTAGTACCGGCTGGGGGAATGGTGCCCAGTACCGGACAGGTTGTGATCACCAACTTTGGCCTTGAGGGAATGGTGGACGTAGTTGTTGACATCGGCATGCTTGTAGCCGGTATTCGCGGTACGGTTGTAGAGGAGACCGACGTCAAGGCCGTGGTCGGCAATGATGTCATAGTCCTGGTAGTCACTGCAGATTTGGGAACAGTTCGACATTCATCAGCAGTGCCGGAGGCAAGGGGACTTTTAATTCTGGCTGTGGCGGCAGATTTTTCAACACTTCAAGGTGGCGTTGGATTTCAGCTTCATGGTGCAGCAGGCTAATATAATTGGCTAACTTGGGCAGCAAATGGCAGAAAGCGTGTTGATAATCTCTTTCGTAAAAGCTGGTAGAGTGCACCTGTTGTGTTTGTTCGCTCTGAGTTTGATGATGAGGGGCATCAGTCCTGCAATCTTGATCACTGCTGTCTCCAGTTGTGTTGTCTTGGCGATGGAAACAATCCCTTTGTTGGTGGTGGGGGTCCTCACGCTGATGCGACTAGTGACGAGATTGATGGCTATCAGAACAGTGGGCCGGCAGCATTGGCTGTCATGGGGCCCTTGATTGAGCTGACTTCGTTTGGGTACTGGAACTGTTCATCGGCGTGACTTTTGGCTGCACAGTCCCCCCAATAGTTAAGCTGGTTTGACCAGCTGTTTGTCGTTCTTTCTTTTAGCCCCTTGTTCACAGCCTCTGGTTGTCCATTCATTCAGCATTTTGCTGGGTTCAGTGCGGGACATACTGGGCGGTGGTGTGCATTGGGCATGGGGCTCATCTGTCATGCCGGTTTTGTGGGCTTTACAGTATTTGATTTCTTCTTGTTGTTGGGTTTTGCGTTTGACCGAATGCTCGTATTGAGTGGGTTTGCGAATCCATTGGCCATGGTGATCGAGGTTAGGGGTTGAAGTGCTGTGTGGCTGTGGCGCATGAATGTCCATAGGAACTGTCAGTGGTAATTGAGTAGACATCGGCTGAGGCCCCAATTATGTTATAATGGGAGCTGATTGAACAGTTGGTGGTTGCTGCAGGGCAGTGGATGCAGGGGTCATCAGTGGCAGCAAAAGTTTCTGAATTTGGTCTTGTAACACCTGCAGGTAATCACACCAGTGGTGTTCCAGGAATAGCATAGGGGGCAGTGGTGGCGGGAAATTGTATGCATTGAGAGTGGTGACCAAGGCATTCCATTGAGTATCTGAAATGATTTGTTGTGAAAATCGGACAGTGAGAATATACCTGGCTGCAGCAACAGTAGCGATAATCGGCAGGCCAGGCAAAATCATGGGGGTGGCCAAATACATTGACGGATCCAAGGCAGGCATGAGAGGAACTCTGTTCATGGCAGGCACAGGGGGTGCTACATCCATGGTGGTAGCATTATCTGTTGTGGTCTCTTCTGGGATGTCAGTCAACATTTGGTCTAAGGTTGCTGTGTTTGTTTCAGTGTCCATGTCAAATGGTTGAATGGGTGTCAATTCCTCCAGGAGAACCAGTGCCCATGACAAAATATCATCGAGTGTGAGCTTTAGGAAATCATTGATTTGTGTCCCTGAGACCATAAGAATGGCCGCAGCTGGTGGTTCAGTTGGTGCAGATGTAGGAGCTGTTGTCGGCAATTTTGCGATGTTGAGGTCGAAAATCGGTGTTTCGAAGAGCTCGTCATCTGACGGCTCGGGAGCGGCTAGCAAAATCGGTTGGTCTAGCAATTCTTTGGCTGTCAATATGCGTGCTGAGGCCATAGTCAGCAACAAGTATGCATAGATTGGCGCCAGAAATGAAAACCGATTTTGAAAATTGATAGTGCCGAGCAAGCGAGAATAAAAATGGAACCAGCTGTGCAGGTTTGCTGTGTAGTCCGTTTTTCCGATTTCTATTTCTTCTATGGTGGTATCCATATGGAAATCTTCATTGAAGATGACCAGGCACAGGGCAAAAGCATTACAGATGTAAGTGCCAGGCTCATGGTCAAATGCAGACTTGCGTTTGGGGATGCCGTTCATCCAATTGGTAAGCTCTGTATAGGGATTTTTTGCGGCCCGGTACCACATACAAGTGTAGAACACCGTGCGGGTGGCATTGTCGAGGGTTTGGGCGTGCTTCCTCAAAAGATCATTTATGTAGGAGAATTTGGCAGTGGAGCATGGTGAGACTATATCTGCGGCGAGTGGCATAGTGGTGGTGAGCTGCTGAAACCAGGGTCCATCAACATGCAAAAGACTAAGGATGGTATTAGGGAGATAACGGTAATGTGTACCCTGATAGGTGCGATTGTGAAGGGGTTGGTCCGCTGCCACCCTCGATCCAAATGTCATTGATGTCTGTGGGGAGCGGCATGTCATTTAGAAACTCGAAATGATCATGGATGGCGAGCTTGTAAATCCATGATACGGGAAGGCCGAGTAACTCGATCAAGCGATGCATGAGGCCACTCTTCATGGCCGAGGCTACCACTGCTTGAAGGCATTTTGGATCACTGTATAATTTCTTGGGTTGAAGCGCTGGGCGTTCATTGTCAGAGACATCTGGTGATTTGTTTCAATCATCTTTCTGCTTCTTCTTTTTCTTTTTCAGCACTTTTGGGGTGGTCAGGAATTTCAGATGGGTGGTGTGCATCAATGTTTTGATGTCCGGAAAACCATTGGGTTGGATGCCTAGACAGAAAGACAGACTGTGGTGGGATGATGTGCAATCCTACATAAAAATTGATATGCAGAAAGAACCTCATCCTGCATGATCACTGGTAAGGCGATTTGCAAGATTGTCAGATACACTTTGTTGGTCGAATTGGTGGGCATAACGTCAGTTAACAAAATGTTATGAAAAGTGGCAACGAGCGTTTCGGCCAGTCGATCAATTTTGGTGGCTTCCAATGAGCCATGTGGATACAACGATGGAGTGTTGTACATTTCAAGAATGAATCCATATCTGCCAAAAGCGAGGAAAAGCAGGATTGGGTAAAATGCATCAAGGGCAGCTTGGCCAAGACGTCTGGCTGCAAATACAGTTCCTGTGGATTGTTGAAGAAACAGAGCATGGCAGGGAATTTGAGCATGAGCTGCAACATATCAATCGCCTACATAGCCGAAATGGTGGCTTTGAGCATGCATTTTCTGGGATGAAGCCTATACTCTGAGCCAGCTCATAGAGCGGCGAGGAGATAGCAATGTTGCGTATTACTTGGTAGGCGTCAAAATGGATGGCCTTCACCATGGGATCTTTGTTTTTCTTTTGGTGGTCTTTACAGAACTGAGTACTGAGGAGGGTGTAAATTCCCCCCCCCCAGTCGTTGGCTCCATCCAAAGAGATTAGGATGGTGTGCTCGCTGTTGACAAGGGAGAACAACGGAGTCCAGTCTTCTGGCGTTGCAGCAAAAGTTTCGAAGACAAACATGGTTCCATTCAGGAATGTGAGTTGAACATTTCATGGGTAATATGATGCTGTGGAATGGGCTGGCATGGGAACAGCCAATTCGAAGTTCTTCACGTCTCCGGCAATTATGGATTTGGTGTTGCAACCTACCAAGGTGTAGCCCTGAAATTTGGTGTGGGCTGGACGATGAGGGTCACCCCCAAACATCTGGGTGCTAGAAAAATCGGTGGCAGCAGTATGTTAGGTGGCTGGGCAAACAAAGAAACAAATCAACATTCGAGATTGGTGGCACAGATCAAGCGTTTGACCTTATTTTCTAAACAAAACTGGGCGTGTTACTCAATATAGAACAAATTGGGTAGTGGGCAATGGCAGTGGTCGTGCCAGTCCAAAGGTCGACCATAGATTTTGATCAAGAAGAAGTGTGTTGTTTTGAACAAAAAGATGATAGGGTTCCCCAGATGGCTGAGACTTGGGCGGGGATGTCACTGAGATGGGCGTGTCTTGACAACTTCGGGTGGATCACTTGACAACTTCAGGTGGATCACAAAGTTGCTGTATGGGCCAGTCAAAGCAGCAGCCAGCTATGGCGACAAGTTTAGCCATAGCTTGATGATAATGGGATCACTGCAGCTGACCACGGGCATTCAGGGGATACAGCGTAAGTGAGGTATCCCATGGGGTCCCAAGTACAGGTCAGAGGGCATGCACAGGGACAGAAAAGCTGGAAAGAATGCATGCATAGATTAGAAAGTACCATTGCAGCAGAAGCTAATGTTTTCTGGTGCAGTTGCTGTTCTCCCAATCGAATGTATCATTAGTTGATGTTGAGTGATTTGCAATATGGCGAGGGTTAATTGGTGGCAGACAAGGTAGATGGCGTTGTCATTATGATGGAAAAATTTGAAAGAGTGGTTGCGAAGTTCGATTATTCGAAACGGAAGCGAGAATGAGAAATGAATTAAAGTGAAGTAAAGCTGCTGAAAGGTGAAGAAAAGTGTAAAGTTGGGAAAATGTAAACTAAAAATGTAAACAAATACAAAGCGCTACAAACACCACTAAGTTATTAAAAGCTAAAATCAACCTTTCCCATTTAGTCTTATGAGAGTGAATACAACCAGGGTCGGGCAGCATTAAATGGAATGACCACTCGCATAACAGAACCTAAATTTAAAGAAGATCCCTCTCCTAAGTATTGTGGCGGGTCTCCATTAAGGTGTAGTCGACAATGATGTAAACTTGATGTAGAATTGGAACAGGTAGAAAACACAAGTGGAGTGAGTGTAATGTGTACGGATTACACCCAGGTTATGCAGCAGGTGATCAGTCCAAGCCGTCATCTTGATCTAAAGAAAACAAAAGGGGTGAGAATTATGTACAACTCTGGGTGATGAAGGCCTATCAGGAAATAGGTTTTGAATCGAACTTATTGTAATGGTGAAGTGTGAGATGGCGGATGGGGTCCACTGGCTCCAGAATTGAAAATGTCTTTTGCTGGACGCCGAATGAATGGTTTCAGATGAAGCGTGGAAACTGTCTGCAGTCAACTGGGTGTGTCGAGAGTGTCAATTGTGATGACATTTTCAGCAAGGTGGGCCCTATTGGTAAGGATAAATGGGCCAATAAAATCGGGTTGAATTTTATTAGCTTTCCTCATGTTGATCAATAAGACAAGATCATTGATGTTGATGTCGTGTGTGCAGGCCTTCTTATCTAAATAATTCTTGCTAACTGTGGCGGCATTCTCCAGGTTAGATTTGATTGATTTGTGCATTTTGAGTTGTGCTTGCATTAGGATATGTTGGTATGCATCGTAATTGAGCAGCAAAGTGAGGTGATGCGTGCAGTCATAGTCGAATGTAATGCGAGATTCGTATCCACGTAGCGGGCTGAAAGGTGAATGGTGCGTAGCTGTATGCGGCATTGCATTGTAGGCGAAAACAGCATAGGGCAGATAGCATTCCCAGTGATCCAGATCGTTGGCAGTGTATTTCTTAAGTTGGGCAATGAGGGTTTGGTTGAAACGTTCAACCATGCCCTTGCATTGAGGATAGTACGCCTTGGTCTTGACCTTGTGAATTTCGAGCAGTTCACAGATTTCTTGCATGAGCTTTGAGGTAAAACATCCACCTTGATCAGAAAGGAGGACGAGCAGGCTACGGTGGGTGAAGAGAACATTGTTCACAAAGCATTCCACGATCGTTGTCCCTTTTTGATCCAGGATCAGATGTACAGAAACCCATTTGGTGAAATAGTCCTGAAAAAGGATAACATAGGGGCGTTTCTCACGGACCGGCGAAATATTGACAATGTCCATGGTGACAATTTCAAAGGGATGGGCCAGCTGAATTGGTAATAAAGGTGACAGTGGCATTGCACGCAGTGAGGTTGATTGGCAAATCTTGCAACTCTTTATCCAATTGAGGACGTCGTCTTTCATGGGGGGCCACCAAAAATGAGCTTTGATGGCTGCCAACATGTGGTTGGATCCTTGATGGTTTAAAATCTTTGGGCCATTGAATTGGTGAAGCATTTGGTCGACCATGGATGTGGGAATAATGAGCTGGCATTGGTTTCTGATTTGGCGGTACAGGATGATGTCTTCGGTGAAGAATACAATGGGATGTTTGGCAGCATTGTTGCTTTTTAGTGTTGTGATGATTTTGGTGGTGGTAGATCGGCTGCCTGTGCTCGTTTAATTTCGTCTTGGGTAGTGATAGCAATTGCTTCGACTGGAGGTGTTGTGTAGTTGACATCCAACAACATGGGAGTGGAGAGTGTGGGTTGATTGATGGGATTCTTGGTCATTGCATGAATGATGGCGTTGACCTCCACATCGATTTCCATGGGTGGTGTGGCCTCCAGTGACAGAATATGGGTTACTGTGTGATCAGCATCCGATATTGCACCATCAGGGTGGAACTTGGGGCGAAAAATCTCAATAGCCAAATCTTCCGTGGTTGGAGTGGGCAGTTTCTCAGGGTCATCTTTTTGGGACAAGAAATCAGCGCAGGCATTGTCTTTGCCCTTAACGTATTTCACTTTATAACTGTAACCTTGAAGATTGATGGCAAATCGTTGGAGTCTGGAGTTGCATTGTTTTTCATCCTTGAGCCATTCGAGCGGTTTATGGTCAGTACACACAACGACCTTTTGACCATAAACATAGCGGTGGTAAATTTGAGAACCATAAACAATGGTGAGGCATTCACGTTCTATTGTACTATATCGGGTTTCAGTGTCCCTTAGAAGGCAACTGTTGTACACGATTACCCATTGGTCTTTGCCCCTTTCCTGGTACAATATCGGGCCGATGGTAGTTGTACTGGCATCAGTTTAAATGATGAATTGAACTTTGCGGTCGTATATGGACTAGCGTAGGAAAGGCGATGACGTTAAGGCCTTCTTGATGCCGTGAAAAGCTTTTTTATAATAGTCGGTAAATTCGTAATTGGAATCATGGCAAAGGAGTGCGTAAAGTGGACTTGACAAGGTTGCCACTTGTGGGAGGAAACGTTTGCACCATTGCACTAGTCGTAAAAAACTCTGCATACCTTTCTTCTTTTGGGGAAATCTGTACTCCGCAATTGCTATGACTTTTTTGGGATCAGCAGCGATACCTTCTACATTGAGGAGATGTCCTAAAAATTTGACATGTGGCCACAGGAATTCACACTTGTCGGGGCCATAGCTTTAAATTGGCATCAAAAATAATTTGCAAGTGTTTTAAGTGTTCTTCAAATGAGTTCCAAAAATGATGATGTCATCGATATACACCAGGCAAATTTTCCAGATGTACAGGTGGAGAATTCATTCCATTAGATGTTGAAATTTGGCAGGCGCCTTCTTCAAACGGAACAGCAGAACTTTGAATCGAAACAAAGGTTCTTGACAGATCAAGGTGGTTTTATCACTGGAGTTGTTGTCCAGTGGTACCTACCAGTACCCTGCTTTAGAATTGAGTGTGGTGAAGAATTTGGCTTGTCCCATCATGTCCAGGTGGTCATCAATGCCCGGGATAGGAAATTTGTCACTAGGCATGTCTTCATTCATACTGTGGTAATCTGTGATGGGGTGCCACGAACCATCTTTTTTTCAACAAGGAACAGCGATGCAGCCCAGGGCGAGCAAGACAGTTGGATAAAATCATTGTTGAGCATCTCTTGGATATGGGGACGGATGATGGGTCATTGTTCCATGGCTGCCGGGTAATAGTGGCAGGATACGGGTTTTGCTGTGCCGCTGTCGATGCTGACTGTCAATTCCTTGGTAAAGGTAGGTTTGTCACTGGGGAGGCTAAAAACGTCTCTATTTTGTTGAAACATACTGAGGGCTTTTGCTTTTTGGGCGGCAGTGACACACGTTTTTTTAGTCATTTTGTTAAATGCCAAATCCAGCTTTTGTTTGTCAGTGTGACATGGTAGCAATTTATCTAGCAGGGCTGGTTCATGATCGGTCAAATCGCGGTCGAGGCGGCAGTTGCAACTTGAAAATTGTTGGCATGCAAGGTGGGTTCTTGCCTGCGTTTTGTCACAGCGAGGAGTTGGTTAGGACAAAGTTTGATGCTGTTCGGAGTGTTGTTGACAAACAATAGAGGGCATCTACTATTGGTAATGTTGAGGATTGCAGTTTCAATTGGAAATTCCATGGCGACTTGGTTGTTGGGCAGAGGTTGAACTATTAAGTCAGGGAGAGAAATGGAAATGGATGGGAAAATGGTGCCGCTTACCCATTGCTGGCAATGTGGCCAAATAGAGACCGAAACTTGAGCAATGAGGAAAATCGGTTGGGTTAGTTCCGTAACCTCCAGCTGCTGTGAGTGCGATTGGTGTAGACTGGGTTGAGCCTGCCGAACTGATTGTTCGGCTTTGATTTCTTCTATTTGGCTGAAAGTATCTGATTTATCTTCACAAAAACTTACTCTTTCTACTTCAGGTATTTCTTCCAAAACATTGTCGTGAGTGGGGCTGAGAAACAATTCTGTCTGGGGGCTGACTGCAGCAATAACTTCGAGTGGTAGCTTCACATCCTAGATTTTGATATAGTTATCTTTGAAGTTGAGGATCGCATGAATGTTGGGATGCACCAGGAAGTCGGTGCTGATGATGCGTTGATCGTTACTATCATCGTCAAGGATAATGCACTTGATCATATGTTCTCCAAAGGTGGACTCCATGGTTATAACAACTGGACCGTGAGTGGTGAAGATGGCTCCATCAGTGACTTTAATCTTTCCACATATAGGTAGCTGAAGCAACTGCTTGTCAAAAGCACTTTTGATGAGGCCAAAGGACAACACCGAGCATTGGGCGTCGGTGTCAATCAGGGCGTATGCATTGATGCTGCCAATTTTGATGGGTATTTGAAAGGCTCGTGTAGAGGCATATTTTCGAACAAACACCTTCATGGATGGCGATAGATTGTCTATTTGGCAAACTGACGATCGGATATGGCACTGGTTGTTTGAGGCATGGGTTGTCGCATTCCATTGAACAATTCCTGGGCTGATTATAGGGGTGGTGGAGGCAATTTCTTTAGAGGGAATGACCAAAATGGCAGTAGATGTTGGTTGGGTGTGAGTGAGTGTGTGTGTCTAGGCTACCTGCGGGAGTTGCGGAGGTGGATGGCAAAGCCCATAGAGCAAGTGGAACTTCGGGATGATTGGGAGCTAGTGCCGGATGCATCTGTAGGTGTGGTAAGGTAAGGTATGGGGGCGACATTATAATGAATATGTTGTTCCCATGGTGGCGTGTAATCCTAGTTTGGGTAAAGGGTGTAGGTATTCTGAACAAAATCAGTAGGGCAAGAGGGGCGATTACTTTCTGTATAATATCCTCGAGAGCCTCGTGAATAACTATTACCTCTGTGCTGGGGTGCTCCATGTCCTTGTCTCCATTCGCATTGTCTGTGGACATGTTAGAATTGTTTTGGAAATCTAGAGTTATAGGTTGCGCAGCGTAGGGCGGTCGGTTTTGATCAGGGTGCTGATTTCTCTGAGTGTTTTGATGCTTGACCCAGATGCGACCTTTGATGTTGTGCATACGGGATTTGTAGGCATCGCATCAAAGGCCTGTTGGTTGATACTGGGTAGGGGGCGGGCGGTCTAGGCTTGCCGAATGGTCAAAGCAGTCATGACAGGTATCACGCTGCTGGGAATGTTGTCCTGGTGGCGGGTTGCGAGCACTGTGTTGATATTGTTCCGGGTGATACCAGAATTGGCATTCCTTGCATTGGGGGTCCCAGCATTCGGTTAGTTGCTCTAGCAGAATTTCAGTTCATGGTTGCAGTTGTTGAAAAAAGATGGTTTTGGCAGGCACCAGCGGCAGATCTTTAGTCTGTTGGTCGGCAGAGGGCTCGTTGTCATGGTTGCGTTTTTGGGAATGGTCCATACAGTGCGGATGGCGGTCAAAAGGGCAAAGAGAAGGTTGCGGCGATTGCAGTGGCATGGCGTCTGGCGTGGTTTGGTTCACAAGAATACGTTGCTCTGCTGTACCAATTTCCGCTTTCATGGATTAAGGATGCTGCAGGCTCTGGTGACAGTGTTGGCCAAGTGTTGTACATTTGTAAAAGATTTGCTTGTTCGCCAATAGTCAATTGATAGAAAACAGGCATTTTAGTTAAAAAAGTGTCAATTACTTGTTTGTGCTGAAATGTTTGATCCTCATCTTGATACAATAACTGCACATATGTCATTACCTTACTCCAGAATGTGGCGGGTTCTTTTCCAGCTTCCGGAGCCATGGATGCGAGTTCGCGTTTGAGGGTCATTTGATTGCAATCAGGTGCCAATTGGAACATAAGGAAACTTTTCTCGTCTTCATACCGCATCATATCCTCTATCATATTGCTTGGTGTATCGCGGGTAAGATGGCAGAAAGTGCTCATTTTTACATGATTTGAGGCATCATATCCAAACTCGTTTTCAAGTCTAATGAGGAAGTGTAGGAGGCATTTATTGATTGTGGCACCATCGATTATGAGCAGATGCATATTATTGACAATTGTTTTGATTCAGCTATCGTCTTCTCAGTGAGACATGTGTGAAGGGTCGAACGGAGGTTGGGGATGGTTGTAATAATCGTCAGGTGGGTAGTTTTAGAAGCCAAATGGCTGGGCTGCGGGTGGCTGGCGGGGCATCGGCACGGTGCGGGTAAGATTGTCTTCACCGGGGGTGGGATGCGAAAATTTGTTATTATATAGAGTGTCCGTGGATGGTGCTTTCAGTTTGATTCATGCGGGAGGGCGATCATAGGCCAGAGCCAGCTCAGTTTTGCGGAAAGTGTCATTGGGGATATAAATATCACGCTGCTCTTCGCCATGAAACTGTGAGGTCGCCGGCGATTTTCTAGGCATTGGCAGGTTAGTGCATGCTACTGCGGTGGCAGTGGATGCGGAGATGAGCTGTTGCATTTGTTCAGCAAGGGCAGCAAAATGGGCATTCATTGTTTGAACTTGTTCCTGGATTTCGCATTGAACGGGCAATTGCTGGGCTTGGAATTGGTTGGAGACGGGGCCAATGATTTGATTGATGGTTTGTGTGGTGGAAACATTGTTGGTAATTCTACTGGCGGCTGTGTTAAGTTCCTTGTGAACATCCCCCGCTTCTAACCTAAAGTTGTGGACTCCGTTTGTGTTGGCAATGGCTAAATTGCTGCAGTGGTCGCAAGCAGGGGCTATGGTGGCAGCTGGAGCCAGCGGTGGATCTAGATTGACAAAGGATTCTGTTTAATTGGTATGGTCGATGTTTGGGTCGATTTCAGGTTGCAGGGCCTTTATTAGTGGTGGTATTTGAGATACAGTCGGCACGCTGATGTTCTTAGTGGCAGCAGTATCTAAAATTTTGCCTGGGACTGGTGCTGCAACCAAATTGGGCAGTGGGGCAGTTATAAAGTTGGGCGGCGTTTGCATTGAGGTATTCCCGTCCAATGAGGTGTTACTGAAAAGAGAAAAGGGGGGGGTTGAGGGGTGGGAGGCTCACCAAGGGCGGATTGGCGGTTGTGCAGGATTCAAGACATTCGGCAGGATTTGCTGGTCAAAATTTATAATGTGGTGCATGGCATTTGAAGGGGCTTTGGGCAGACTTGATTGTGAATTCTGGTAGATTTGGTCAGGTGGCGCGTGTCATACAGTTGGCATTTTCTCATGCAGATTGTAGAAGCCTTGTTGATAGCCTTGGGCCCAAGAGCGGCGTGGTCGAGTTTCCAGAATTGAGATCCGAAATTGAATGCAGCCCAATGGCATTGAAAGGAAGCATTCAAACCAAGCAGCTCACCAATGTTGTATTTGAAAATTAGGTCGGGGCTTTTGGATGAAGGTAGGCAGGAGTTGGGTCCAGGGATGATCCTTGATGCACGTATTTCCAACACCCATGCTTACCAGATAAATTAACTTCTTACAAGTACTTAAACCCCACAGTAAAGCAATCCAAATTAGCAAACCTTTGGTATCCTAATTTGAATTCCCAACGACCTAGATCAAAAGAGGAGAACTTTTCTCCTGACGATTTTACCTAACACAAAAATAACACTCTTACATACAAAACCAGTGCATAGGCGAGAAATAAGAATTCCCGCATGCTGGGAAATTAGTACAAAATGCACAACAACGCGCACTAGTATATAAAAATATAACACCAATAACAATAAGAGAGCACTCACCACACGTGTACTGAAACTCACCACACGTGTACACGTGTACTGAACTACTGTACGTGTACTGAACTACTGAAACTCACCACACGTGTACTGAAACTCACCACACGTGTACACGTGTACTGAAACTCACCACACTACTGTAAGACGCCCTTCCATGGTCCACGAAGCTAACTCCACTTCGATCCTGCGTGCGTCTTTGAATAAGCGACAAACTTTGAAAACCCCTACGAATCAGCAGAAACACACTACTACATTTTAGAATGTTGATTTCCATGTTCGGCAGAACACTGCAATATTCTCCCAAAAAATTTGGGGCCCTAATTGTAGGTTGTGCAGTTCTGCATAACTTTCATATTCTGAAAAAGAGGAAATGCAAGATAAAAATGAAGATGGTGATGAGGAAGGAGGGAAAATATGGGAAAAGACAATCCTGAAGGATTAGCAGAAACTTTCAACTAACTTTTGACACACCATCTGCTATTTGAGCGTTGAAGCATGTTAAATTTCAAGCAGAAATTTGATTTCATTCGAAGAGAACTTCGAATCTTGATCACAAGCTTTTGTTGATCACTGATGATAAGCTCTCTGTGAAGTCAGTTAGTCAAATGAGAAAAAATTGAAGTGGTAGCAAACTGACCCAGACTCTTGCCAGTAATTAACGTTAATGTTCAGAGTAAGTACAATTGGGGAGAAAAGAAACACATTTGGACAAAGTTAGCTGAACAGAAACACCCATTTATGTTGTGCATTTATTTTATTCATTGTATGCTATGCTTATTCACCTTTATGTCATACGCATAAATTTATTGAATGAATAGTCTATTGGCTCATTTGTCGGCCGAATAGCTATTGACTGAATAGTGCTATTTGCCGAATAGTTTATTCAGCCTCCTGTCATCCGGCCCTTAGTGTGATATTACAGCCTATTTAATTTAAAATGTCAGACGCAGCTAGAATCAAAAACGTAGGTCCAATTTGATACTAAATTTTAAAGTAGAAAATTTAATGCTTAACGTCCTAATCGCACACTCGAGAATAGACCTAACGAACTCCTGTCTGGCATTTTTATTCCGTAGGTCAATAGTTTAGCAAACGGCATGTCAAACATGCCCAAATGTGTTACAAATTTGATTGGGTTGCAGATCAGCTACCACTGCACATCCGCTACGTAGTGCATGACCGCCACTTAGTGCATAACCGCTACCTAGTGCACATCCGCTATCATGGTCACATCCGCTACTACACAGCAAAAAATGTGAAAAATGTTTTGCTATTATTTTCATACGGGTTTTCTGAAGACAGAAGAATAAAAGAAAATGGAATACGATAGGCGTGGTGAAAAATATTCTATTTGCCACTACTACGGAACTTTAAGAATGGTTAAAAACGAGTACAGAGAGTCTAAGCAAAGATAAGTCACTAATGAACAAAGATAAGTAATAAAATCATCAAAATTACCACATTCTAATGAGCGAAAGATTTTTATTTACATAACGAAGTGACCACACAAGCACCTCGAGTGACAGAACGATCATTCTAGACGGACGTTTGTCATTCTTTACCTGTACCAATCCGGGTGATAAAAATATCGTTTTCGTTTTGTTTTTTTTTCAAAAACTTTTGAAAATTACTGTCAAATATTTTATCATTTTGAGTTCAAAACTTGAAAAAATTATTGTTGAATATACCTCCCTGGTAGACCAAGGACTGATTATCTTCAGCAAACGTGGATCCATGGCAATCGTCCCATTTCTATCCGAAATTATTGCGATAACTCTGGGCCAAGAACAACAAATCACTGCATCTCTCACCGGGGTTCGTTTCACGCATATGGCAGAACACAATTTCTTGCATTTACTTCTGAAAATGCTGGGCAAATAGGAAATTTTGATGCGCATCGGTTGCTACCGCATATTTCCCAATTTTTAAAGAGATAAATTTTTAATTTTTACGATACATGCGCTATCTAACTGGTAAAAAAATTAATGAGCCTAATAATTTGTAAATGCATACTGTATATTTTTCCGTAATGAAATCCTGCTTAGGTTATTCAGCGCAAAAAGTAAATGTAACGTGTTACACTTCAGCAGAAAGTAGCGGATGTGCACTAGATAGAACATAGGATGAACGGGTCTATTCTCAAGTGAGCGATTCCCAGGTGTTGGAAAATGATATAAGACTTCGTTTGAAATACTTTATTCTAACACCTCTACAGTTTTTGGCCTCTCTATTTTTGGGACTTCGAGAAAACCGTGTACTCAAGACATCCATAGTGACGTCAACTACGGGTTTTGGTGGCACACTGATTCTGTTAAAAATAATACGATAAGCAACCCTTCTTATACTTTGGTATATTCCCGTAAAGTGAGACTTTCCAAAAACCACGATAAACGTCATTGTTGTTACAATAAACCTACAGTAAACGGACAAAATACAAAAAGCAACGTGACTGACGAATTCTTCCTCTGATATTCATTAGTATAGTGCTCACAGGTTTCAACATCGTTTGAAAATTTTATATGTTGCTGATATCGGATGTAGGCTAACTCACTACTGCAGACCACCTTCAAAGTTTATAATTTTAAACACCATTTTTTCAATGAAAACTTATCACATCGTAAAAATTTATTCATCAGATTTATTCCATCACAACTTGACTTAAATTTCATCATAATCAGAATGCTCACCATATTGATATCATTCCACATTTAATCTTCATCTTCCATACCGCAATTATTCTAATGAACAGTGCACAGTTAACTATTTTTTGAGTCCATTTGGTGCGCCGTTTATTAGGGCGCCGTTTATTAAAATTCTGCACTTGATCGTGTCCTATTTCTATTCTGTCTTGTTTTTTATTCTTTCATGGAATTATAACAAATATGTTTCATGATCAAAGAGGCACATATTGTTTAAATCAGAATACAAACCAATCAAATTTTCATCACGTTCTTGTTCAAGACCATCATCGAGAACAAATTTCTGGAATCGATTTTTTGTCTGCTTTTTATCTAATAAACATCTTCCATCATGGCACTTGTTATTTTCTTTGGAGCATGCAATATCATCATCTTCTTCTGATCCAATTTACACTAATGAGACGTATAAATCTATAGTTTGTTTTTCTTGAATTGCTTTTAAATTATCGAAGTGGAAAGCAAGTTTCAGCCGTGTTTTGAATAAGAAATCTTACTGTGGAAGCTGAATGTAGAATTTTTGACGATAGTATTGATTTTTGTCAATTTTCAATTTTGAAGCATTTAATAAAAAACAAACTATTATAAACAACACATGCTTTATTAAGTTTTATGGGATTAAAGTTGCACCGTTTATTAGAGGACACCGTTTGAGGGCGCCTTTTATTCGAATAAATATGGTATTGTAACGGTTCTCGCACACTGGGTGGTAGCTGCTCTACCACCGACTGCACAGCCCTGCATCGCCTGTTGCGACTGCAGCAGTGCCCGTCACAAAAGTACACGTCTGGGCCCGTGACTTGGATGAGCGACATCAAGTCAACGGGTTCAGAGGAAAATGCACGATGGCACCTTTTGCACATCGTCACAGTATCTATCATTTCTGTAACTTGTTCGCGTGCTGGTACACATTTCTTCTTTCAACAACTTGAGACCATTTTTTTACATGTGTTTCTCTGGCACATTGTTATTCTTTGAATCACAAAATTCAAATAAGCGCACCGGTGTTTTGTTTGAGCTAGTTGCGTTAAGAGTGTAAAGGCCCGTTTCCTCTGAAATCCATAGACTTGATGTTATATTTTGTCTTTCATGTATTAATCAAGTTCTCATTATTCAAATTGTCGATAATTTATCATCACGTTTGATTGTCGGCACAAATTTTACTAAGGCTGGATGAATTCTGCATATTTCAAAGATCATTTTTCTAAAATCAGCACTTTTAAATTTACAGAATGATGCGCATAAGTTGGACAGTTGCGAAAAACAATCCCCATAAGACCTACAGTCGATTGGAAGGAGAAGGAAAGGTCCAAATTTGTAAGATGGGATACCTATTCTCCCCAAAATCTTGGGTGGCGATCCCCAAATAATCGAAAAATGGTTTAAAATTTCGATAAATTTCCAAAAATTTTTTATAAAAGGTAAAAAACAATTTTTTGCGCCATTTTCAGGATTGGAGGGGTGTTCCTACGTTTGGGTACAATACTCCATTTTTTTGAAATGATCGATGCAGCGGGGCCGCAGCCAAACGTTTATTCAAAATTACGGAAGGCTCGTTTAAGCCGGGTATATACTTATCCATACGCACGGGCGCCGCCGATTTTTGAGACGCGCGGAAAATACATGGCTACTGTGCCTGGCGCGTTTTAAAAGGCAATGTCATACGTTCGGGGGAGGTACACCGTTTTTTTCATTCAAATGGGGTGTTTTGAGGAAAAAAATTTCGAAATGAGGAAAAAAATTATGGGTATGGTTCTCAAAGGAAAAAATTTGGGGGAATTCAAAACCGAAAAGATGCGTTTCCGGCGCTTCGCGTCGGTCATGGGTATAATCTTGACTAGTTTTTATCAGGCGCGGCCGTTAGCATATCATACTTGTAAACTATCCTTTTTTGCTCATGGCGCACGATTGTACTTGATTATCCAGCCCTCCCTTACACCCGTACGCGTACGGTTAAGTATATCCAAATGCGGCCCGCAATGAGACCGCATGCGCTTTTTTGGCTGAAGTATATTTTGACAACCCACATTTTGGCTGCACATTGGCAGGTCGTAAAACTGCTCCGCACGTGCGTACGGGTAAGTATATACCCAGCTTAACTGTATTGAATAGATTTTTCTCGTTGTGTGCCAATACCTCGACTGTCCCGTTACCTCGATCGTCCCATTACCTCGACCGCACCCTTACCTCGACTGTTCCGTTTTTGACGGTCCCGTTACCTCGGCTAATATGTTAAACTCCCGTTAAATCGATTAATGAATTTTTATGAAAAATAAAATCTAAAATCTAAAAATCAAAATGTGCTACGCAAAACGTTGGATAAATTTGTATTTTGTGTGGTAATAGTAGTTATCAGTTTGCACTTATTCCCTTGATTTATCGAAAAAATCAAACTTCTGTGTGCAAGCAAACATTTTGTCTTTTTAATCGGGTGCATCATTATACAATTAATGCTCCATATTTTTAAAATCTTGCCACATCAAATCCGGAATGTTCACATACTCTAACTCTAAATCACTTTGTATATTTTTTTATCTATCCCAATAAGTAGGAAACTCGCCATAAAAACAATTGAACCCAATGAATAGTTGATCCGTCAGTCAATCTAACAGATTTATTTTTCTGGAAAAAGTAGAAATGATCTGACTGAGTCGTACTTTCGCATTTTAAGAAATCTGTTCATCTGCATTTTGTATGGATAAACATTGCTTGACGATAATCTTCTATTTGGGCAAAAAATAAAGTACAATTTTTTGACCAGTGCGCAAGGAGAAGTAGAAACAATTAGACGTAATTTTGTTACCAAATATTGCTGGTATAATTATTCCAGGGAAGCCCGTCCTGTGGGAAGATGATATATTTTGTAAATTTCACTTTGTAGCGTTTTGTTTTCATTTAATATATATCATTAGTCGGTGTAATGGGACACAATAATTTTTCTTTTATGATATTTCTTGATGATCACAATTCATTTTCTCATCTCTATTAAGGCTGCGTTTGCCGAGACTTCGACCACTGCATAGATCAAGATCAATGGAGTATAGGTCCAACCGTGTTGGTTCACAGGGTCCGCCTAACCTACCCCAATTACAGCTTGGCGTTATAGCATAGAAAAACCAGACCTCAGCTGAGAAGCTCATTTCATTGGGGAAAGCTGATTCGGACGCTGCAATTAATTTTTTTCACAGTATTAGAGCATTTCTGAGCCCGACAAAGCGAACCGAGTAGTAAGGCCAGACCGTATAGGTGGTATGATTAAGGATACCTCTATCTTTTGTGTGCGACCTATAATTTGTCATTTTTGGCCGATTTAAAGGTCGTATGGTAAAGATATACAGACCATTTTTTGTCGATTTATAGGTCATACGGTTAAGCATACAGGTTCAGGAGTTACCATAATAGAGGAATTATGGTAATATTTCGATTATGGTAATAGTGGAGTTAGGGTAATAGGTGTGTTACTGTAGGTGGAGAAGGAAAATCGATGACAAACAACAGAAAATGGAAAAGGAAAACTAAAGTGAACAAAAAAGGGAAAAGAAATAAAAAGAGATCATGTATAAAAATGGCTTCCCCTGTGGGCAGAGGAAGCCTTTCAAAAATTTGTGCCCCCGGACCCCCTTTGACAAAAGGGCGCCACCTGCAGGCCTAAATATGTTTGGAGGTCCCACTCCTGAATGATCGTTCAAGTCAATAAATGTCAGAACGGTCAAACTGGTCAGTAATGGTCTGTTTTATGAGTAAAATCTCGAGAGAGTCTGTAGGAGATAACATTATCCGTACAGGTGCATACGTATAAAGTTTGATTGTCTGCCAAAAATGACCAAGAAGGTCTTTTATAAAAATGACCAGAATGAGCTGGCCATAAAAAGCATGTAGACCAAAAGGTTCTTTTATAAAAAATGACCAGAACGAGCTGGTCCTAAAAAGCATGTAGAAAATTTGGAGAGTTCAAAAATCTTTATGTATCAAAAAGAAAAATTTTTAAATCGCTGTATCATTTCCAGCTTATTGTAAAACTTTTGAAGCAATGTATTATTTTTGTTTATTGCAAAAATACTGTAGTCCAAATACAAAAATAAAAAATAATAATGATAACGTGAACAAAAATGGAAAAACAAAAAAGAAAGCATGTATAAAAATGACTCCCTCCACCCATGGAGGAAGTCTTTCAAAAAAAGTGCCCTTGGGCTCCAATATGAGTGGTGCACCATCTGCAGGTTAACAGATTAGCTGGAAGCCCTGCATACTGAATGATCGTCCAAATTAGAATGGTCTTTTAGATCAGAATGCTCAATTCCACATATAAAAACTCTAAGAGTCTATAAAACTTGAAACATTATTCGTACGGGTTTATACTTATAGGGTCGTAAAATGACCAAGGTCTTTTATAGAAAAATGACCCAAATGAGTCTGACATAAAGCACGTGTAGAAAATTGAGCACTTGAGATGCAAAAATATTCTAGATGTAGAAAACGTAACTGATACTACAAAAATATTTGCAGAAAAGAAAATAAGGATAGAAAAAAGAAAACACAAGATGTATAAACACAAAATTGTACCAGGAGGTTAAAGGTGTACTAAATCATCAAGGATAGACATACATGAACACTACTCTGCATATAGAAAATGATACATTTTATAATGCATAATGATTTATACAGATAGATACGATTTTGTATACAGAGTGTTTTCCAGAGCAAACATAAAAAGGTTAGACAGCTGAAGCCGTTTAGATTGTAAAACCAATTAGAAATGCTAGAAAAGGTCAAAGGTTCTATAATACACAGTAGCAAGAGACGCTTTACCAAAATAATTAAGGTGGTGATTATTGTTATATTGATAGTTTTCTAGAATAACCTAGAGCCTAGAACCTTCAAAGAGACGCTTTACCAAAAAAATTGAGGTGATTGTTGTTATTTTGATAATTTTCTAGAATAACCTAGAGCCTAGAACCTTCAAAGAAAAACCGAAAAGATTCAACCAAGAAAGCAGAAAAAACCGGAAAATGTTTAATCAGGGCAAAGAGGTATAAATAGAAAAATAGAAGAAGAAGAATCATTCTTTTTTTTGTACCTGTGTGACACCAAAGACAATATGGATGGAGGCTGTATTCATTACATTCATTTCGGCGTTAAGAGCAGCCCATGAGGCTTAGGGTATGCTGATCTTACAAATATTTTGATTTTCAAAATTAATATGGATACGATTTAAAATATTAAAAATATTATTATTAATTTGGAGCCGTTTTTAAAGATGACCCACGTCAAGGCATGGGCATCAGTCTTTTGGGAGGAAGCCTCGGCGGGGTTCAAGACCTGGTGGAAAAGCCAGCGGGGGACAGAAACCCTTTTGAGGTTTCATGAAATGTCTACGCCGGATGTTCGAAAACCCTTCCCTGGCAGATGACCACCTAGCCTTGCACCTGTGGAACATCCTCGTCCAGGGTGCGAGGGCTGAACGGGGAAACACGGATGATCATTACATCGAGCAGAGGATAGGGTTGGCGCTACTGCACTTTCAGTAAGTTTTGATGTTATACTTAAATCATGTCTTAGGTCTATAGATTTATAGCTAATGAGAGTAAAAATTGTTATAAGCTTTTACTGAAATATTTTAAGATAAATATGTATAGGTTAAATTGCACTAAGCACAGTATGTTACAGATTTTTAGTTCATGTATATGTTAATGTATAGTAGATAGTTAACTTGCCTAAAACTTACCAAAGAACAGATGTTATTTACTGTATAACTCTGTATTGAATGTATCCATGTAAGTAAGTAGGTGAGTAAGTATGTATGTACGTACATATGTATGTGTATGTGGTTAGGTTAATTGATGAAACATTGTTTCTAGAATATTCTAGAAGCTTTTAATTATTTACACAATTTTATATGATAAAAATTTATGATAAAAATAATAAAGACTGTTAATAGATTTTGTACCTATTAGTAATCAGTTAAGATGATATATTAGAACAAAAATTTTTGTTTAACTAAAATAGTTTTTAAATTTTGTAAAAATTTTAGTGGCTACGCCTGAAGCCGGTAGCGAGGGCTGCGGCGGCAGCGGCCGCGGGGGGTGTTGGGGATGGTGGAGGAGGTTCAATGTATATAGTATTTTATGTAAGTAAAAAAATTTTTGCAAAATTTTCAAAACTTAATGTTTTTATTTTCAGGTAAATTTTGTATATATGTATATTTATTACTCTATTTGTTTTAAAAATAATAAAATAAAATTGAAATAAAAATCAATAAAATTTATTTATTGTGTTTTATAGTAGTGGTTGTTTCTTTTGAGTTCTAATGTGTGTCAGCTGCTGGAAAATGAAAAAGGGTTTACTGTAGTCAAATAATTAGAGGTTTATGAGTGAGTGAGTGAGTTAGTGAGATGTAGAGAATATGCACAAAACAATTGCATAACGTATGGTGTTGCTCATATTGAGATTTGTTGTCTTATATAGCTTTCTATAGGTCTTAGGGTAAAAAAGAATGTGTGAGAGAATTACAGAGAGTACTGTAGAACTAATGGAGAGAATAAATGAAAGAAGGAGTAATAGAAAGAAGCTCATTTTTAATTAGAGATAAATTGATAGAATATTTCTAAACAAGAGTTAATGAGAAGGGTAGGATAAACAAAACTATAAGTGATTTTTTATTATAAAAAAATGAAATGTACATAATATAAATATATATAGTGCATTTAAATACTATAATCCGTAAAAGTTTCACGATTTTTATCAATCATTACGAGAGAGTCAAATTCTGGGCTTCTATACAACCATCTGGTATATCCTCTCCAAAATTCATTTGTAAACTGGTGGTTCCTTCACGCATGAGTTCCCAAGAATTACCATCCATACCACAAGGAGTCAAATCAAAAACAAAAAGCATGTTATGCGTTGTAAAAGAATTCTGAGTAATTTCATTGCCCTTGTTATCTGTACCAATTCCTACACCCTCAGATAATTGTATAAAAGTGCACAAATATTTGTTTTCTTTAAAATTTAACATATAAGGCATTGTAGATAATGTTGTAGTACTGCTTGTTACTTTAATTTCGTTTAACCCAAAATGTTTGAAGTTGAAAGGGCTTTGATAATAATCACCCCTAGCAGCTGCACCATCAACAAGCCCCATAACAAGACAACGAGGTAAAGGACCTGTGAAAAACCAGTTTAGAGGAGCTGAGGGAGGACTAGTTGTTATGTATAGACTTGTAACATGACATTGATGAATAGGGTATTTTGCAGCTGTATTTTGTAACATGGATTCAATAGCTAGATTGATATTATCTGCAACTTTAATTTTTTTAGTAAATAAAGACATGCTTTTAACCTCGATATTATAAGCTTTGTTGTCAGTAGATCTAAATTTCTGCAAGCAAAAATCATCTCTATGTCTGTATAAATCAATTTTCAAAGTACATTGATTCAATAAAAAACGTTCTTGCATCAATAGATCAGCATGTATAGGGGCCATTAATTCAACAATTGCACTGTTTTTGAACATTTAAAATCTTTCCGAAGCACCCTTGTTTTTCTTTATATCAAGAGCATCACCATTTTCAAAAGCATAACCAGCAGCTGCAACATGTGTCAACTTAGCATCATGACCATAGTTCAATTCCGTTTCCAAATAAGATCTGTAAGTGTATCTATCCCCACTAAAATGTTAAAATGCTAAAAATTAAAAAATGTGAACATACATTTAATTATAAAACCTACCTGTCAGATATTAATTTTCCATTTAGGTACATTTGGATCTGTTTAAAAAATGTTTTGCCGATCAAATTAATTGGCACCACAACATTACCATTGAGATTGTTGTTGGCATCCCATGTTAAAGTGCAAGCACTACCATTAGCTTTGGCAATTCGAATAGTAAAATATATAAATTTTTTTGATAAATCCAGCATATATGAATCAGGTGAAATAACAGACTCATAGGGTCCTTCATTAGTACAAGGATTCTGGAGCTGAATTTCATACCAAAAACTTCTATGAATAGCGACTTGTGTTGGAGGTACAGTAAATAAATCTAATGCCATTTTACTACTAGGAGACGATGCAGCATCAATAAATTTTCTCATTTTCAATAGATATCCTTGAAACCGACTACTCTATCTGGAGTCTTTTTTAAGAATGAGGAACATTGTTTTAGATGTTTATGTTTATGTTGTTTTTGATGCTGATGCTGATGACGATGTTGATGAACATCATTGAACTTCTTATTGCTTTTTATATGTATCGTAGAATTTATATGTTTACGCTTCCCTAGACTTTTTCCTTTATATGCATTCACCCATCTCATGTAATACGTTGCCAGCTGCATTTCCTCCATGCTCAGCAACAGTTTCTTCAAAAGAACAACCCTCTACCACATCACCTGCAATTTTGGAACCTGCAGCAAGTGCATGCTTTCCTGCAGATTTTAACAAAGGCATAGCTAGGCACCACAAACTCTTGAGAAAATTATCAACTCCAGCTCCCTGATGTCTATAATAAAAAGAGTATGCTGCTCGGAAACCTTTTAAGGTACCACCTAATTGAAACTGATTATCTTGAATGCTGCATCAATAAATATTGATCCAGTAATCAAGGGTTTCAGGGATAAATAGGGTATGCATATTTTGCTTTGAAATTCAGAATGAACAACTAAATGAATTAATTAATTCAGAGCGTTTGCGAAAATTCAACCTGACGACAACGTGTCCAAATGCCAATGAATGAATAAATAAATAAAAATTTGATACTATCATTATAGGAAAAAAGGAGTACATCGCCAGAAATTTAATTTAACTATAACATTCCCAAACTGAAAGGGTATAAGCTCATTCATACTGTTTTTTATATTAATTTCGAGTACCGTAATTTCTTTTAATTGAATGGGTATATAGTGAGGTGTTTCATATAATTGACTCACATTATCTTTGTATTTTCCCTGAACATTTACTATACGTAAAAGTGGTGCTAAAGTATTTCCAACAATTTGATTTTCAATAATATTACAGTAAACATAAAAACTTTGTAAATTGTTTAAATATGGTGGTTGAATTTTTAACATGTATAAATGATTATTTCCAGGCTCCGCAAGAAAAACAGATTTGGATGGTGGAATATGTGTGTTAGAATTTTTTGGTGGTTTCTCTCCAACAGTATATAAGTTAATATTCACACCTCTATTTAAAAAATCATCAGCAGTTGCATAGGCAGCAGTATTGGTAGCGCTAAATCCGAGAAGCTCCAATAACGGTTTGCTTATATCCATTTTAGGCAAGCTTGTACCACTTTTTATTTTCAAATTAACCAACCCTTTACCATGTTCATCATATGAAAACATGATTTCAATGTTAGTTCTGACAATAGCTGCTCCAATTTTTGCATTCAGCTTGGCAATTAATTCAGATACGGTAAAGTAATGTTTTTCAAAAACTATTACTTTAATTTTTTTAACCTTATTTCCAACACTATCCGTAATTAAGGTTATTACATTATCTCCACCATGATTGGAAATTGTAGCCCAACTATAGGGATATATTATTTCACTTAGCCCTACCTCCCAGTTTCCATCTAGTTTTAAATGGTAAGATAGATGGGCTGAAAAATCTGAGGGCTTGGTTCCATTTTCCCTATTACTAGGTAATGTGATATAAAATTGATCTTCAAAGGTTGTCATTATTCATAATGTTGGTTGTTGTAAGTATGGTCTTCAATGAATAAGGTGACTGTAAAACTCCCAGTACGGGACTAGATAACAAATGTCCTATACAAGGGCATAAAAGGTGAACCCACAATTGTGTATTATTATTGTAGACAGATAAATTTATTATAGCTGTAATGACTACAATGTATATTAGTATGACCTGACTGAAGAAAACCACTTTGTTTTGAGGTAGACGTTTTCCAAAAAAACTCCCAAATGCTAATGCGAGATGTTTCTGAATGCGTACTATTACTACTATCCATTTCAAAATAAAAAATTTTTGATTTAACAATTAATCACTCAATCATAAATTTATGAGAAGGCAGAGCTAGTAAAGTAACCAATAAAATTATACAAAAATATAAGGGAGGCGGAGCTGGTAAAGTAAAGTAAAATCTTACAAAAATACATAAAGAAGGATTTAACTTTTACGAATGTGTACATAATTTATTTCCCAATCGAGCTTTTACCGAAAATTTACAATGAAAGAACTAACAAACCAATTTATCAATATAAACAAAATTTTTATTACTAAAACTTTTAAACATTTTATACATAGGAACATTTCACACTTTATAATACAAAAAATATAAAGTATATATACCACAAACTCTACCATAAAAATTTTGTAGATATTTCTTATTTGTGTATCTTACTGTAGCATTCTTGTTAATATAGTTTATAAAAGCAGGAATAATTGGTGGTAAACCATAGGAATCAAAATAATATACAGACTTATCATTATCAAAATACATAGCTATCCAATGACTTCCTTTTTGAAAAGATGTACCGGTGTTTGCAATTAAAGCTGCAGGTCTTTTAACTATCTTCGGCAGAGTATCGCCAGCAAAAACTCCTAAAAAAATTCTTGATAATAGTGCATCTTGTTGAACATAATATGCCAGTTCAAAGTTATTCATCCTAATCATCGTCATCGTCATTTTGTATATCCTTTTCTAAAATCCAGCTGTTGAATTTTTCAGGATAACCCCACCACTTCACAAGTACTCTATTCTGACCATCTGGTAAACGTTTAGTTTTCAGAACCTTTTCAATTTTCTATTCTTTGATATTAGGATTAAAATCAATTTTCTGTAGCTCTTTTTCATAAAAACGTCCTTCTGTATCTTCGCCTTCCAAATCTTAAATTCTATAAAGTATATGGTTTCTAGTCTTCACAATATGTTTTGCTCTGAAAACTTCTTCACTCCATTGAGGTGAATAACCTTTGTCAAACACGCCTCTATGTTTACTAATTCGCACGTAATCTCATATATCAACCTTAGACTTTCTAGTGTGTAAGCTTTCAGGGTAGAGTCTTTGCCATATAATTTTTTCATTAGAATAATCCACGTTAATAGGGTTTTCCTTAATTGATCTATGAATAGAGTGATTATAGTTCGAAGCAACTGAGGGTAAAATATGGATCCATTTATAAGTGGTAAACTCTGTAAAATATTTAAATAATTTAGTTTTTAAAGTTCTATTAAACAGCTAAACTATTGAACATTTAATGTCTTCATTTTGAGAAGTAAAAAAATGTATATCCTTAGCTTTCAATAATTTTTGGAAATCTTTGTTGACAAATTCTTTTATTTTATTGCTGCACACTCTCTAAGGGATTCGACCTCTTTCTAGAATATTTTGAAAAGCATCACATACATTCTTTGCATGTTTTGATTTCAATGGTTCAACCCATGCCTATTTACTTAATACATCTATACATGTAAACATAAATTTATATCCATTGCTAAAATCTGCTAAAGAAGACATATCTGCCAAATCAATTTCCCATTGTTGATCCATATCTGTAACATAAATACGGTTACGTGAAAATTTTTCGTTGACTTGTTTATCTAAGGTATAACTATCTTGTTTTGAGAGCCAATCTTTAAAATTTTTACATGTAGTTGTTTCATGGTGTTTTCTAGCTTCAACATATAATTTTTCAATACTAGAAAAAGCTGTAGGATTTCCGAGTAAATTTTTGTATAATTTCGAAAGTAAGGTGTTCATCGCTCTAGTACAAAGGAGTATACTGTCTAAGTGCACTAAATTTTCACCGAATCTTCTTTTCTGTCTAGTTTCCTTTATTAAAGAATGAATTGTCTTTGATATCTTCTTCTGCACTGCTTGGAAATAAATCAATACTTTTCACAAGTGGTTTATTCAACCGCTTGAGACTACTAACTGCCTGATCATCTGATTCTCCCGGAGGTGTATGGTAGGAGAGTTTCTGAGGTAAAGTGAATAACATTTTACATAAAGGGTTTCCTCTAGCCTCTAAGGGTACATTATGTTTTTTCAAAGCATTTGCAATTTCATATACTCCAGCCAGTTGAGTAATTTTTGAGCGTTTACACGACAAATCATGTAATAAATCAATAATATGTGATCCTTCAATTAATTTTCCATCAATTAATACTTCACCTTGCTTATTAACATTTATACTAGGGTTATGTCACACATGTTCCAATAATAATGATGCTGAGCCTTTAAACTGTTTAGGAATACCACTAAGTAACTTTTCATCATTCAACCAATTTTTTCTTTTTGTTTCAAATCATCACTATCATTTTCATCTTCATTATCATCAATAACTTTTTGTTTTAAAATCACTGTAGAGGGTTGAGCCTTTTCATGTTCAGAAGTTAAATATTGTGAAAATAGTTGTGAGTACATTTTGTATTGTTCTTCGGGTGTTAATGTATTATCTTTCAAAATGCGCTCTAATTTGTTACCATACATGTCAACTTGCTTAGCTATACCTGTCTTTTCATTTGCACTGGTCGAAGAAGCCAAAGAAGCCTGAAAGTTATTCAACTTATTCAGAACCTCATGAGGTATAAGAGCAAATTTACTAGCAAATTTCATTCTATAATAATTTCTCTGTAACAAAACTTGCTGATGTAGATAATAAAGCAGGTAGTACTAGAGGTAAAAATGCTCCACCACTTTGAACAATTCTTGCATGTTTATTACATAAGTCTTTTTTCTTGTTTTTTTCCTGTCTTGTAGCTAAACCTCTAAGCAATAATTTATGTTTTGCCAATTTCTTTTTTTGGTTTGAATTAAGAGGAATATTACCATTCAAAATGTTCAAACAAATTTGGCATATACAACAGATCAAATCGGGGTAAGAATGTTGAAGAAAAGCATGTTTTTGAACACAATTTGAATTTTCCAACACATCGAGCCCATGAATATATTTCTTTAATCTAGAAGCTATACAAAACAGACCATACAGTACAGAAAAATTTTACAATAATGACCAAATGTTGCATAAACATTGAAATATTTAGTGTATTACCTTAAGATAGTAATGAAGCTTCATTTTGTATAATGATATTCAACTCTTCACATCTACACAAGTTATTCATATTCATAAAAAATAGTTTATGAGTTGTATCTAGCTTTAAAAAAACATCTTCTACAAAAATAGCACGAGGTTCGACCATATCATATTCCATCAGTAATAATCTAGCAAAACACCAAAATTGTGTAAGTTTTTTATGTCCCATGGGTAAACCAACTTCAGGACGTAAATAATTGCACGCCTTAGCTATGTCTTTGTAAAAAATCTTGGCTTCAGGTGAGAAACGAGTCTAAAACAAATCAGCTATCTCGCATTTTTGTTTGTTGGTTAGTGTTTTACCTTAAATAAAAAATAATACTATAGTTTAATAACTAGATGAATAGATATAAAATTTTCACCTTTTACTTTATTTTTCACTATTCTGACAAAAACTTCAAATGTGGCTGACATTGTAATTGTCACAAACAAACAAACAAATTATAGAAAAACGACCAACCTCTTCAAAAATTTCGACTACTCTGATGAAGGCTAAAATATTTTTTTCTGACTATGTAATAAATCTACCGTATCACTATATCGTAATCTAGTTCCATTGATGTACAAGTTTTGAAATTTACTGGTACGACTACAACAAGAAAATACGACAGGATTGAAAATATATATTTTGAAGCACGCTCCTAATTGCATAAATTTCCCATCATTCTGAGGACAATGTAAAATTTTTTCTACATAATGTAGTAAGGGTGTTATATGTAATTTATAATTTTCCCATAATAATAATTTCCAATCGGTAACATTTTTTATATTTGGTATCGTAAAATCCGTAACATTTACAGTTTCTGCATTTTCATAAAATTGAAAAGGGTATTGTACCCATACAATAAAAACAGCTATAAAAAGAATCACGGTGAGACTATTAAAAAAAATGTATTTACTGTATATCATACCACTAAAATAATAGGCTCCGACTAACTTGTATAAAGTTTTTTGTAAAAATGAGGAATCATTTAGGTGTACATAAAATCATATGATCATAGTCAGGAAATATATTAGATATAAGTCGATATTTTTCCAGACATGTCTGTGTAAGATCTATTAATAAATAACTGTATGGTTTACTAGTAGCATCCTCATACGCATCTATGAAATTATTTGAAGTAGTTGAAAAAATCTGTCGAGCCAATGTGCGGACTTGTAACCTATCGCTAGGGTTTTTTAAAAGAATTAAATATTGAGCGTTTATCCTACTCGTATGCATTCCATCAAAAAATGCATTCTGAACTATATGTATAATTGACAGATTCCAGTGATGTGATTCTTTAGTAAAAAATTGATGTAACATTGATCATTCTTCATCTCTTGCATCATATCATCCATAATTAATAATTTAGGTGTGTCTTTACTTTTTTGAAGTTCATCCATGTCAGGTGAACCTTGAATAAATTCTACATAAAAATATTTTTGAACTACTTCATCGTAAGCTTCATGCCATTCTGAATAACACTAAAAAATTTTTATAGGAGCAGGGTGAATCATTTCTTTTGCAGAAATTACAAGTTTTTTAACAAATTGTGTTTTTCCTGATTTTGTCGGAGTGGAAACTATACAGTTAAAGGGGTGTTTCCATATATAAAACTTTTCACCTTCATCATCTGACATCTCTCTCTCTTTTTTCACAACAACAAAAACCAGCCACTTTTTACTTGAACAATTTTTAAAATGATTTTTATTTTAAACAAATTGCTATCTATAATTATCAAAAAAACAATATAATAAAACACAATACAATTGTAAAATATAAAAATAGGTGTTTATATAAAATTGAATAATGTTACTGTATGCCAAAATACATGCAAAGGATGTATGAAATTATATATATCAAACAAACACATAAGCAAACAAGCAAGCAAGATAACTATAGCTAATTAAAACATACAAAACTGTAATGAATGTAAGCAAAACTTTTACAATTTACGGATAATGAACTTGGGTAGTGTTTCGATAACAACATCATCACCAACATCTTAATGATAACCTTCATCAATAAAACAAGCTACAATATCCTTAACAATTTTACGACCAGTACTTGTAAGTGGGATACATCGAAATATGTCAATCATCTGTTTAAAGGCGGGAAGACAGTAATAACCTTGAACCTCGCCTATAACATATTCAAAACAGTCAATAATAGTCCCCATCTTTTCATATAAATGATTGACTGTTGGTGTAATTGCAATATTATATATGGAATGATGACCTGGACAGTGATGATCCTCAATAATTCCTAACTCTTTTGCGCAATAACAATCAAAAATACACCCATTAAAGATGTCTTGTATAGCTAACTCAGCATATATAATTTTAAATAATTTTTCACCTTTTACTTTGCTCATCAAAAACACATGGAATATCTAAACCCTGCACACGTAACTCACAAATATGTTTGGTTTTGGCATCCAGTAAACTGGTATCCAACGTTGAATTGTAGTCATGATCATTGAAACAGTTGATGAAGAGATCGTTAACAAATGTCATTTGAACCCTAATTGCCTTTTGATCTTCCCTACCATCACTCTGTTCTCCAGTGAATTTTGTAGCATGAACTCCTTCTTCTTCTTTAATGATTTTCTTAGGAGCAGCCACTTCTTCTTCTTTAAAGATTTTTGTAGCAACAACGAATTCTTCTTCTTTAACAATTTTTGTGGTAGAATCATCTTTTCCAGCTATTTTTGTTGGTGAAACAGCGGTGTCATCATTTTCAGTTGTTGTGCGTTTTATCTCTGATTGGTGTTTTATTGCTAAAAGCATTGTACTCGTTTGAAATAGCTGGGCGCTATTCCATGTATCATATTGGTCCAACGCCAAAATTGCTAAAGAAAAAACAATTCAAAGCTTCAAAATTGTTAAAGAAAGAAAGAAAGAAAGAAAAGAAGAAAGAAAGAAAGAAAGAAAGAAAGAAGAAAGAAAGAAAGAAAGAAAGAAAGAAAGAAAGAAAGAAAGAAAGAAAGAAAGAAAGAAAGAAAAAGAAAGAAAGAAAGAAAAGAAAGAAAGAAAGAAAGAAAGAAAGAAAAGAAAGAAAGAAAGAAAGAAAGAAAGAAAGAAAGAAAGAAGAAAGAAGAAAGAAAGAAAGAAGAGAAAGAAAGAAAGAAAGAAGAAAGAAGAAGAAAGAAAGAAAGAAAGAAAGAAAGAAAGAAAGAAAGAAAGAAAGAAAGAAAGGAAGGAAAGAGAAAGAAAGAAGAAAGAAAGAAAAGAAAGAAAGAAAGAAAGAAGAAAGAAAGAAAGAAAGAAAGAAAGAAAGAAAGAAAGAAAGAAAGAAAGAAAGAAAGAAAGAAAGAAAGAAAGAAAGAAAGAAAGAAAGAAAGAAAGAAAGAAAGAAAGAAAGAAAGAAAGAAAGAAAAGAAAGAAAGAAAGAAGAAGAAAGAAAGAAAAGAAAGAAAGAAAGAAGAAAGAAAGAAAGAAAGAAAGAAAGAAAGAAAGAAAGAAAGAAAAGAAAGAAAGAAAAGAAAGAAGAAAGAAAGAAAGAAAGAAAGAAAGAAGAAAGAAAGAAAGAAAGAAAGAAAGAAAGAAAGAAAAGAAAGAAAGAAAGAAAGAAAAGAAAGAAAGAAAGAAAGAAGAAAGAAAGAAAGAAAGAAAGAAAGAAAGAAAGAAAGAAAGAAAGAAAGAAAGAAAGAAAGAAAGAAAGAAAGAAAGAAAGAAAGAAAAGAAAGAAAGAAAGAAAGAAAGAAAGAAAGAAAGAAAGAAAGAAAGAAAGAAGAAAGAAAGAAAGAAAGAAAGAAAGAAAGAAAGAAAGGAAAAGAAACTGGTAGTTTTTGTGACAGCAAAGCGGATAAATGTATAAAGTGTTCAAAATTTCAGAGTAAAAAAGGAGGTTATAAGCATAATAAAATAGCTAGGACTTATATCTTATAGATGTAAGAGGTGGAGTTATAAGCATAATAAATATTCAAGTCATATATCCTACAGTATTCTGCTATTTTGATGACTATCTAAGAGGTGGGGTTATGTTCTACAAAAATAAAATAAACTTGTTTGTCTGTTATAGTAACCTTTTGAGGTTGAAGCCCATTATAAAAAAGAAAAGTACTTACAATAAGCTTGTAAACAATCATTAAATCTCTACCATAAAATTAATAGTTTTTGCTAATTTATAAAAATTTTCCATTATTACTGTATAGGTTTTAGTGAATAGGTTGTTTGTATTTTTTCTAATTTCCAGTTTTTCTAATTTCTAGTTTGGATAATTTTTATAATGAAACCTATTTACGAGGATATTACTTCGGACGAAGATGACATACCTATGGAAATTTTAGAAGATATTACTGCCATGAAGATGATGAGACAATTGTAGATGAGAGTTCAGAGAATATTACCTCTGAGGAAGAAGAAGAAACACTAGATAATAATAAAAATATATTGGAAGATGAAGAAGAAGAAGGAACTATTTTAGATTATGATGATGAAGATGCTCAATAAAAAAGTTATACACCTCACAGTTTGGATGAAGAAGAAATTCATAAATCAGTTCAAATTGGTGGTGGGGACATTGGAGGTGTAACAAATTCATCTTTTGTTGTAGATGATTTTTTCCAATTAGGTCAACCCAGTGCTGTGAACATTAGGCCCTTTAATACCCACGGTTGCAAGTACTCTTTGAACTTTCGTAATACTGAATGTATTAATGATTTAAATGCTCAACTCGGGCCAACGTTTCAACATATAGTAGAGCTATATTTCTGAGAATGTCGATGATAATGCACTTATGGGGTTTCCCTCTGACCATCCAGATTTGACAAAAGGTCGCGTTTTGATACCTTTTGGACCAAAACATGCTTTAACCGGAGATTTGATTGTAAACACTCTTAATGCTGTTCTTCAATCAAATGAACAAATACAAATTGATAGCCGTCAAGCTACAATTCGTACGATTGTTGTAACACAACCTGCGGGTAGGGGTAAGCTAATTAAAATTACTTATGTCCTTACTTATTTACTTACTTACTCAATCGGTTGTGTTTTAACATTTTTTAAAAACTTTTTGTTTTTATTTATTTATTTTCCTTTTTAATTTAAGGTATTCACAATGCTCATCAATATTTAAAACATGATGATTTCCTGAAATTAAGCGCTGTATTATTCAAATCAACAACACTGTTGATTTATGTTTTGCCAGAGCTCTAGTTGTTGCTAGAGCTTACATTCATAAAAAAGAGAAGGATGCTGTGCACAAATGGGAAAGTATTCAAAAGTCTGACAAGACACATGTGCTGCAAACAAAGATCGCTAAAGAACTGATGACCCTGGCAGGATTAGCTAATCATCAAGGATCTTGCGGTTTTCATCAATGGGAAAAACTGCAAGCTGTTTTACTACCGGATTATCAAATTAAAATTTTTAGCAAAGAACGGTTTAAAGATTTAATATTTAGAGGTTAGAGTTTTTATTATTTTTCTGTTATTGTGTATGCATTTAGAGTTTTAAGGACCTGAAGCAACACATGTTTTGAATATTTACCACCATGATAACCATTACTCCGTCGTTACAAAGATGCCTGGTTTTTTTGGCCACGGCTACTTTTGTCCTCATTGCGATCTAGCCTACAATAACAAAGTGGAACACAGATGCAGAAACTATTGCCCGTTGTGTTACAATACACCCCCATGTAATCAATTTAATGCTCCAAAATGCAAAGATTGTCTGGAATATTTTAAAAACAAGGAGTGTTTCGCTCGACACAAGTTTGTTTTTACTCAAAGAGGTCAATCAAAACGTCAAAAAACTGGAGTATCTATTTGTGACCGTTTCAGAATGTGCAAACAGTGTGATACACTGGTTTGATGAGCACATTCTAAACCTCATAATTATGGTTATTTTGAATGCAAAACATGCAATAAGAGCGCACCTAGAAAATATACTAGATACAGTATAATTATTTTATTTTATTTTAAAATTTTTAAATTTCAGGACATTTATGTTCTATGCAACCTGTTGGTAGTGAGCAAATTGAAGTGGAAGCTGTATTTGAAACAAATGATGATGATGGTGTTGATGAGTACCTAATTGATGATGAAACAGGAATTACCGATAAGTGCCCCATTAATCAAAAATTTGTTTTTTATGATTTCGAGACTACGCAGGAAAAAATTCTACGACAAAGGGAATTAGGGGATGTATTTCAACATGAGCCAAATTTATGTGTTGTCCATACTGTGTGCGATTAGTGTCGTCAAAGTGAAGAAAATTTTTGTTGCAATACCTGTGGTCAACGCAAGCATATATTCAAAGGCTCTACATGTCTAAATGATTTCTGCGAATACCTTTTTGGAAAAGGCATGAGAAACATTATAGCAATAGCGCATAATTCTGGAGGATTCGATGGACAATTTATAATGCAGTTTTTGTATCCTAATGGTCATCATAAACTACATATCATTAATATGGGTTAGTTTTTTCATTTTCATCCATATGTTTTTCAGGTTTAGAGTTGATGTGTATCAAAGTAGGATCAATAAAAATTATTGATTCTCTTAACTTTCTTCCAATGCCTTTGGCGGCTCTACTGAAAACATTTGGAATAAGTGAAATATGTAAAGGATATTTCCCGCATTTCTTTAATAGAAAAGAAAATTATAGATATACTGGACCATATCCTTTGCGGGACATGTACAGTTACAATGCTATGAAGCCTGCAGCTCGTGCCACATTTCTTGATTGGTATAATGGAAAGCTTGAAGCAGTAAGTTTGCAAAAAGTATAAAGTTTTGGCATTTAAATGTGTGTCATTGTTTAGGGGTGTCAATTTAATTTCGATAATGAGTTACTTGATTACTGTCATTGGGATGTGCAAGTTTTACGACAATGTCGCATGAAATTTTGGGATATTTTTATGGAAGAAACAGATGTTGATCCTTTTGAAAAATCAATAACCATTGCTGGTGCCTGCAACTTGGTTTTCCCACATTTATTTTTGAAACCAAAGAGTATTGGGGTAATACCATACAAACGTTATGGTAAAGAAGAAAGACAGTCTGTTATAGCCTTAAAATGGCTGAAATGGTTATCCTATAAAAATGAAAAACTGTATATTCGACATAAACTTAATGGTGGTGAAGTTCAAATTGGAAAATACAAGGTTGATGGTTTATCAGGTAATTTTGTCTAAAATTTTGAAATTTTAATATCTATCTATATGTTTGTTCATTAAAGGAACAACCGTTTATGAATTTTATGGTTGTTATTGGCATGGTTGCCTCAAATGTATGAAAAATAGACATCAGTTAACAGCCAATAATGATACAAAAGCAGCCGATGCATATGAATGCACTTTTAATCGGGCTATGGAACATCAATCAATCAGTTATAACGTGGATGAAATGTGGGAATGTGAGCTCTTACAACAACTTCATTAAAATCTTGAAATGAAAACATTTTTTGATACAGTTGAAATACCTGAACCTATAAATCCTCGAGAAGGTAAAATCTTAAAATGTTCTTTTCCATTTTGTCAAAAGTTTTCTTGTTTTTAGCTTTCTTTGGTAGTCACACTAATGCTGTAAAACTGTATCACAAAATTAAGTACAATGAAGATCGAACACCTGCAGAAAAGATCAATTATGTAGATGTGTGCAGTTTATACCCATTTGTCAACAAATATGGGAAATACTCTACAGGTCATCCTAAAATCTTTACCGAAGGTTTAGAAGAGGTCAGCTCAACTTCCCAACCTTATGAGGGATTAATTAAGTTTTACCACCTCACAAACTCTTACATCCTGTTCTACCGTATCGACATGGTGGTAAATTATTGTTTCCTTTATGCAAAACTTGTATGCATGATTCACAAAAGTCCACATGCAAGCATAATGACCAAGACTGAGCATTAGATGGTACATGGGTTACAATAGAATTATACAAAGCCTTAGAGAAGGGATATAAGGTATATTGTTACTGTAATGGTTCACTTTTCCTATGTATATATTTTTATTTTTGTTTCAGATCCTCAAGATTTTTGAAGTTTGGCAGTACAATAATATTGAACAATATCATCCAACTTAAAACCCTGATGGTGGTTTATTCACTCAATAGGTCAACACTTTCATGAAAATGAAACTAGTAAGTTTTATATATTATGTAAATGTGACAGAATTTGATTGTAATTTTTATAGGAGAGTGAAGGTTACCCTGCTAAAGCTCAGACAACTGAGCAAAAACGTGAATACGAGATTGAGGTCTACAATTGTGAGAATATTTCATTGGATCCTTCGAAAATTTTAAAAAATCCTGGAAAGAGGGCTTTGGCGAAATTAATGCTAAATTCTTTCTGGGGAAAGGTAACTTTGCATAGTTTTTGTACTTCATTTATTTATTTATTTAATTATTTAATGTTTTTAGTTTGGTCAATGAAACAATATGGATAAGACTGTTATCCACAATGCACCGAAAGAGTATTTTGAACTAGTGATGAATGTGGTCAACGTTATTAAGAATTTTAGACTAATCAATGAACAATTGGTGTCAAGGACCTATTATCAACATGACGATTTTGCTGAGGTTATGGGGAATACTAATGCCGTTATTGCAGCTTATACGACAGCTCAAGCTTGACTAAAGTTATATTCTTACATTGAATGATTAAAAAGTCGAGTATTGTATTTTCACATGGACAGTATTATTTACTTGTCAACAGTTGACAAACAACAATATCAAGTACCCACTGGTTGGTGCTTTGGTGAAATGACTGACGAATTACGTGAATATTGCCCTGGATCTCACATTACGGAATTCGTCAGTGGAGGTCCTAAAAATTATGCTTACAGGTTGTACATTCCATCTACGGACCAATACCGTCACATAATCAAGGTCCATGGTATTACTTTGCTGTCAGATGCTATGAAAAAAGTTAATTTTTATTCGCTTCATCGAATGGTTTTTGCTTTTGTAAAAAACAATGGACAAGAAGAAGTAAATGTACACAGTCTTCGTATTGAAGGTCAACAAGATAGTAAAGTTGTTACTCATAAAACTTTGAAAAACTTTTGTGTTGCATATGATAAACGTATTTTGAATAGTAATTTTGTACATTTCCTTATACACTACCTTTCGTTTATATCTGGTAAATAATGTGTGCTTTCTATAGGGAGATAAGAAGGAAGCCTCAGCAAAATTATTTGGCTTTGTGTGACAGGAGCACATGGTCTGTCAATTATATTGTCGGTATAGTGTGCTTTTCGCATCCTGGGTGCGTCCCGGACGCGTTCTGGACGTGTTCCGGACGCGTCCTGGACGCGACCGGCATGGACGGTTAGTTTCGCCTGGTAGTGTAGTTGGACTAAATAATTTTTACAATAAACTAGAAATGATACAGGGATTTAAAAATTTTTCCTTTTGATACGTAAAGATTTTTGAACTCTCCAAATTTTCTACACGCTTTTTAGGACCAGCTCTTTCTGGTCATTTTTCTATAAAAGACCTTATTGGTCTACATGCTTTTTATGGCCAGCTCGTTCTAGTCATTTTTTATAAAAGACCTTCTCTGTTTTTTTTGGCAGACAATCAAACTTTATACGCATGCACCCATAAGGATAATGTTTCCTCACCTATAGACTCTCTCGAGATTTTACTCATAAAACAGACCATTACTGACCAGTTTGACCGTTCTGACATTTATTGACTTGAATGATCATTCAGGAATCGGACCTCCGAACATATTTACACCTGCAGGCAGCCCCCTTCTGTCAAAGGGGGTGGGGGGGGGGCGCAAAATTTGGAAAGGCACTCTGCCCACAGAGGAAGCCGTTTTTATACATGATCTCTTTTTATTTCTTTTCCATTTTTTGTTCACTTTAGTTTTCCTTTCCCATTTTCTGTTCATCATCGATTTTCCTTCTCCACCTACAGTAACACACCTATTACCCTAACTCCACTATTACCATAATCGAAATATTACCATAATTCCACTATTATGGTAGCTCCTGAACCTGTATGCTTAACCGTAGGACCTATAAATCGACAAAAAATCGACCATATATGTTTACCATACGACCTATAAATCGGCCAAAAATGACAAATTGTAGGTCGTACACAAAAGATAGGGGTATCTTTAACCATACGACCTATACGGTCCAGCCTTACTACTGAATCGCATAACTTCTTGATCAATACTTGTGAAGTGACAGGATTTTAAAATTACTCCTTATGAAGATTGTAAGGGTCACTTGAAAAAATCGTTACCACTTAGAAAATTTTGTCAAGATTGAAAAAAAATCGTTACCTTCGAACATGATGCGCAACATTTTTTCAAGATGCATCGCAAAAAATTAAGATGTGAAAGTTTTCCGATGTGCAACTTTCTTTTCAAGTGCATGGAAATTTTTTCAAGATAATCTTGAAAAAAATTAAGATACCATATTTTAAAAAATCAAGATCCGATACAGAAAAAAATTAAGATCCGATATTGAAAAAATCAAGATCCCTTCTTGAAAAAATCAAGATGGATGACATATCAAATGATGACAATTTCTGAAACAAGCCAATAAAATGCGTTGCTGCGCATGCCGTACAAAAAACAGAAAAGAGTATTTGTGTATTATAATCGTACCTTGACTTGCACACCTAAACTATTCCTCCTGTTACCTCAAATACTGGTGTAAACAAAACAGTAAATATTCCGTTCGCTTACTCAACATCAACTAGGACAAGAATTAAAATGAAAAACGGAGAAAAGATCAATCATAGATGCAAGGAAATAGATATAAATAAAGTGATAGGCAACAGAAAAAAACTTGCTCCACAATGAGGAAATTTTAATTAGCGACAAAAAATGTTCAGGCAGGAAAAAAAAGAAAGGAGGAAAAAAATCTGTCCAACCATTTGTGCCATTGGATTCAAACAATCGCCCAAAATCAAGACATTCCATACATTCCCTTATATATAGCCTGTTTTTCATAAAATGCTTCCAAATAAGGAGTACTATTTATTACTAGCAAGGACTATTTGATATTTTGAGCATTTTCAGCCAAGCCGTGCATCATAGGTAACTAAACTTTTGTGACGCCTCTCAACTAGCACTTGAAAATTTTTTCAGTGAAAAATTCTACAGTAAAAGCTTCGTGTAAAGGATTTATACAAGTCATCTAATATTTAAGTGATTTTTGATTTTAGTGGCGTTTTATAAAAAACTGACTATAGGCTGCTGTACATAACGGCCACTAATTTTGTCTTTTTGCTTTGCCATAACAAAACAGAAATTAAGTTTAGAACTTAACGATTGAAAAGATGGCTAAGTTTGCAACCAGATTCGAATTTGGCGACCACAAAAACTAAACTGCGTTTTTCTGCAACTTGAAATATCATTCTTCCACACAAATATGCAAACCTTTTTTGATTGCATATTAATGATGTGTTGGTATTCATTTAACTTGGCTTGGCCATAATGCATGTATATGCGCTATTTTTTAGCACAAGTGACGCACAACAAGCCTGCGAAATGGCTGCATGCATGTCCAGCTAATAAGTTTAAGCTGCATTTTTCTGTATTATTAGCACTGTCTCCATTACTGACCAATGTTAATTTTGTCTTTTCTGTATTGTAACGGCTTTTGCACACTAGGTTGTTAGTTTCTCTACCACCAACTGCACAGCGTTGCATCGCCCTGTTGCGACTGCAGCAGTGCCCCGTCGTCAAAAATCCAGGCCTTGGTCCAGTGACTTGGATGAACAACATCAAGTCTATGAGTTCAGAGGATGGACGATTGCACCCGTAGTGCATCGTCATAGTATACATTTTGTGTGTTATATGCATTAAATATTCACAGGTAGAAAATCACGTTTGTTCATGAGGAAATGTTCAAAAACCACATGCGCCACAGAAAGTTCTAACACCGCAAGCACCATGCATGGACGGCACAATAGTCGATGTGAACGTCTAATGAAAGAGCCTTTCCGCGACGCTGGCGCATGAGTTGTGGTAGGCTGTTTGAGTTGGCATCTTGAAACAAAATGGAGCCTGTCTTGAAAAAAAATCAAATGGCATTTTGAAAAAATCAAGATGGTCGGCAGCTGCATAGGCGGATTTATTGGAGCACGGGTTAGCTGGAGCCCTTAGTTTTTTACGGGGGGGGGGGGGGGATGGTTGATTTTGCACGGCTAACCACGATGGACAAGTAATCTTTACGATGCATCTTCAAAAAAATGCCGTGCACCACGTCCGTAGGTAATTTTTTTTGGGTGGCAACAATTTTTTTTCACGGGCTTTTCTCGTATTCAGTATGAAACTAGGTCGGCGGCTATCGGCTATCCGATCGAGACAAAAATTCTTTAATTCTGCTCTTTTCTGAATCTTTTATATTAACAATCAGAAAACGGAAAATATTACATCAAACAAATTCAATCCAAACGCAAAAATATTCGTAAAAACAGAAACGATCAGTATAACAAGTTTTCTAAAGTTTCATGCAAGCGATATTTATAAGCACGTTGCAAGCACAGATAGCATTAGCCGGAAATTCCGACGGAACAAAATTCGCCGTGTAAACGAAAGCGTCTAAAAAATGCGATTATTCAACGAATTTCGAGCTTGTTTGATGCTCAACGGTATATAAGCTTTAACTGCGTCAGGAAATCTTTCGTAGTATCGTTCGGGTCGCAAATATTTGGCAGAAACGAGACGATCTAGATGTGCAGAAAAAAGGATGAAATAAACAGAAGTAATGAAAAATATGAAGCAATCTGGTGGGAAAGCCTTGATGGGATTAGAGGGTGTGCGCGGAATTCTATTCCCACTTCCCGCCCGCTTTTCCCGCGAGAAAAGCGGCTGTTCGAGAAAAATTTCATTCAACGTTCATGAAATCATACATTTCATAACCTTTCACGCACATCATCGACATCAGCACACGTCGATAAATCATATTGTTCATCAAGTAACCCTAACGAAGTCGTGTTCTGTAACACATTTATTTTGACAAGCACAAGTTTTTTTCAGTGTCTTCGCATAATATATTGCTTAATTTAGTGTGTTCGTATACAGTTTAGAGTGCTCCTAAATTTTTTATATATCAGTTGGAATCGAGAAATATCTGCTATAAAAATAATTCAATTCGTTTTTTCTATAGATCATATCAGAGAGCAGAAAGTTGCCGTAAAAATAAAATCTAATTGCGACTTGTTTGAGTTAGATAAATGATACATTACGTCTACTACATAATACTGAAAAGCAGTCATAGTGCAGGTGTGGCCAGATTCACGACTAAATGCTTGAAAACTTCCCGAAATTAATACTACTTGAAAATTTTGACATGAATATCAAAGGCTTTGGATGGGCCTGTTCACTCGAAAATGCTTCAAAACCAGACAATGGGGTATTACTCCTACGTAAAGTCCTTAAAATTGATCACTGGTTGCCTAATTTTGAGACAAAACGACGCGCTTAGTAGACATTTAGCTACACTACCCCCGGAAATTTTGAATTTTACCCCTACCTGGAAAATTTGACCTTGGGGACCTCTGTTCAAAACCATTTATCGAACCTTTTTAAAATTTGTTTCTCAGTTAAGATTGGATTAAAGCCTTTTTAAGGCAAAAAATATAAAACTAAGACACTTTTGATTAGGTTTATTAGAGATTAGAGAACCAAAAAACAAAAAGTAAGAACCAAAGCGTGACAACCCTGTTTATTTGATAAAATTTTAAATTGCTATGTGTTTATGTTATAAATTGGTGATTATATTTTATTCGTGTACCGTAAAAAGGTTTAGGGTTTTTAGTGTTTCCAATAAACAATTGTGATTATATGATTTTAAATCTATATTGAGTTAATAAATTTGTTTATAGCTATGTAGTACTCACTGTCAGTTGACCTTACAAGTATATTCTAATATAAATCATTTTATATGAAAAGTCTGAATAGATAATTTACGGGAAGAATAGGCCAGTGACAGGAGCGAGACGGGAGCGGGATTGGTGTAAGGTAATGCGAGCGGGAAACGGACAAGTTTTTCAATCATGCGCACACCTCTAAATGGGATTATTACTGTATTATGAAATAGAACTTACTGCAAAACATCGGATCAGACATTTTACAATGAGCCACAAAAATTGAACATTAAGTGAGACATCAGTCACATACAATATTCAAAAAATATTAAAACACTTAAAATTTTCGAGAAAAGTTGTTGCAATTCATAAGTGTTGATAAAATTTCAATTTCGAGTGAAAATTGAGTTAGGGTCACATTAATATAAATAACGCGCATGTAATGGATGTCTAGATGAGTTAAGCGACTTTTTTACGGGTGGAGTGAAGAGGAAATAATCGATTTTTTCGCCTAAAAGATCCGAGAAACAATTCAAGAAATAGTAATTTTTGTGAAATAAAACATGAAAATTTGTATCTAAAGCGCGAGACGCCGATAAAATTGACCTTTTTATCCGTTCATGTTTCAGGCATACATGTAATTGGGGGGGGGGAAGTGCTATGGGAACCCCCCCCCAGAAATCGCCGACCTTATGGCTAGCCATTGGGCGACCCCCCCCAGGATTTTCCAATCCTATGGCTAGCCATATGGTAGCCCTAGGAACCCCCATAGTTTTAGTCGGAAAAATACTGAAAAATGTCAATTTTTGAACAAAAAATGGTCAAAAACGTCAATTTTCTCGGCGCTTCGCGCCATAAGTACATATTTTATCATTTTTTAGACGAAAATTACTACTCTTTGAACCGTTTTGCTGACATTTTTCATGAAAAAATCGAATTTTTTTTCCTTCAGGGACCCCTCCCCCCAAAATTTTAGGAATGACTGACCCCCGGCCCCAAAAAAGTGCTCCAACCCCCCCAGACCTCGGAGCTCCGTTACATGTATGGTTTCAGGGTGTCAACAGCTTTCCAAAATGAAATTCCCTGACTTTTCACGTTTTGCAGGTTAATTTCCTAGAATTTTCCAGGTTTTTTCAGAGTGAAAACTAACAGTAATTCCTACATAAAATTGTAAAAGACGTACCGGACACAATAGACATGTATAAAGCTAACATGATCGTAACAAAATTTTATCAAGTTGATTTTAAAACATTTTCACAAGATTTTTTTCAATTGTTGTGAAGGAAAATCTTCTATCGTTTTTTTTGTACATGACCTATATTTGCACGTGTACAAACGGCAGCCAATAATTCATTTGTACAATCTGTACATAGCAAAAATAGATATAAATTAAGTAACCTGTGTTCCTCTATGGTCTAACTTTTCGATTTCCGACAGCTTAAGGGTGCGCTTTATTCGATTGATCATGATGCTTCAGACCACCGTTTTCTTCCTCAAAGCTTTTTCCACGTGAAAACCGAACCCAAAACTTTTTTCCTCATTTTTCAAAAATTTTCCACATTTCTAAAAACGTCTATATTGAGGCCAAGGACCTAAGCATTCTGATATTTTTGTGGTCAGTAACCTACAAAAATGAGGAAAAGATTGAGAAAATTCTAGTTTTTTTGAAGTTCCGATTAGAATGATCTAATTTAATTCATTTCTTAGTCTCGCACAGAATGCCGGTAAAATTTTCGAATTTTATCTTCCTAAAACGCTGGAAAATGAACATTCACAACGATAAAAAATAAATTAGAATCACACTGGTAGAACGTTATTTGTTCCTTCGAGTTATAGTATTTTCAAAAACGCTGGAAAATGAATCTCGGCAACAAATATTTCTGAATAGAAGTTCTAAAATTACATTCTAGAATGATGTGTTCAATTTTCATCGTCTATAAATCCAAAATTTCATGTTGCAAACGTTTGAAAAATTCCAAGCCCGAGGAGAAAAAATTGAGAGAATTGATAGAATTATTTAGCCCCCGTCCCAGATCCCGGGGCGTCGTTACCATACATGCACGTGAGGGGGGGGGGTTGGCGGTTTCGACCCCAGCAGATTCTTGCTGACCCCCAACAGATTTGACTACCCCGAGCAATGATTGAGAAGACGACGAATGGAAATGAGATGCTGTAGTTTAACGATTTTTCTAAACAAAGCATGCTTGACTCCAAAGAAGTAACATTGAAACTGTAAAAAGTGCTGTCTGAGCAAATAATTTCACATATCTGACTAATATAGGTTGGAGAATCTGCTGCTTGGATGTTAGAAGACTTTACAAAGACCTTTCTTTTGGTTATCAAGAACGGAAAAAAATTTTCCATTCAATCCCCTTTCCTGGCTGACCCCCAGCAGAATTTCTATGCTGTGCATGTATGCCCGTTACATGTATAGAAGTACATGTGCTAACGGATACGCCTAGTAGAAAATAATGATTAATATACGCACGGCCGTGAATTTTCCAGCGTGAAGCGCCGGAAAATTTTGAGATTTTGACCTTTTAAAGTCTACCAAATGCATCTTTTCGGTTCTGAAACAGTATAAAAATATGTCACAAAATACTAGCATGCGTTGATGAAATTAAATGATATTTTCGTTTGTACATGTACAAATGATTACCCCAATTTTATTTGCCGCCAAAGATTCATTTGGCTCCGGCAAAAAAACACTAAGCATACTTGGTTGTGTAATTGATGAATTTGCACTTTTCTTAATTTTTGGACAGAAACAACTGTTCACTCAACTGAACTTCTTGCAGTCGCGTAGCTCTTAGGCCAGAAAGATATAATTTAGCTCGACAGACCCGCGGCTGTTTACCCAAAAGGGATATATTTTTAATTAAGAACCGGACGGGTTTTTGGCCAATTTCACTATACAGTCACGCGGCCATATAGCCAAAAATATACTTTTTGGCTAAACGACAACGCGATTAGTTAGCTACTGCCGTCAAATTTATATCAAAGTTCAAGAATGAATACTGGTTTTAAAATTTCACAAATGATAAATTTCTAGAAGTTACGATTTTTGAACAGAAAGTTCTTATCTTATTCTTGAAATAAATATTTGAAGAATTGTTTAATACAATTTTTGATCTTTCACTTTCGATCATAGAAAGATTTACGGTCGATTTCTTATGTAATGCAAGGTCATTATGCTCTAGGATAGTTTGCTGGGAAATTTTTGAATATTTGAAAAAGCTTAGAAACGTTTGAGGACTTTGTCTGGTTTACACTCATCTTATAACGTTATGCACACTTGGGATATTGGTGGAGAATCGGGAATTTCTGGCCCCGTACCAGGCTCCGCCGGGCGCCTTGTTACGTTCCTAAGCCTAAGCTCAAGAAATAAACAAAGTAAGCGCCCGTCCAGTTAATCCCCTGCCCATAACCCACAATACAGCAAGTGTGTATAACGTAATAAGATGAGTGTGAACCAGAGAAAAGAATACTAACTTGAATAAAGCATCTATATGAGTATTCTCCAGCGAACAAAACTTACAGTCAATGTTTCTTACTTTGACTGATCACAGAAATTTCGAAAATTCTCCCAAAAAAGGCTACTTTTTATAAATTTTTTCGAGTTGGGGATGAAGATCCCAACATTTGGGTACATGGTTCGAACAATTTGGGGATAGGGGTGGGTGTCTTCCCCCAAATTACAGTTATGGAGTGCTGCTAGAATTTAAATAATTTTATAGAATTGATCAGGAACTTCATATTTTAATTCAATTCTCGGCAGCGAATCCGGCTTTTTTGCACACAGCAACCGAATTTCGGGCTGCGCAAAATAAATTAAAAAAAACGACAAAAAACAACTACATCCCAAGAATCCTAGGCAGAATTCCCTGACTTTTCCAGGTTTTCCATGCCTAAATTTTTTTCCGACATTTCCAGGTTTTCCAGGTTCGCTTGACACGCTGATGTTTGAAAAAGACAATTTTCATTTTTTCCGAACAAAATGATAGGGTTCCTATTGTTGGCCTATTTCATATGATTAACAAATGTGGAGGCTGCCATATGGCTAGTCTTACGGCCGACAACTTCTGGTCTGGGGTGGAGCTCTTAGTCCTTCCCAAATTACATGCATGATCAAGAACGCCAAAAAATGAACATTTTCTGTTTATCTATAAAATTTTTTTCAGGATATGAGACTTATTTTAAGACAAAATTCATGAACCAAAACCTCTAAATTATATCAGACAAAATTTCAAAAATATTCATAAGTTCACCCATTAAAAACATTTTATAGTCGATTTTTCTTGAAAGCAAGTCATTTCGTAGTTTTAGGAATTTACGCTTAGTTAGATAAATCTGAAAATTTTCAGTATCATCAACTATTATTTAAAAAAATTTGAGTCAAAATTCTGGAATAAACGTTCTGTATGACTTCGACGTTAATAATAATTTTTGTCTTGTTTGAATTTCCAAGCATTTTATAAGAATAAAATTGCATTTTATAAAATTCTTGTAAATTGAAACACGATGAAAAATAAAAAACGCATAAAAACTTCAAAGTAGTTTACACAAAGCTTCGTTGTAAGATTTTGTACTCAGGAAACGGTAAGGGCCTAGTTCAACCGACTCAAAAACTTCCAATCGTGTGCGACACATGTTTTAGCAGGAAATGGGAAAATATAAAATCCACTCTTGATATTTATATGCATTTCAGAAAACAGACTGTAGATAGATGATGTAACTTACTACTGAACCAAGAGCCGTTCAAAATTTTAAAAGCGTCCAAAGCTTCTTGAGCCGATCCCATTTTTAAGTAAACGCATCCCTACATATAAAAAAATTTTCTATGGCACGTGTTAAAAACAATAATAAAATCTTTTTTACGTCTTTAGAGCGCATATCCACAGCCAAATGCAAAACACGAATATTCGAACCAAGTTTTTCCAGAATAGCATCTTGAATGTGTTGCGGCCAATCGACTTCATTTTCGCTAATAGAATCAAGAGTGGACAAATTGCGAGGGGAAAACTGATATGAAAAATGTTTTTCTAACTTACGTGTCAGGATCGAAAAGACCACGTAATTTCAAAAATTCGAAATAAATCATTTTTGGCGAATTATTGTGAATTTCTTCAGCGTCGAAAGCGTGACCTTGCCAAACTTTTTCTTCCCTGACAGGTTGCTGAAATTGAAAAACATATAACGTCCAGCGTAAAAAGATTGGTTTGAACATTACAGACGATTTTTTCACATTTTTTCAATCTATTCGATTAATACCAATAAAATTTCGAAAGAAAAAATTGCCAAAAATACTGAATGATCAACATCAAAAAACTAGAAGATCAAGAAAGCTTGGCCGAAATATTAATCAAAAATGCAGTATCATAAAATAATAAAGCGTGCTTTCATTTAGAAAATTCCATGCGACAAAATCACCATAAATAAAAATATTTTGATAAGACGAATCAGTCAAATTAAATGCGGAAGATGGCTTCATATTTCAGCTAGCCTTCTTTCCCTTTATAAATTTTCATGAGATAATGAAATTCCAATTGGCATTTTAAAATTGAAACGCCTTTATTGTCTTCAATTTAAAATGAAAAAACTAGAATCTGGAGTTTTCTGACAAACGCGATGCAGGTATATTCAGTTTAATATCGCAAAAAATTATGACGCTCTTTCCGACAAGTTCGACCTTGACTTTTGATGAATTAAAAAATAATCATAGCTGAAAATGATATTTTCGACTAGTTTTATGCGTTAAGTAACTTGATGATATCAACTTTGCATGAAAAACAAAATTCGCACAGCTACAGTACTTGGAAGTTGGAAAATTCACAATTTTTCAATATTTCAATATGTAAATGCAATCCATGATATTTCAGCCTAGGGAAGAAAAAACTCCACAGTAAAACCTTCAATGTGCGTAGAAAATAATTTAATTTGGAAAAGCTTCTGAAATCTTGTATTTTATACTTTTTAGAAAATTTTGATCCGTCGAAAATGAGACGAAAATTTTGCTCAAGAGCGCATTTTCTGGAGATGCCGCAATTTTTTTTCGTTTTAGTTGCTGTTCCAGTCAAACATATTCTGTTGGAGCTTGAATCACCCCTTGGGTTGCTGCGGCCTGTAAGGTTTTTCATCTACCGTAATTTAATACGGATATGCTATAATGTATCAGTTAATATTAATGAGCTGGTGAAGTCAATGAACGAGGTATAATTAGTAATCAGAAGAACGGTTGTGTATCGGAACACCGATAAAGTTTCAATCGAATAAATGCTGAACTGGTTATCTCAAATGAAACGCTAAGGAAATTAGTCTTTAATTAGAAAAAATAAGCAGAGCTGATGCAGCAAGTTTAGTGTTACACGTTATTTAGAGTACCCCATAGGGGTCTGGGCAGGGCCGTGCACAAGGGGGGGGGGGGCGGGGCGGCCGCCCCTGCCGTTGAGGCAGCATGCACACAGTATATCCGCATAAAATCAACATTTTCTGGGGCTATTCAGTAAAAAAATCTAGTCCGCCCCCCCCCCATGAAAAAATCCTGCGCACGGCCCTGGGTCTGGGCATACATGTGACTGGGCGGGAAGTGCTATAGGAACTAGGGATGGGACGAATCCCGGATTCGGTCTTTTTTTCTGGATTCGGATTGGGATCTGGATTCGACTTCACTCCAGATTCGGATTCGGTAGTCTTGCCCAAAATTTTGAACGAATGCGAATCCATTGGAAAATGTCAAGTGTATGAGAAATATGTCGGAAAGGTGCGTTTCAGTGTATTTTAGAAGGTCGAAACCTAAAAATTTTCCTGAGCTTCGCGCCGGTAATGATTATTTTCATCATTGCTTGCTATAATCCAGCTGGAGGACGACCATAAGCATGTCTATTCTACTTACTAGTTAGCATTTATTAGTTGTTACCATCCAGAATGTCTCACCTCATGGTTTAATCAGTTTATCTTTCATATTGCGCGTTAGTATATCTGAGAAAATGAAGATTTTTTCAAATTTTTCACAAAATTTTTCTGCGGTCTTCACAAATTTTTGCACTTTGTAAACATAATTTTTTTTCATTTTTGACCAATGATTGGAACGTCATCAGTTCGGGAAAGCGACAGATAGTGCTGTCGAATAATCTAAATTTGTTTGCTTTTCCGATTTTACAAATTTAATTGGCATTCTTTTAACATGATATTTTGCATTTTGTGCGACCATGAAAAAGGATTGAATTGAAGAAAAAATTACAGCACTTTTCAAGGAAATGAAAGTCGAACATATTCATTTTCCAGCATTCTAGTATCAAAACTGCAAAAAAAAATTTGATGCTTCGCGTTTACGAAAACAATTTACGAATTTTGTTGTTTCGCCCAAATTTATGAAACATCGCTGACTTCAAGCTGATCTTTTAGCTGGTTAGCATGTTCAAAACATCCGCAAATTGTTCATGCATGAACATTTTTAAGCCGGAAAAATCAAATTTTAAATCACGAAATCGTCCTGAAAAGATTCATCATCCAGGGTTCTAAACTATCGGGATCAGAAAATTTTTTAGAAAGAATGATTCATATACAGTCTATGATTCTTTATTTTAGCCAAGCATAGATATTAATGTAGGATTCGGATTCGGATTCGGATTCGCCCGAATCTTAAATGTCAGATTCGGATTCGGTACCTACTCATTTCCTGGATTCGGATTCGGAAACTACAAAACTGGATTGGCTAGCCGTACGGTAGTCATAGGGATCTCCTACTTTTGGTTCGAAAAATACTGAAAAATGTAAGTTTTCTCGGCGCTTCACGTCATGAATATATTTCTTGCGGTTTTTTAAAACACGAAATAACAATTTTTTTGAACAGTTTTCGGACTTTCTTGGCCAAAAAATCGAATTTTTTTCTTTTAAAGACCCCTCCACCAAAAATTTTTACAATCAGTAATCCCTGGCCTCCAAAAAAGTCGCCCTAACCCCCCAGACGTCGGGGCCCCGCTACATGTATGGCTGTGGGGGAATTATCCCGGTCTTAGGTTTGGAAGTTAATTTAAAGTGACTTACTGGTCGAGTGAATTGGGAGAAAAACCACATACTGGTATGCAACATTTTAGGAAGTGTTTGAATTTAAATGAAATCAGTCAATGGACACTTTTATAGAAAAATGATTACCATTGGATAATGGGTGGTATTTTTGAGAGTAGGTGGTCAGCGGTGTTTCTTTTGGTCTCGCTCCATTTGTACTGGTACAAACGACCTCTCAAAAACCATTTGTACTCCAAAATTTTTCCACATAAGAAGACTACGAAACACTTGATCACGAGGCACAGAACATGCAATAGTAAAATATTCAACAAAAATCTTCTATTATTATGCCATAGCTGCTAGTTTGTCGTTATCGATGCGGACGCATAACAAACAAGTTCTAACAAGTAGATTGATACTGAATACTGACGGCTGTTGAGTGATGAAAATTTTTTTACGCTAAAATTAAGGCAAAATTGTTTTTTTGTACTCTAAACCGTTTCCTTTGTAAAGTACAAAAAAACACTGGTGGTCAGCAGCTTAATCTTTAGTCATTTTAGGTGCCCGGGCCACTAGAATTTTGGAAATGGCTCCTTAAATTTTAGGTTCAGCAGCCATTTTGGCTCATAAAATTTTCATTTATACATTAATATTTTTGTGAATTACAGTTACTTTCATTCAATTTTAGATTTAACGTTGTTTTGCAGGCTCTAAAATCAGAAAACACAAAAAATTTTCCGGTGCTTCACGCCAGATTTCATCCCATAATTCTTCGAATTGGTCTATTCACTGTTTTTCTACAAATCGTACCTTTTTGGGGGAAAAATTTCGAAAAAGGGAAAACATGCGTCTGTTCGGCAAGGAAAAGATGAATTTCGGTACATACATTTAAGAGGTCGTAATTTCAATTTTTCCATCTTTATGTAACTATAATTTTAAATATGGAACCGAGTTTGAATTCATAATCATCATGGAGGTGATTTTCAAAAATTTCAAGTTTGATTTGATTTTTTCCAAACTCATGAAAGTATGAACATATTTTCTATTTTGCAAAATGATAAATACATGTTTTCGAAGTTTATCGAATAAGTTATCCTTAAATTGATTTTCCAGCATTTGAGAATGTCAAAATGAAACAACAGAAAAATAAGATCAGAAGCTGCATTTTCAATTCTAATATTGTAATTTAACGTTTTACACTTCTTAATGTGTCCAAAGGTAGCCGGAAAAAAGCCAAAAAACCTTTGTTTTTGTCGGGACTAATATTAAGATTTCAATACAATTTGTGTGCCAGCGATATATACGTACACACACTGCACTGCCATTCAAATATATTTTTGAATCCGAGTGAATACCCAACCAATAAAGTTTTGGGAAAACAGGATTCGCCATCACCTATATAGTAAATAAGAAGAAAAATGTGGCTTTAAAGTTAGATAAATTTTGATTTATGTAGCTTTGATACTTGCTGAACAACATGTTTCAAATGAAAGATCAAAAAATTTAAATTTTTCTAATAAATTTGGGAAATCGAGCCATTCTGACGTTTCTTTACAGAAAAATGCAAGAGTTATCCCAATGAACGTTTTCAATGTTACCTGCATCTCGTTGATGGCATATTTAGTGGCAGCAACCAGCATTTTTCCGTCAATTTTCAAGATGTGTAGACATCTACGGCTCCCAAAGCGGTACAAAAACCTGATTTAAATTTCAATACAACGTCTTGGGCATTAGTGGCTACAGGAATAGAGGAAAAATTCCGTGGCATCTTATAGGAGGGTGCCCAAAAAAGGCTTCAAATGACTCCTTCAAGTTATTTCGACTTCATTTTTGACACTTAAGAGAGTAAGATGTCAGAAAAATTCTCTCATACCTTCTGCTTCTCCATTGAACATTTGAAGGTTTATATTTTGAAACACGCATAGTGACTGGAAAATGCCAAAAAATGTTGAACTTCCAACCTTTGGAGTGTTGTTGTAGGTATTCGAATTTTGACTTATGCGCCGAATGTATGGTGTCACCATAATACTTAGCATCAGGGAAAGCGCACAAGGGGGGGGGGGCGACCGCCCCCCTCATTGAGGCAGCATACAAACAGTGTATCCAGTAAAATCAACATCTGGGGCTATTCAGTAAAAAAAATTTAGTCCGCCCACATGAAAACATCCTGCGCACGGCCCTGCTTAGCGATATTATTAATTTCCAACTTATCATAGGTCAATCTCTAAGAAAGCATTTTTGAATGATGTCACACAGAATAGCATGTGGAAAAATATAACAGACCCGGACCCGATACCATACCTGTACTTGGGGGGGACCCCCCCCCGCCCCAACTTGGCCAAACCATATACCCAACCCCTCCAGTTTGGAAAAAATTAAAAAAATTTGCAAAAATGTACGTTTTATGGCCTTTTTGGGAAAAATTTCGACTTTTTTCGACCCCCCATCCAACTGGTCGGACCTCTTACAGGTATGCCCGATACATCTCAATTTTTTGCATTTGCATTTTGCATACGAAAAAATTCTTTGCACAAAGATTTCTTGGCCGATCTTTGTATAAGTAGAAAGAGGCCTGTAGCCAGTGTTTTTTTCTGCAGAGTGCAGACTTTTTGGGCTTCGTGCAGAATTTTTTTTGGTGATTTCTGCACTGGTGCATAATTTTTTGAGCCATGTGTTTGATCACATCAAATACAGGAAAAATGCATTTTAAAAGGTCAGGCACAGTTCTAACATGTCTACCTTCAGTTATCATTCAATCTTTAATAGTTTTCATCATCTTAAACGTATTATCTCATGTCTTAATTGGTTATCTTCAAAATTTTATCTTGATATTTCATGGAGATTCACATTTTTTCCATGACATGTTTTTTGAGAGTCAGTAAACTTTTTGAAGCGATTATTCCGTTATTATGTTGTCGATGTCATCAGCAGTCATCACACATATATGCATAATTGGTGAATTGGGCGAAGCCACAATTCGATCAGACAAAAGGATGACTATTCATTCTTATACCTTGTTGTGTTGTGGGTGAGTCGCTTCTGTCCAATATAAAATTTGTTTACTTTTCACCTAGTAAACAGAACACGGACAGCCCCAACTGATCAAAATAATAATAATATTACTATATATTATTAATTAATTATTATTATTATACTCGCACACTCAGCAGAGGAGGGCGCCGATTTACAGGGACCCTGTACCAAGCAGAGCCCCAGCCGAATAATCAGTGATAGTCGAAATCGCTTATTGCCTGAAAACACTGAAAAATTGATTTGCTTTTACTATAATCAGCAGGCTATTGATTACAGGCTCGAAAGTGCTTTAGAAGAATATGAACAAAGAAATTGTTTTAAGGAATAATAATTTGCAACCCCTTTTTTCTTGCAAAATTGTAAGGTATTAAACATATTTTACTTTGATCAATAAAACTTGATTTGTTTTGTCTGTTATAGTTTCACTTGCTTGACAATTTAGGGCACACAATATCTTAAATGACCATTATGATGTGTTATTGTTATAATAACTGTAACCCCGACCCTGAAAGTTGGGGGATAAGTGCAACCCCAACCCTGAAAAATTTTGACCCCGTACATTCACCAGTTAGAGATTCCATTACTTATTAGTGACTGAAGGTTGTGTTTAGTTCTGCTGGAGAACTGTTGCACAGTGTTTAGCTGATTACTTATAAGAAGCTCATTTGAGTGACCTACAGTAGCTGGTTAGATACAAGCCAATAGCCTCTTTAGTTATATTGCTGAGGTCTTCGGGACTAAGAAAAGACTTAAACAAATACAGAGTCACACGAGGTGCTACAAAACCAAAAGGTTTTTACAAAGACTTAAGACTCAAGATGTCCAGAAATGCTGAGGATTTAACCCATTGTACAACTTTACCAAGGACTCGGCCTGGTACAAGGCATGATGAATTGGATAAATCCTTCGCACTGCCTGTAGTATCAAGTACTACGAGCAAGCAAAAGGGCTCTGACTCAAGTGCCATAAGCCAGAAGGCTGAGATAAAGATGGACCCAGTGAGTGCACCTGATCCTGCAGCACCTACAATGACTAAAATCAATAGTAATAATAATATGGCCGTGGGAAAGGAACTATTAACTGCCGATGATAGAGATGCTCAAATAGATGCACCTATTGATAGAAGGCCAAAATTGGCCAAGAATTGAACTGATCCATTTATTTTCGATCAAAGGAAAGATGAACTATTCTAATGACTTTGAGAATGATTTAATACATATCATCACAAATACATACGGTATAATTTCAACTTAATCTGGGATGAATACTGTCATGATCCATTGAACAAATTATCATTCGAGATGAGCCCAAAAGATGACAAAATTTGATGGCTAAATGTCAAACTTCATAAAATGACTGATTTGATGACCGGCATCCAAGGGCTATTGGAAAAATTTGTCCTGGAGCAAAAAGAAAAGGATATCCCAGTGAATAGTTATTGATAGACCATTGCAAACTCAGAGCGTGTGTGGAACTTTGCCAAGGATGTCTGCAACCTGTACTGCCAATGACCAAAGGTTACAGCAGATGGAAGCGGATCAGTCAGAGCAAAAGTTCAGTCAAACCTGCTGTGAAATCAGAGGTTTCTACGGAAAAACGGGTAAGTTGAAAACTTGCTGTTAGAGAACAAGCAAGTGATATAGTTGCAAAATTTTTCCAAGAGACTGCTGAGGAAGCAGCAGGCAGTCATTGGGAAAGCAAAGATACTAGGTCCAGGTACAAATGATCCAAGAAGTCCAGATGAGGAAATTCATCAGATTCTGATGACTATTCAGTGGATGGATCGGAGCATACTGTGTAAGATATAGTGAAGACCATAAAGCCAAAGCTTCTCCCAGATGACATGACTGAAACACAGGTTCTCAGTTTCCTAAATGATTTGGAGGCAGAGTTTACGTCAGAGATACTGATAAAATGAAGCTGGCTGCCTTACGAGCACTTTCTAAAGGAGTACTGAAAGCCACTGCCAAAAGATTCAAAAGCTATGAGAAAGCCTGAGGAAAGTTACTCAAAGTGCAAGCTCCAAATTCAAATGTTGGTATGCAAACTAGGGAACTGATGAACATGAAGCATGAGTTTGATGAACGTCCAGGGAAATTCTTCAAGAGAAAAGTGTGCTAGTAGACACATTGTAACCTCATAAGACTGAAGAGTTCAGGAATCGCTTCAGTATTGATACCTTTTTGTATAAAGCATCTGAGGAGCATCAGATGAAACTGCTGGATCAAAGGGAGAAGTATGAGACATGGCATGATCAGCTGCTTATAAAGAGAGAGGAACTGCAGAATTTCCAATTGTGAAAAATGAAGTGACCATAAGTGAAGGGCAGGCTGAAGTGGCTTATGTCAGTTGAAATAAATTTGGCAATGCTCCAGAAGGGTACTTTTAAAATAAAGCTATGCGACAGCAAGCAAGGAGAGAGAAGCAACCTTGATTTGAGCATCAGAAAAAAAGGATTCTGATACTTCTATAGAGGAGAATAACTCACAGGGGACTCAAATGGCTACTACTCCCCAAAAGAGAAAAGAGCCTAAGGAACCTAAGAGTGATTCTATTCTGGCGAGGTTATCACAGGAGATTGAGAAGCTGGCTCAATGTTATCAGGAGATAATCAAAAAGACTAATGCCAAATTGAATGAAATTTCTGCTAAAGTTAATAAGGGCAAACCCCAAGAACAAGGTGGGAAAGAGTTCATGAGAAATAATTCTCATGATAAGTCTGAGTGTAAAACGTTTAAATAGAAAAACACACAAGGACATAATTGGGAAAATGGGAGCTTAAGGTTAGATTTAAAAAAGAGGAGGTCATGCCATATGTTATATTATGATTATAATCCTTATCAACAATTCATTGATTACAAGAATAGATTACAGAATGAGCAACTCTACATGGCACTTCGACTGCCAGCCCCTAGCCAAGAGCTGATGATTACACCTCCCCCTCAAGGTCATGTTCAAATCAGTACCCTAGCCCAAGTGTTCAAGCTATTTCCAGTAATCAACGATCCACATCTAGTCAGACAGAGTTGGGATCTACTGGAAGCATGAATAGCATTGCCACTACATATTGAGGTGTTAATGAGATTAAATGGCCGAGAGTATTGAAATGTGCTATGATGAAAGAGGACTATTCAAAGATTACAGAAGTGTTCAAGCATGGGATATTTCTGAATGTGCAGGAAGGAATAATACTTTCTATGTTTCCTCAAACTCTCCCATTTTGTATGTAATACTAACACCAAGGCTCTAGTGGATATTGGTATGTTGTGCAGGTCTTTTCTTAAGAGGCGTAAGAAAAGATGGAGGCTTCGGGTCTGATCTGACCTGTTAGAACTACTCCCTTGGCTAAGCCTCGGTGATAGTGCAACAGTCCGATTATCCCCGACCTACAACAACAAAGATAAACTTTTCTCTAAATGCGGGGCCTCATCAGAGAGCTCCGCAGTCTCCTAGCTGAGACAAGGAATCCCCTCAGGGATAAACTTACTTGAGTATAACCCTTAAAGGGTTTCCCAAAGCTTGCTGGGTGCAACTAGATTACAGAATGAGCAACTCTATATGGCACCTCAACTGTCTGATGATCACAGCTCTCTCTTTCAAGGTCAGGTTCAAATCAGTAACCCTAGCTCATGTGTGCAAGCTGTTTCCAGTAATCAACCATCCTCATCAAGTGAGACAGAGCTGGGATCTGCTGAAAGCATGAAAAGCATTGTTACAACTGGTCAAGGTGCTGATGAGATGAAATGGCCTGGAGTATTGAATCGTGCTATGATGAAAGAAGATTATTCAAAGGCTACAAAAGCATTCAAGCATGTGATAATTCTGGATCAAGAGGAAACATTAAGTCTTTCCAAGTTTCCTCCAACTATCCCATTTCACATTAATGTGACTGTATGTAATACTAACACCAAGGCTTTATTGGATACTGGTGCTCAGTGTTTGGTGATGTCATCAGGTTCTCTAAAGGAAGCTTTAGACGAAGAATATACCAGATACCCTGAGATACTAAAAGTCACTGTTGCTGATGGTGCAGTAGTACATGCACATGGTTACATTCAATTGGGAGTTTTTCTGGTGAAGGCCATAATCATTCCAAATGCTTAGGAAAATCTTATAATTGGAATGGATTTTTTAGCACATCTTAATGTTGGAGTGATGATAGATTTTGGTAAAGGTATCATGAAGCTTAATGGAGTTAAGAAAGCTATAATTATTGTGCCTAAAGATCATGTGAGTCACATACAAGCTGTTGATCATATACGGGAAACACCTTCAGTACATTTAATTCCTGATGATGATCAATATCTCAGGATATGCTAATTAGGTATAAATGTTCCAGTGGTATTGTGTACGAAAATATACATACCACATGGAACTGATATGTTTATTAAGGCAAGATTATGGGAATTCTCTTATAAAACAAATCTGAACTGTAAAGTCATAGAAGGGAACAAGGATGAATAGAAATTTAGAGTGGATAGCACATTGGTTGATGGTATAGGGGAAGTCTTTGTTCTGATGATTTTGAATAATATGGGTTCAGGATGCCAACTGCAACCTAATCAGGTTGTAGGCTACTGTGACTCAATATTACAAGAAAATTCAGGAGTATCAGATGTATAAAGTACAAGTTGTGATATTTAGCTTTGAGGATAATTTTAAGGCCACTTCCCAAATGTCCGTGCATGATGCATTGACATTCAGGGAAGCACTATATAAAATGATCCCCAAAGCTGATATCACTGAAGATTTAAAGACCTAATGATCCTCTAACTACAACACAGTATCTTACATGCAAAATTGATACTGGTAATGCAATGCCAGTGACAGAGCATTATTACAGAGCTCGCATAAACCAAAGATCAGGGATTAGAGCTCAAGTTCAGGACATGTTAGACAAATGAGTTATTAACCCAGCCAGTCACTGGGTGCTGCTCCAGTTTTCCTAGTTGGGAAAAAGGATGGTATGGTGAGACCAGTTGTGGACTTCAGAGGTATAAATGAAGTTACTAAAGATGATAGGTATCCTATACCTAGAATGGATGATTATTTAGATTGTCTAGGTAATGCCAAATTTTATACCACCTTGCATCTAAAGTCCGGATATTGGCAAGTCCTACTTGAGGAAAGTAGCAAGGAGAAAACTGCATTTATATGTCAGGAAGGCTTATACCAATTTAAAATCATGCCTTCTGGACTTAAAAATGCACCTGCAGAGTTTTAAAGGATGATAGAAACAATTTTGCATGGTCTGGTGCATACATGTAACAGAGCTCCGAGGTCTGGGGGGGGGGTTGGAGCACTTTTTTGGGGCCGGTGGTCAGTAATTCCCAAAATTTTGGGGGGAGGGGCCCCTAAAGGAAAAAAATTCGATTTTTTCCACGAAAAATGTCCGAAAAACGGTTTAAAAAGTAGTATTTTTTGTCTAAAAAATGATAAAATATGTACTTATGGCGCGAAGCGCTGAGAAAATTGACGTGTTTGACCATTTTTTGTTCAAAAATTGACATTTTTCATGGAAAAAATGACATTTTTCAGTATTCTTCCGACTAAAACTATGGGGGTCCCTAGGGCTACCATATGGCTAGCCATAGGATTGGAAAATCCTGGGGGGGTCACCCAATGGCTAGCCATATGGTCGACGATTTCAGGGGGGTTCCCATAGCACTTCCCCCCCAATTACATATATGGTCTGGTGTGGAAAATTTGTTTGGATTATTGATGATATCATTGTTTTCTCCAAGACTTTTGATGAACATTTGGAGAATTTAGAGTTGGTTTTGCAAGTTCTTCCGAAAGCTAAGCTAACACTTAAACAAGAGAAGTGTGAATTTCTTCCAAAAAGTGTTCATTTTCTTGGACACATAATGGATGAAAATGGAATCTCAACAGATTCAAAAAAGTATGGAATTTGAATTTACAAATAGCGTGAAGTGAATGCAAAGATTTTTGGGTATATTGCAATGGTGCAAGAAATTTATCCCAAACATTGCACAGCTCGCTGAATTATTGTACAAGCTTACCGCTACAGGAAAAAGAAATTCCGGGCTACAGAGGAACATCACAGAGTTTTTGAATAAATGAAAAAAGTGCTCACCTTAATGGCATTTCTAGGGTATCCTGTTTTAGATGGAACTGCAGAGTTGGTTCTCTAAACAGATGCCAGTAGAAGCACACTGGGAGCAGTTCTTCATCAGAAGACTAAAGATGATCAATGGGCAATAGCCTACAGCAGCTGAATCCTTAAGGGAGACAAGAGGAAGTGGTGTGCTAGAGAGTGAGAATGACTCCGGTTTCTATGGTCTTAAAGTGTACTGGCACCACTTGTTTGGTCAAAAAGTATCGAATAAAACTGATCACAAACCTTTTTTATCAATGAAAGTCAATACTCAAACCAATGATAAATTGAAAAGAAGGCATTCCATTATAAAACAATTTAATCATAGATTGGAGTATGTGCCTGGTAGGCAGAATGTGATGGCTGATTTCCTCTCAAGAAAAGATGGACCGGAAGAAGCTAAGGACAAAAACCTACCAAAATGGGAATATGTCTTCAAAATTCAATCTCCTAATTTTGGAACTCAAACCAATGAAATTGAAAGCCTAGAATTTGTACAACAATTTCAGAGGATAAGAGACGAAGACAGAGCACCCCATGGGGGGGGGTACGGGGGGGGTATTACCCCCCTCTTAGATTTGGAAATTCATTTACTACCCCCATAAAAACAGCTCACTATAGCAAAAAATTTTGGTAGACTTCATCCTCTCCCCAGTAGGTTATACTAATTCGAGAAAAATTGCAGAATGTGTGATTCTGAGGAATTACTTACTGCTCTTTTTGACACATTTACTGAGCAAATGATAACGAGAAAGTATGCAACTTCTGTGCCATATAGCGATTTTTAGGAAAGGATATCAGCACATTAATATATACTGCTTGTAGGAAATCATTATAAATATAATTGGGAGATGAAATAATGCGTTATGTATATGTGATTAATCGAAAAATCGCCCCTTGGGAAGAAAAACATTATGTTCTTAAAATTCTGCCTCTTCATGCTCTCCTTTCCTTTTCTCCGCTTCTGCGTTGGGTCTTCTGTGCGCATATGGTTACCCAAGCTGTGGCATACTTTCCTGCTATGAGTTGAGACATGTGAGGTCTGTTGACGTGGATCAGGAGTGGTACTTGGTTTCAAACTTGTAGTTCATAGTCTAATGGGATTAATAATACTAAAGTCACATTCAGCATCAGGACTCTCAATTGGACGCACTGTTGCAAGCCTAATCAGTGATGGGATAAGCCCATACTGCTGAAGATGCTGGTTGAAACAATGTTTCCAAACGTATGTTGTGCCCGATTGTTGAAATGTGCGGGAATCAAAGTGTGACTATTCTGTACGTATAATTTGTGCATTAAAGTTGCATGATTGGCAGCTGGAAAATGGAGTTGAAATAGTAAATGTTTTTTGACTGTAAAAAGCATAAAGTAGGGGCATTAATCAGATTTGTAAGTTCGAGATAGTACAACTCCCCCCTCCTTAGCAAAAAGTAGAGAGCAAAAAAAAAAAAAAAGGTCACGGCATATTTCAAGTACTACCCTTAAAATTTAAGATTTTACCCCTACCTAAATTTTCGACCTTGGGGACCTCTGGACGAAGAAGTTGAAAGTGGAGACATGAAATTTGTTCCTGAGCAGACCAAGGAATTGAGGGATATTGAGGAGTTGATGGTGGAAAAAGAGAACATTGCATCAACTACCAAAGATACATTGCAGGTCGAAAAGGACATGCAGAAGCTTACAGTAGTTGATGCAGTTACAACTGGAAGACAAGCAAAAATTCAGGATCAGAGTGCAAAAAATCAAGAACCAGGTACATCTGTACTAATTGATCCTGAAAATATTGCTTGGCTGTTGCCAAATAAGGAGGAGTTTGAAGGATTGAAAGAAGGAGAAGATGAAGAAAATGATGGTGACAAGGTCAAATATCCGATAGATTTGAAGGTTATATCTCAATCGCAAAAAGAAGACACTAATCTTACACCTATTTGGGAAAGATTGGGTGTCAAAAGCACTAGAAAGTATCATAGTGGATTCTATGAGGATGATGGTGTTGTTTATAGGGAAACTGAGGGAGGTGGCCACGATCAGATCATGGTCCCAAATTCTCTCAGAGACAGCATTCTTCACCAATATCATGGAGCCATGCTGTTATAATGCCACACCAAGGGCTCAGGAGAACTCTGAGTGTTGTCTATGAGTGGTTCTGGTGGTCTGGCATTGAAAAAGTTGTCAGAAATCGGTTGAAGTTTTGTGATGTCCGTGAAGTGGCTACTCTTGGTAAAAGCTCCATATCCCCATTGATACTCATTATACCAGAGAGTCCCTTTGATATTGTGTCTGTGGACATAGTAGGGATTGCTCCCTTGAGGGAACATCACCCATATGTCATTGTCTTTCAGGATTATTTCACTGAATGGGTTAAAGCTATATTGATTCCTGATCAGACGGCTGAAACCATAGTGGATTCATTCTTAGAGCAGGTGATATTTAGGCACAGCAGGGTTTTTTTCCGCACAGTGCGGACTTTTTTTGGGCTGTGTGGAAAAATTTTTGGGCATTTTCCGCACAGAACGGAAATTTCTTTGGGCCTTTGTACTGCTGGCATTGATGAAAAGGTGCATTTTGGTGCAATTTAGATGGTCAAAATCTCAAATTTTTCTGGCGCTCCATGCTGGCCATGAAAATAATTTATAATATTAACTACAATTAAGCTGAAGCACAGCCAAAAAGAAATTTAGTTTGATTTCTCCGTTGTCCCTGATTGTTTCCATCAATCTTAGTCTCTGCTAGAGTGAGTCAAACTCGTCACTTTGTAGTGTGAATTGGAATTTTCATATGAATTTGCTGATTTTTCCTACAATTCTCCACACATTTATTTAATACCATCATTTTTCTAGGAAAAATCTAAACCAAAAGTATTACAAATTATCTCTAGAATTCATTTTCCAACATTTCAGTAGCTCCTTTGTTCAAAAATTCTCTGGTGTGATGCATCAGAAGTTAAGTGTGCATGGTTTTCATGATTTGAAGTTTATCATCCCATTCATCAATTAGTAATCTTCAGTATTATAGTCTTTTTTTCTTGAAATACTTCTAACTAATGAAGGTGGAAAGCAAGTAGTATTTCAGATTTTCTGAAAAACAATATATCATATAGGACTGGAAATTTGTGAGCATACTGACCTAACCTTTAAAATTTTTCGAGTGAGAAATTTTAAAGCAAGAGCTCTATGTTAAAGATTTATATGACAGTACTGATTCGTGTTACTTTTTCAATTTGGATGCATTTTGTAAAAAAGGGACTATAGGTTTGGATTTTGTTGAAAATTGAGATTTAATATTGATCTTCATGAATTCTTTCTCTCACTGGAAGTTTTCTGAACTTTGTGAATACAAATTTTGTCATTGGGAAACTACACGATTTTCAACTGAAAATGCAAACCTTTTATTTTAGAGATAAAGGCTGAAAAGGCTCATTTTTCAGCATTCTAGAATATAAAAATTAGGGTTGTCCCAGGCCCCGGCCCCGGCCCCAGGCCAGGGCTAGGGTTGCCCTGGTTCCGGGCAAGACTACAAAAAATTAGTATTTTTGATAGTATAACAAGCTTGATTTATAATAAAATTGAAGTTCAGACTGTGACAAGTAAATATTCAGTAGTTAGTTCGACAGTAATACTTTTAGGAATCACTAAATTCATGTTCTATTTGGATAAAAGTTTAAAAGTTTTCATTATATCCGGAACTGCACTTCAACTTCAATTGATTTTTCCAGAAAACATACGATTATATTAGCTATTCATTATTACTGATTTGCCTAAACTTCAGCATACATGTCAAAACATGTTTTCAAATTACCTAAGTAGTGTCCAAGAAGTTAGAGCTGAAGGGAATTCAGATTTGAGCCACAGTCATTCACTATGCAAAAGTGACAAAGAGAATGAGGATGTTGACAAAGTTGTTATTTGGGAAAATGGTGATTTTTGATTTTTCACCACAATTTTGTGATATCTCCAACTTTCTTCTCGAGTTTTGTATTGTTTCTTGTCATAGTTGAAAAAATCAAGATTTTTCTCGATTCTTTTGCAGTGTTTGAATATTTTACTGTTTTGCAGCAGAAAAATGACAGATATTTCATCTGTTTGGGGAATCTAAACTATCGGGTGCGTGCATAATTTTTGTATTAAAGATGTTGAGAAAGATACATTTTCCTGCATTCTAGAACATTGAAATTTGAAAAATTTTCAACTAAAAGATTGAACGTTGCTGCTGAATTTTTCGCAACCTTAATTCTCGTGGTTTCATTGATCTGAAAAGACTGTTTATTATTATGATTACCTATGCTAATAAACAGTGATTACGATCGATAGCACCATGCTAAAAAACCCAGCAGATGAAATGATACAAGTTCATGTATGCAATGCAGTTTCTTTGGGAAAAGAATGAGTTTCCTATGTTTTAGTAATGACAATTATCTTAAAAATTTAATTTTTTTGTCTGCATCAGACCCAATCTAACCTATCAACCAATGCAGTATCATAGCTGACATGAAATAAAAAGAAAAAGGATCACCTTAAAAATTTTTTGATGTCATACATGAAGTATGGTACCACTAGTGACGTATATGTTAATATGTTATATGTCTGCCCCAGCCCCGGCACCGGGGCAGCTGCCCCGGCCCCAGCTAAAATGTCCGCCCCAGGACAATCCTAATAAAAATGTAGAAATTGAATCAATTGGAAAATCAATTGAAATCTATAAATCTTCAGCTCTAATCACAGAAATGACAGCAGCAACTATTAATTTTGCTCAATCAATCTAAAATAATGTTTTTGAGCTAGAAAAACGGATACTTTCCATTATTTTCTCAGCAATCTATAATTTTCGTTCATTTCACACATTTTTCAAATGATTTAAACTTCGAACAGAAAAAATTTTCATGTGCGGAAAAAATTTTGGGTCATTTACGCACGGTGCAGATGAAGGCGTGCCGAAAAAAAACCCTGAGGCACGGTACCCCAAGACAACTTCTTAGTGATAATGGATACAGATTTAATTTGGATCTTATGAAAGCAGTCTGTAAACTGTTATAGTGCAGAAAAGTTTCCACAACTGCATACCACCCACAGGGTAGTGGTATGGTTTAAAGATTCAACCAAACTCTAATAAAGCAGCTGCAAAAGGTTGCACTTGAAGATAATAACAAATGGCCAAGGTATCTCAGTGCAGTGGTATTTGCATATAATGCTACACCCCACACAGCAACTAAATGTCCACTCTTTTCACTGCTGCCGGGGCATGAAGGTAGATCAATTTCACTGCTGCTTTTAGATTAGTCATGCCAAATGACTACCAGGCTTATAAGTATGTTTTGGCCATTCATCTTACAAATTTGTAAGAAGGTATTGCCAAAAACATACAAAAGCTGCTAAGGATGGCAAGAAATATTTTGATAACAAAATTAAGACTTATGGTTTTAAAAATCAAGATTGAGTTCTGTTGAAAGTTGATGGACAGGACAAATTGGGGTTACCTTGGCAAAGGACCATGTATTGTCATTGACGACAAAAGATTGAAGGACAAGGTGCTTACTATAGTGCATTGGAATAACCCACTAAAAATCAGGTTGTATTGGGACATGGGCTAAAACACTTTCGATATGAAGGTACCAGATGGTCTTTGCACAAAAAGTTGCAAGTCTTTCAGGATACTTCAGTTACTGCAACTGGAAATCTCATGGAGACCAAAGATCATCCAGTCGTTATTTTGCAGTCTGAAATTTTTAGCTGAAAATGCCTTATTTTTTGTGAATAAAATTTTATATTCATGTGTTATTTAATTGATTTGTTTATGTTTCATACTTTTACTTTTTATTGCAAAGAGGGTCAAATTTTCAGAAAAATATTGTTAATTTATACACCTGATGCTAAACTTTTTGGTTTACACTTTGGGAGGTTTGTGACCATTTTTCATTCTCATTTTTCCAAAAGTCATATTTTCTTGCACTGCGTGCTGCATTTTCCAAACAAATTTTGTCCAACTTAAGGACCCAAAATCTTTTTGGTAAATTCGTATATTGAATTCATATTGAAGTAACAATAGTTATTTAACATTTTGCTTACTTTAGAAAATACAATGCAAAAGATTTTAAATTTTTAAATTGTATTTGAATGTTGGAGCTAGGCGTAACGCCTTTTGAGTGCCATTATTGGACTCACACTGATCACATCAAGGCTGGCCAACCACAAGGATGCCAAAATAATTGTTATTTTTTGACAGATGATAAGTTTATATCTAATTATTTCTTGGTGAGTAGGACGAATTTCCCCATTTAGGTGTCTTAGGAATGATTCCTTCATGCTCAATTTTCTGAGTTGGCCAACCAAGGGGAAAACGAGTTCAAAGAAAGGGTTCTAAAAATGTTAGGTAAGGTGAAAAGAAGAAACCTAATGGATTTACACTACAGCCCTGAAAAAGCCAACATCTAATGGTTCTACCTTGGATCTGATTCTGAAGCATTTATTTTTTGTATTTATTTAAGCCCCTGGTTTACTAAATTTAATTCTTGAAATAATTACAACCTTAATTGGTTATTTACACATTATTTAATTTTGGTACCAAGGCAGGGAGTTATTGCTAGAGTGAGTGGTAAATTGATGGCGGCCAATGTTGAGAAGGGAGAGGTGGTGCAAATGTAAGGTTCCTGAAAAATTAGTGGGGCATTTACATTAATTACCAAGCCACCTAACCCATTTTAATTTATTTTTCCCACACTAAATCTTTTCCTATATTTGATGCTAGTCAAAATTGGGTTATTTATTTGATGGTGGTGGCCTAATAGTAATTTTGAAAGGGTCAAGGGGCAAATTATTTTTGATTTCTAAACTACAACATCAGGTGTCTGGTCTGCTAAATGTTGAAGCTGATGGAATGGGACCTTTTGATTTCATTCTTATCATCAGTGGATTGTTTTCTAGTTAGTTTCAAAGTTGTGAATGATCTGGTCTGGATTTTGAATGTCTTGGGATCCAGGTCAGGGGCCGTGGCATGATGAAATGGAGATTATACAAGCCTGTATACTCCAAGGATTTGGAAAATATTGAGATTGTGAAATTAACGTCAGAATGATGATGGGGCCCATGGACATCATCAGACAGCCCCATGAGAGGGGATCATTCATGAGATTATTCTTGACTAGCTCACGGAATATCAAGCAAGTGTGGTTTTCATGGCCGCCAGATATTTGTGCTTAATGATATTCCTTATGCTTGACTGCATGCCACTTAGGGCTGAGCAGATCGATAAATGATTAGTCTCAGCCAAAGTGTTTGCAAATGTCATGCTGTTACAGGAATATCAGAGTGCCACTGTTTTGGATGTTTTTAAGACTGCCTATCACTCGGTGATGTATAACTACAGTCAACAAGTGGCAGAGATGAATGTCAAAAGGTCAGGTAGCCCAAGTCCTCCAACTACTGCTAAATTTAGCAAAGTTCAGAATGATGTGGGACAGACCTTTTGGGTACCCTGACTCACAAGTAGTCAAGCTGGTGGTCAAGGAGCCATGGCTGGTGTAGCCAGCCAGGTCTCCACTGGCCCACATGCTGGCACTGGGCAAATATCTGGAAAAGTTCTGAAACAACAGTGACTTATACAGCATCCATAAGATGATAGGGGAGCTTGTGGAGGATGGGGAAGAGGAGCCCAAGCAGGCCAGTTTTATTTCAACAATCTGAACAGGGACAGACGTGGTTACATTGGTGGTGGAGGTATATACTGAGGACAACACCCTTGTGGTGCATTCGGAGGTTGTGGAGGTCACCAACAAGGCCAGCAGCAAGGCGGCAGGCAACAATAATTTTAAGCGGCAAAAGTTTTGGTCCAAAATCCTCCATTCTTGGCAAATTTCATTTATTTAAAAAAGCACAAAAACACAATAAAATCACAAAAAACCCAAAAACATCATAAAATATAAAAATATAATTTAAATTTCAGTTGTGTTGTTGCCTCAGAATCTCGTTTTTGGCAAGCTCATCACTTGAATGCACAATTTTGGTTTTAAAATTATTTTACTTATTTTTTGCATTTATTGTTTTTCTCATATTTGATTTTCATCATTTTTTGCCTCGTAATTTTTTCTTGTCATTATTTTTGTGCCTTGTATAATTTTCTTGTTGTATTATTGTGCCTCATATTTTGTCTCAAATTTTGTATACTAGTTTTGTAAATACTTGTTCACCATATAGTATTTTTAGAATTTTGTGAAAAAAACATTGGCAAACTGAAAGGGCAACAGTAACAAATTATTGCAGGGATTATGGAGCTGCTACCAAAAACACTCCACATCACTCAATACAACAAGATGATCAATTGTGGCGGAAGGTACCTAGTAGCCCAATGGCATGCTGGCCGAGCCAGAGGATGTCAAGCTGACACAGAGTCCTCTATCTGTCAGATGCTGGATCAATGATCAATTGTGCTGCAGCATCTCAATGGACAGACCTGGCTAATCTTGTAAAAATACTTGACATTGGGGGGTAGTCTTGACCTGTACAACCTTTGGCATCAGGTCATGATGATTATGAACTGTACACCCTTCAGGATCTGGTCATTATCTTTTAAGTAGTTAGGATCCAGTAGTAGGTCACACTGTAAAACGTAAAAGTCCTGCTCATGGTTTCCTTCTCCACCTACGATTGGTCAGTTTCAAGGCTCCAGGGATGTTGGGGATGTACTTACGGTAGCAGTCATCCCACATCTAGGCAAAATTAGTGAATTGGGTGAAGCCCCTATTCGAACAGAAAAAGGATGATTATTCATTCTTATACCTTGTTGTGTTGTGGGCGAATCACATTTTTGCCTAGTAAATGGAATGCTGACAGCCCTAACTGATCTACATAATAATAATATTACTATGTATTATTTATTAATTATTATTATACTCGCCTACCTAGCAGAGGAGGGCGCCAATTTACCAAGGAGATCTCCAGCCTTTCCAGGATATTAGTATAGTGATTTATTTCTATCTGTGTGAGCCTTTAGGAAGCATCTGGAGCGACTCTGATTGCCTTTTGATTGCAAGGGTTAGAGATTCCAGTAACTTATTAGTAACTGAAGGTTGTGTTTAGTTCTGCTAGAGAACTGTTGCACTGTGTTTAGCTGATTACCTATAGGAAGCTCCTTTGAGTGACCTACAGTAACTGGTTAGATACAAGCCAATAGCCTCTTTAGTTATATTGCTGACGTCTTCGGGCCTAAGCAGAGACCTAAACACTATACTTAACATAAAATCAATCCAAAAGCTTCATGGAAGTAGTTTTCGGAAATTTCTACTCTTTTTACTCATATCTTTTCAATCAAGTTCATAAGTGTGAATAAATTACTGGTTTTAAAATTTTTCAAATATAAAACTCTAGAAATTACGACTTTTGAACACCAAATTGGAATGTAATTCTTGAAATAAATGTTTGGAAAATTGATTTTCAAATGTCGCAGAATGTCAATATCCAAAAAAATTTTCTGGCACAAAGCGCTGGAAAGATTAGTATCTTTCTTGGGCTCTCACTTGTCATCATAGAGGACTTACCTGTCGATTTCTCATGTAATTCAAATTTATTATGCTCTTGGATAGTTTACTGAAAAATTTGTTCCACAATGCTTGTAGATTAGACTTCGATTAAACTCAAAATTTTCAAATGTTTGGTAAATTTTAATGAATTAATAGCTCTAAAAACAGCAGAAGGTTTGAAAAAGCTCAAAAATACATAATTAAAGCGTGTATGAGCATTTTAAAGCGAAAAACGACTTCAGGAAAGTGCGGAAACAAATTTTGACATGTTCCCCCATTTGGGGAAAAGGCCTGTGGGAAAAACAGTGGTAACAGGAAAAAACCGCAGTGCAGAAACTTTTTTTTAGCTTTTCTGCACTGTGCAGGCAGAAAGCCCGATGCAGAAAAAACACTGCCCGTAACCGAGAAATTCTGGTTGGAAATAAAATATTAATCAGTTATTCTTTTGAACACGTATTTAATATCCATATAATTTAATTATATAACATTCCACAGTGTATTACAAACCTATTAATCGATATTCTTCAATCAACAAGTTTTGGCTCCTAAAATTTAAATTTGGCTCCTAAGAATTTAGGCGTAGGAGCTATTTGGCTCATGATTTTCAAAAAAAACTTGCCGGTCAGTTTGAAAAAATACGTCTAGGATGTCCACAGTTTTGAAAATGTATATACTGCATGGCTATTTTGATGTGTGAAATTTTAAAATTGACAACTGCAGGGCACCACTATTTTCTGCTATACGAGACGAACATTTTTGGCCCAGCAAGACGATTTTTTGTGTCCACCAAGGTTTTTTTTGGTTTTTTCTTGACAGGCCATTTGGCTCCTAAGGTCAAAACTTTACAGGCCAATGGGAATTTCAACAACCCAAAACTAAAAAGTTTGTAAATAAATGTGGTAGTAAAAAAGCAGTCTCTTTTCAACAAATTTAGTCAAAAACAGTCTTCAAAATCATAATAGAAGCCCACATACTAGATCAATCATTTTGAATACATTCTTACCCACACACAGAATAATAAGGCTCACAAATTAGGTCACTCATTATTAAAATCAATCATTAGGGGTTTTCGGCAGAAGCCAGGTTAATCTGTAACTTGGGGAAAAATTTGGTTGCACAGATTATATTCAAGTTGCTCAATCTGAAATTGATAAATTCGCTTAATTTCATCAGAAAAATGATTGAAAGTTACTTTCCTTGTATTTCATTCACTTCGCGTCAGTTCCTCACTTTTAAAATTGAATTTCTTAAGTTTTGAGTAAGAAATAAAAAGTCTGCCTACAGTAAGTTGTTTGGTGCCTGCGCCGAAAAATTTTGATTTCAAGGCCTCTAAAATGTCGGAAAATGCATTTTTCAGCACATTCTACTGCAATTTCCGATGAACGATTTTTTCACCATTTGATTGGCAAAAGCAGTCAAACATTTTACTTCCATTTCGGATCTTATATATACCTGGAGCCAGTAATTTACCAATCACAATTCTTTATCAAAAGCGGTTGTTTTCACATGATCTATAACATAAAAAAGCCCAATAGGTGTTTTACTTCGGACTTGAATATCTCCAGCAGTTAGCACTGAAAGAAAATTTTAGATTATGATATTCTATAGCATTGGAAAATGAACACCTTTAATATCTTTTTCCTGCATGAAGGGTCTATTTTTTCAGTGAATTCAATGTGTTTTCAGTGGGGCAAACTAAAATTCAAAAATTAGGCAAGCAACAATGAATCTGAATGACTTCTTTAAATAGCAAGAACCTCTGGCATTTTCCCATGCTGATGATGTTTTAATCATTTTCCAAATGCAAAAAGTTATGTTCACCAAAGCCAAAAATTCTAAAGTGCTGCAAAACGATTTTGTAAAAATAATCTAGAGAAATGTTGATTTTTGTCAAATACGTGGAAAAAACAACACAAGGTCAAACATTTATAAATAACATGCTGGTTTCTGAAAGCTATAAGCATAAGCTAGGATGATATTTTCTAACCGCACAACAGAAATGATACCAAGAATCATAAATGAATTGAAATCTTGAAATTTTCGGTATTTTTCATTTAAAAATGCATAAGAATGCATCTCCGCACAGTAAGCCCTATAGCCTAATCAAAAAGAATGGTTAGGCTCTCATTTTTACAAGCCAATTTGGCTTGTGACCCTAAATTTTTAGAAGCCGATCAGAATTTTTAGAAGCCATGGCTCCAAATTGGCCTAAAAAAACCCTGGTGTCCGCACAAAGTAAAACGATATTTTGTCGAGATTCCCTGGTCAGAAAAAATTTCACCAGACTCTAAAATCAGAAAAACCGAAAAATGTTTCTGCTCGCGCTACGCGCATCCTTCGGATTGGCCTATCGAATGGTTTTTTCACCAAATCGCGCTGGTTTGGGAAAAATCTCCGGAAAAAAGAAAAAATGTCGGGGATTCGACATGAAAAAAGAAAATTTTGATGCATTTTAGGTCAACATCTCAAATTTTTCAATTTTTTTGTAATTGTACTTCCAAATATGAAGCGGAGTTTGAATTGAGAAGGATCGTAATTTTCACCTTATGTTTGTTGAATAAGTTATTGGAAAATTGATGTCGCAGAATTTCAGAATGACGGAATCAAACAATTTTCTCCGCGCTATACTTTAGTGCTATAGATGAACGGCATCAACTGAAGTGGTACTTTGAAGGCTTATACAAAAATACACGCAAAATGGTAGCTTTTAATGTACAAAAGTTGCTATGTTTATATACTGCGAGAGAAATATAAGCGAAGTATGGCAGAAGTTGTATGCATATTGTATTGATGTCGGAAATATACAAATCCTCCTCCGATGTGAGACAGCAAGCAAAAAAAACAAAGTCGCGACAGGGAAGTAATTACTACCTCTACCGTGTGAGATTTTACCTCCATCAAAATTTCCGATTTTGAGAATGTCTGACCTAATTAGCATGCCGTTTTGGCATCTCTTATACCACAAGCTACGGAAAAGACAGCCATGACTGAAAGAACCCTGATTCATATTAAGTAAAGTTATGTAGTAGAAAATTTAGGAAAGAATAGTAGACTGTTGAAAGTGTTTTTTCTTTCGTTTTTCGTTCGTCTTTTTCTCATTAACGAAGGTGAAAGTATCATTGGATTTGGTGAATTCGATGAAAACTTGCAAAAATTTCCGTTGTCATTTGGGGTTATCCGTAGACCCACCATTTTGGCTAGACTGTTCAAATTTTTTGAGTACTTCGACTTGCATGTTTTCTAGATAATTGTCCAGTCGGGATGCATTAAATGTCTCCAAAATCTCATAGGTAGTATGTTTAATCGCACTTATCACCATTTTTGTAAAAAATTGCAGTAGGTGGGAATCACAATAGCCCCGAGACGTAGAAAAATCTAATTGAAACTTTAATATAATATATTGGACCAATTAAGAGTTAGAGAAAAATTTTGCGGCATCTTAGGGTAAGGCGTCCAAGGAGAACCTTAATTGACTTTTTGGACATTTTTTTGTCTTTTTTTATACTTTATAATTTCGTAAAAAGTGGTATGTTTTTGGTAGTAGAATATTTTTCTGAAAAGTGATGTCTTTTCGGACCTGAGATATCATCAATCCAGAGCATAGGCCATAAGATTCAGATAACTAGCAATACTTCAGGCTTTAGGTTACTAAAATAATGAAAATTTTTATTTCGCTGTGTTATCAGCGCACAAAACTACCGAAAATATTTGATTATTCCATGCACTAATTTTTGAATTATCATAAACAAAGTCGAAATTCTGAGAAAGTGCTTCTTAAGCAAATTAAGATAACTAAGCGTTTCAAGAAGTTACACCGTCCTGTAAATTTTCTTGGTTAGAATTCTGAACTCGTAATCTCCCTTGATCCAAGATCAAATGATAAATAGAACATAATATTTATTTATTACAAGCAACTTACGCTTCCGTGCGCAGCCTGCAACCATCGCCAAACCATAAACTCTTCACCTGAAATACATTGATTTTCGGTTCTAATGCGCGATTCATTTTCGTTCAAATATTCGACCGCTTTGTCCCATATTGGATACAATTCTTTCCTGAAAAAAATCAATATAATAAAAAAACCAATATTTGCCGAAAATACGAAAATTTACCGGAAAATGTGGAAATTTACCTCCTGTTAGCCGGGATAAGCATATCTCGAACGTGTGGAACGGCCAAATACGTTTGGTGATCGCCAGGTGAAGTTAGACATTCTTCGTGATGCTTTTTAAGAATATCTGATGAATGTAGAAATAAGAAAATGAGAAAATACAAAACAATGAAAAAAATGATTAAACTCACCGATAATTTCTTCCACCATTTCAAAAATTTTTCTCTGTTCTTCAGCCACTTTATGCCATTTGTACTTTTTGTACCAGAAAATACCGTAAATCAGCATAGCGACTAAAATGGAAACATGTTTTTGAATAAATCGAACGCAGTGTTAAAATTTCCGTATAATTCTAAACACAATGTTTTTTCCACATTTGCTTTTTAATGTGGAAAACATTTAAATATTTTTCAAACTCCCGCTGGCAATATTTTTGCAGGAATGGAAAATGTCGTTCCGCATATATTTTTGGAGCCAACTTTGGATTCTCTATGCAGTTACGGATTTTTTTCTAATTCAAGAAGAGCTTTAAAACGCAAAGCGTTTATGGGAGATGCTGTTAATTGGCCACTAGTTCGACGAAATCAATCAACGAATTTCCGTCATTTTCCGGTTATTTTCATAAAATTTTTCCAGTTTTTCAAACAGTTAGAAGCGTGTTCTGCATGACAATGTTTACTCAAAAACGGTTAAAGATGCTTTAAAAAGTTCATTTTGTCGGTCTATAATATACTGCAACTGTTTTTAGATGGGAAGTGGCGTTTTTCGGACCGAACTTTTTGTCATTTGCCGAAGACGGTCAAAATTTTTTTAGCCATTTTTTATCACACGTCTTCGTCTGCAGCGTGCGGAAACGACTCAAAATTTTTTGGCACGGGGAATTTTTTTCATCCCAAGGTAGAATACTGCAACAAATGCGTAAATTGAGCGAAAGTTGTGGATTCCTGAGAAAAACCTCAAATATTGTATATGTTCTTCTAACTCAATGACATTATTCATTTAGAATTATTGAGTAAAGAAATAATTGCTGTTGATATTTCTGTGATCAGAGCTGAAGATTAAAGATTTTAATTGACAGGCACCGAAAAAATTTCAAGAATTTTATATTCTAGAACGCTGGAAAATAACACTTCAACGCTTATCCTCAAATGAAGGCTTTATATTTTCAGTCTAGAATGACGCTTTGATCGTTTTCCAATGTAAAATTTCATGTTCGCAAAGTTCGGGAAACTAGAGAAAAAAAGAGGTGAAAAATTATGGAGTGCATTCAATCAATCCTTCGCGCCAGAAAACTTTCGGCTTTCGATATTCTAGAACGTCTTCAAATATTTAAGATTTAATTTAAAAGTTTAGATTGATGTTCAGACCTGATCAATGGGCTCAGTCTGTTCCATAGGGAGGTGTATGAGGGAGTTATTACCCCTACCTGAAGTCCTAGAAATTTATCACTGGTTGCCCAACTTAGGGGAAAATTGCGTTCAGTGGGAAATTTTGCTGCACTACCGCCACAAAATTTTCACGCCATTTTAAAATCAGACCTTGGGGGCCTCAGAATAGGCTGATGTTTGCTATTAACTAACCAGCTAGAAAAATCAGCTAAAAGTCAAAGATGCCTTATGAATTTGGGCAAATCAGCGAAAATCGTATTTAAAAATAGGAGTGACAAAATGAAATTGAAATTCAAAAACCAGACACCAAAAATTCCGATTGTTCGAGCGCCAAGAACTTCTGCCATTGTGTAGAAACTGATGTTTGAATCATTTTTAAAACGCAAGAAATTTATTTTGAGGAAATTCAGAATGTTCCGAAACCAGGAAAAAGACTTTGTAGAAATTAGTCGCTATTATCTTTATTTTCGTCAAATATTCAAACAAAATATCGAAGATTACTTCTTCAGAAGTGTGATGAAACATTTTAGACGATGGAAACTATTAAAGGTAGACGGGTAGACAGAATAGTAAAGAAGACATACTCAAGACCACGCTTGAGATGGATTAAAGAAAATAATGAATACTGAAAATTTTAAGGTTTTGACCTTCTAAAATGCCCAAAGATGCATTCTTTCGATCTCGAAAGCCTAAATTTTTTCAGATATTTGATGGAAGAATCAAATTTTTTCGCATTTCCAATTTTTTTAACCAAAAACACCGATTTTGCGGAAAAAAGTGCTGAGAAATGTTTGAATTATGCAACAATCTAGCACCGCCAGCCAATAATAAGGTGCATATCTCAACTTTATTCAACAGTGCATTTGGCACATTTGCTTAATAACATGGCTGTTGATTAGTAATCACATCATATGAATACCAAACTTGAAATTGTACATATTATAATATTTTCAAAATAACGTCGCGACGCGGCGAAAATTTTAATTTTTTGCCTCGAAATATCTCAAAAAAAAGTTGCATGAAATGAAACTTGTTTACGAAACGCCCGTTTAAATCCCGCTCATTTCCCGATTTTCCTGGTTGGTGGCCACCTTGAGATTTGTATGACATTTATGTCATTTAAATTTTTGTATGACGAAATTGGAACGAATTTCAGACCTTTGATTTTGAGAATTCGCGTTGTTGGGAGGGGAGTATTATACAAGTTCACCACACTAAAATTTTTTTCAGTGCTGATAAAAGTCAATTTTGTCAATACTTGTTTCGATAAAAATTAAATTTTTTTGTCCTTCAACAAGTTCATTGCAAGTGTATATCATTCAACTAATACATACGAGCACATTATGTTGATTGAAATTACGTTCGTCATTTTCCAGTGTTTCATTGATTTGTTACAATGAATTTCCTTATCTTATCTTGAATGTTTTTAAGCAAATTATTCACAGTTTCACCCGGACTAATCATGTCCATAAAGCTTAATTCAAGAATATTTCGATTCCGAACATGATCGATAAATAGCTACGTGCTTATTTTGCCAAAAGAAGGGTTTCAGTAAATTTGGTAGTACAAGTTCAATATGGACACATTTGATGAAAATTCATTCGGTGGAATACAAAAATGAAACTGAACTAAGAAGAGATTGTGAACAGAAACAAAAAGGATTGAGGTAGTGATCGATGTTTAAAAACGAGCCTACAATAATCATTTCCAAGGTTAAATTCGAAAAAATGGTTAATGATATTATTGTCAAGGATTTAATAGACCAATCGACAACTCCACTAACAAAAAGACGATAACGTTACACCACACCATGTTCCCAAAAAGACTGGTAGCGGTAATGATGTAGAAGAAATCTGTGAGGAAATGAATAATGAACTAAAAAACGTCAAAATTACGTGGCTCATTTCGGATAATAATCACATTTATAAGTAATGCAGCAGTTATTATTCTCTGAAAATAAATTTTTCTACAGGGAGTTGAAACATATCTAAATCGTAAATGGTTGTCACACAACAGAGCTCCACTTCAATGGTGGCAATTCAACGAAAAACGTAACCGAATTAGGCAATACTTGCAATATGTTACCATAGCACACCTGCCACAAATAAGCCTTCAGGAAGAATATTCAATAGCGCAAGAATCATCTTTCAGCAATTAAAAAATCGTATTTAGGGCGAATCAGAGGAAAATCTGTTTTTTGAAAAATCATTTCATAAAATTTTTCGAATGAGAAAAAACTGGATTTTGTGTAGATATATAGATAAACGTGAGTATTGATTCTATTATTGAATAAAATTTTTAATTGCATCAGTATTTTTTGATTTTACCTTTGAATTGTAAATTCCGTTGCTATTATACCTTATTTTTAAAATTTAGCAGACAACTGAAAAAAATGTAAAATTAACCGCTCCCCCAAAATTCCATTTTCGGTTTTCCAATTTTCAGTCCCACAGTTTTGGTTTCGGTTTCGGGAAAAATGATGATTTTCGAGATTTCAGTTTTGGTTAACTGGAAATACCCTAGTCATCACATAGACTGGTTTCTGTAACCTCCACTAGCACGGGCCGACAGGGTATCTGAACTCAGTAAAATCGGGACATATGCCCGTCCGATGCCCCAAGTATTATCAAAAACAAACACGAGGCAAAAATCGCTAAACTTGATCAAAAAATGTAAAAAAAAATCAAATTTTTGAGGGATATTTTGCGACTCCAATGCAGATTTTCGAGACATTTTCTGAAATTTTTTACGTCAACATTTGGTCTTTTGGATAATTTCACAGACCCCTATCCTCAAGTTGAACTGAATGGGCTGACTCCCTCCATCTAAAAAAGGTGTCTACCATAAATGTAACGGAGCTCCGAGGTATGAGAGATGTGCAGACTTTTTTTGCATTTATGGCGCGAGGCCCCGATAAAAGCGGACATTTTTGACTTGTTTTTGTTAACAAATGATTATTTCTGACAAAAACTTGACATTTTTTTGGGTTCTTTCTTATAAAAGGATCGGGCTTAGCAGACAGCCCCAAAGGAGGGTTTGGGGGGTATTACTCCGATTTTAGGTTTGGAAATTCATTAACTACCCTCGAGTGAAAGGGGATAAAAAATGATTACTGGTTCATCCAATTTTGAGATGTATCCCACTGGACATGCCAAATTGAAAGGAACGAGTCAATGGGTACTCCATTAGATGATTACTATTGGATATTATTTCGGGGGGTGGTCAGTTTGAAAATATTACTTTCAGGGCCTCCACAATTTTGAAAATGTGCTGCATCGCCAATTTTAGCGTATGAAGTCAGAAGACTTAACAACGTCAGAGCACAAAAGAAATTTACATTTTTTGTAGTACTTGCATAGTAATTTGCATTTGCTTTGCCTACAGAATAATTAAAAAGAAGTAAGAAAATTACGGCAGTAAACGGCCAACAGTTAGTGACAGGCATACATACACAGCGTCATACCTGTAATTAGGGGGAGGGTTTGAGACATACATGCGCATAGGGGGGAGGGCCCGGGGATTATCCCCGGGCTGGGCCTTAGATTGGGGATTTACTGTCACTCAATGTAATCTTTTCAAAATGTTTGTTCCATTTTACTTTGTCAAATATTTGGCCTATAGTAAACTTTTGCCTAATTTTTGGCTTATAGTAAACTTCTGCTAAGTTTTTTAGGGTAGGGTAAATCAATACTCTATCCATACCCAATAACATTTCTTTGCTCCATTATTGGCAAATCGATATTCACATTTCACACTGAACATTAAAAGTGCCAGTCAGTAGAAATAACTGAACATCATTTTGACATCATAAATAAACTGTACTTTTATAAAATTATGAAAAAAATTTGCCACCCAACGATTTTTGGATTTATTCACGGCCTGAAACTGGTACCATGCACATGTATGGTTGGAGAGCCTATTATACCCAACCCCTTTAGAAAAATTAGGAAAAAGTACCTTTTCTGGCCTTTTTAGGAAAATTTTTTCGCGATTTTTCGACCCCCCACCAAAACTGCTCGGATCTCTCACTGGTATGCACAGCATGGGAATTTTGCTGGGACTCAGTCGCGACAGGGGATGGGATAAATTTTTTTCTATCTTGATTACCAAAAGAAAGGTTTTATAATATCCCACCACCAAATTATATTGTCTAAATTAGTCAAATATGTGAAAATATATTTGACTAATTTATACTGCTGTTTTAAAAGTTTTAATGTTACTCCTTAGGAATAATGTATGCGTTGTTCAGAAAAACCGTTAAACTACAGCACCATTTTTATGCTTAGGACGCCTTTCTCTTCTTTTCCTTCTCAGTTTCCTCCATCATCCCTTGATGAATGCTGGGGAGCAGAATCTGTCGAGGTTCAGCAAGAATCTTCTGGGGTCAACCAAAACCTGCTTACCCAACACTTGCATGTATGGTGACAGCACAATGCACATAGAATGAGACAAAGTAGATTGGTATAGCAGAACACTGTACGTCTGCACGCGGGAAACAACCAAATCATGCAGCACCCGTCTTGACGAGAAACATCGAGTAAAAAAGGGTCAGGGTCGCGGAATAAACGAGGGTTTTATCCCATACATGTAATTAGGGGAAAGTGCTATAGGCATACATATGCATGGTACCAGTTTCAGGCCGGGGATAAATCCCAAAATCGATGGGTAGCAAATTTTTTTCCTAATTTTATAAAAGTACAGTTTATTTAGGATACCAACATGATGTTCAGTTATTTCTACTGACTGGTGCTTTTAATGTTCCTTTAATTTTCACTGGCCAATGACAACAGAACCAGAATGAAAAAGTTTTATAAATCCCTGACCTCAGTCTTTGCTGACTAGACAGTAAGTCTATGTGTTCGTGACAATCTGTTTATTAGACAACCACAAAAAACTTGCAAACACTCATATATGCACACAGGGTATGAATTTACACTACCCTAAAAAATTTGGCAGAAGTTTACTATAGGCCAAAAATAAGACAAAAGTTTACTATAGGCTAAAAATTTGGCAAAGTAAAATGTAACAAACATGTTGAAAAGATTAGATTACAAAAAAAGATTAATTTGAAACACAGTTTATGATTAATGTCAGCAAACAATTCTGTTGAGTAATTATTGATTCAAAAGGCAATAAAATTTCATTTTAAAGTAAAAATTTACTAACCTGATTTCTGGAAAAAAATTACTAAAGGACCAATTTTGGTCATTTTCTATATTTTGGTCATTTCCCTGGGACCCCTGACCGTATGCAGGTATGCAACCACTGATTGTACAGCTGAAGAATGGTTGGCCAAAATTGACTGACAGTAAATGTAAACTGACCTAAGGCCCAGCCCAGGGATAATCCCCGGGCTCTTCCCCACCTATGCGCATGTATGGCTATAGGAACCACCCTATAATCGACGGTCATATGGCTAGCCATTGGGCGACCCTCCTCCAATATTTTTCAATTTTATGACTAGCCCTATGGTAGTCATAGGGAACCCCCCCCCCCATTATTTTGGTTGGAAAAATACTGAAAAATGCCAATTTTTGAACAAAAAATTGTCGAAAATGCGGCGCTCCGCGCCATTAATACATTTTTTACAGTTTTTTAGACAAAAATTACTATTTTTTGAACCGTTTTTCGGACTTTTAGTGAAAAAATCAAATTTTTTTCCAGAGATCCCACACCTAAAATTTTGGGAATCAGTGACCCCCGGCACAAAAAATGTCGCCCGATTCCCACCCCAGACTTCAGGGCCACTTTACACGTATGTTTAATCCCTAATTATCTAATTACCTAATTATATGTATAGCGTTTACCCGCACCTGGAGTCAGGAATCTATTGCACGTATAGCTTGGAGTAATAAACCGAATGTTGGCCGAAAAATGTCAAAAAAGACTCAAAAATTTCACAAAACAGCTTTTCGTAGCAACGAGCGTCACAAAATCGACATTTCATCCATTTTTACATCAACATTGACTATTCTTAGCGAAAAATTTAGGTATTTTCGTCGATAGTATATAGTGCCTCACACCGGGTTCCCGGATATTTCGGGTATACCCGGGAAGCCGGGTCAATTTTCTGAATGGAACCCGGGTGCTAACAGGGTACCCGGGTCTCAATAAGATATTGTATAAACGGAATATTTATATACTATTTGCTTAAAAGTGTAAGAAATTTTGAAATATTTATTTTCTTCAAACTTTGAAGAAAATGTGTTATTGGTTCTTCCTAACTTTTGTTTATTAGCACTTTGCAAAGCTCATACCTCAAAATTTATGAGTTTTCTGAAAATTTTCATGGAGTGCGTTCATTCACTGACTTTTTAAATACTTTCATATAGAACCCGGGTACCCGAGCACGCGAAATACCCGGGTACCCTAGAGACCGTGTATCCGGGTCCTAGAATTTGGAAAGTGTGAAGCACTAGTAGTCAAGTGCGGATATAGGAGGGACGGGGGGGGGGCTGCCCCCCCCCGAAACCTTTGAAATACGATTTTTTTCTGTATACCTATAGGCAAATTTGAAAAAAAAATTTGAAATTTTTTTTAAATACTTGATTTTGAGCCAGAAAGATGTAGGACGTCGAGAAATATCAAAAAAGAACGTTTTTATCACAGTAGGCACGTTTTTTTGAGACAAAAAACAATTTTTTAAAACCGACCCCACCCCCGGAAAAAATTTCTGGATTTGTCACTGCTAGTAGTATGGGACTTAAAAAGCCAATGGAAATCTGACCAAAAAACAGTCGATAACCCACGGAATATTTTTTGTGATTATGGTGCTCTTGCTAGCCTCCACTCATACACGTAACGGAACTCCGAAGTCAGGGAAGTCAAGGGACTTTTTCAAGGCGGAGGGTCATCGATTGCCCAACATTTCAAGGTGTCTATAGAGAAAAAATCAATTTTTTTGCCGAAAAAATAACAGTTCAAAAAATATCAATTTTAGTCTAAAAGCCGTAAAAAATATATTTATGGCACGAAACCCCGAAAAGATTGACATTTTCCATCGTTTTCTATTCGAAAATTACCATTTTTATCAAAAATTTGATATTTCAGTTTTTCCGACCAGAAGTATGGGGCCCTTCTTACTACTACATGGCTGCCACACGATTGGCAAATCCTAAGGGGACCTGCTACAAGAACATGTTTCTACCTAATTTTTCTTTTAAAAAAGGAACATTGAAGATTTGGCAGGACCCTGGAAGATGCTATTTTTAGCGCCTTTTGATCAATTCAACATAAAACATAAGTTTGAAAAATGCTGCATGTCATATACTATAATATGACGAACGGGAATTAAAAAGAACCATTTGTGTTCGTTAACAAAGCCAGCTTCTTTGTTTTGCTGAAATGATGCATAGTATGGCTAAACCTGCAAGAAACTTAATTCTAAACATACCTGTAAGAGGTCCGACCAGTTGGGGGGAGGTAAACCCGAAATTTTTGGATGGGGGGATCGAAAAGGGCCGAAAATTTTCCCAAAACAGATAATTTTTTCCCAATTTTTCCGAGTTTGGGGAGTGGGGTTGGGTATAGGGTTGGCCAAGTTGGGGGGGGGGGGGTTCCCCAACCCCCCTAATTACTGGTATTATTCTAAAGTCGATTTCATGCCAACTGCAACAGAGTTCCCCAAGGTCAGATTTTTAAGGTAGGGTGTAAATTTGAAATTTTGCCAGGGTAGCGTGACTAAATGTTCACTAAACACGCCAATTTGTCTCAAAATTAGGCAACCAGTGACCAATTTTTAGGACTTTACCCCCTCATACCTCTCCATATGGGGCAGTCTGAACTGCATCAGGTCAGGTGCAAAACTGAAAAAGCTTTTATGGGCCAAAAAACCAAGATGCACCGAAAAAAACAGTCTAAAAATTTTGTGGAATCAGTTTTTCAACCAAAAAGAAATTTTGGGGAAAAATTGGTTGACCCAAATACTCATGATGAAGGTAGGAGTGAATATGAAGTATATTTTTGAAAACGTGTTTGAAAATGTTTGAAAACCCTTATTTGCGGGCAAGGCTAGCTGCCAATTTTAGAATATCATGAAAGACGTTATTCCATTAAGTTTTGGCTCCTTTACAATGCGCCAGATAACAATCATCGTCTATTTGTTATATGAAAATGCTGTCGCGCGAATCCTCATCACTTGGACAGTTTCAACTCGAAAATTGGCCTATAATTATCTTGAGAAAGTTGGCCACAATAGCATGATGTGGAAACTGAGTTTTACGGTAGATAGTGCATGAGAAGCCTTGTAGAATGAATGCTACATGTCCATTTAGCACGAAAATTGTCAATATAGCAACCGAAACTCTTGAAACTAGGTTATTTCGAAGACACGTTACTGTATAAGAGTGGTGGTTCGAACAGCTGCATTTCCTATTTTTCGACATTCACACTTTTCAGCGTTGAAAAATCTTTTGGTCCTTTTCAATTCAGGAAAAAGTTCTCGAAAAGAAGCGGAGTAATATGGTTTTAAAAAATAATGGGTAGATGACAAATAAAATTTCATCTTACTTAACAAGACGACTAAAACCGGTAAAATCATATTTCGATAAACGAAATCAAGCGTATCGACACCGGCGCCTGAAAAATTAATTAAGTAGGTCTCGCATAGCCGCTACCATCAAGAAAATTCCAAACATTATTGTATACATATACAGCTATAATAGCCACCATCTTCGCAGATCACAGTGGGACTTTTTTATCGAAATCTAAACGAGTATTCGACCAAAATTCAATGAAAAATGTCTCCATAAGTTATTATGATAAACGTATATTACAACAACTAATGGAACACTGTAAATTTAATTCGGGCAAAACGAATTGCATTTCAAAAATTTAGACTGAATAAAACATTCAGTGCTTAAAATTAGGGATGTCCCGGTGCCGCCTTCTTTGCCGGCGCAGGTGCCAACCTTGCATGACTTCTTCACCCATTACATATGAATTTTGTGTCCTTTTATCATTATCAATTATCTTTCTATAAGTGAGTTTGGTATATGATACTTACTGTTTCGTTTTTCACAGATAACATTCTTTAGTTAAGTTGAAAAATACAGTCTGGAGAACGATTACTTATACATATACTCCATTGATTTTGAGATGATCGATGCAGTAATCCTATCAAAGTAAGTATGAAAAAGCTAATAGAGCTAATTATTCTAATCAATGAAAAAAAATTTTGTCAGTGAGCAACAAACAGAACAGCCGAAAATTTCCTTCAATCAATCCCTCAAATAGAACTCAGGTATCGACGCAGTTCTGTCCAAATCGAAAGCATACATGTAATTGGGGGGGAAGTGCTATGGGACCCTCCCCCAGAAATCGTCGACCATATGGCTAGCCATTGGGCGACAGTCCCCCCATCAGGATTTTCCAATCCTATGGCTAGCCATATGGTATCCGTTGGAACCCCCATACTTTTGGTCGGAAAAATGTTAATTTTTTGATGAAAAATGTCAATTTTTGAACAAAAAATGGTCAAAAATGTGAATTTTCTGTGCGCTTCGCGCCATGAATACAGTTTTTCGGTCTTTTTCGAAAAAAATTACTATTTTTTGAACTATTTTTCGGACATTTTTCGCGGAAAAAATCGATTTTTTTCCTTGAGAGACCCCTCCCCCCAAAAATTTTAGGAATTACTGACCCGGCCCAGAAAAAGTCGTCCAACCCACCCCCCCCCCGACCTCGGGGCTCCGTTACATGTAAGTAAATAAGCTTGACGTTTTTCAATGATATCGGCCTTTCCCATTCTCAGATAGAAATTAAGCATTTTTAACATAAAAATTTCCGCCAAGCGAAAATTGCGTATCAAATCGTAGTTATTATCTAGTTTCCGCCGCATCTATCATGAATTAAATGGGCTATAGGCACTCTGCTGTAATATAAAACTTTTTTACCATTCTGACAACTAGTGATGTGCGTCGGATATCCGGACGGATATTTTGAAAAACGGATATCCGGATATTTTCACTGTTTAAAAAAGAAGTAAAGGTTACTGAGAAATAAGTTGCTACATTATCACACAAGTTTCAACAACGTAACAACAAAAGGTTCGAATTATATGTGTATATACTGTTCATATACTATTCACTGCAGGTTTTTTTACCAGGCGTCCCATTAGCATTCGGGCTAATGAAAAAATATTTCATTAGCACAGTTAGCACTGTTGACAAATAATACTTCGTTGGTGTCATTTTTAATGTGCGAGTTTGTCAATTCTGATAACATGCCTTTATTGTATTGACTCATGAAATTATGCTTCATATTGGCACTTTGAAAAGGAATAAGACTCTCATCTGATTCTAATTAAATCAGTTCATTCTTACATTATGCCCTTGATTAGTTGACCGAGAAGTAAATATTCAGTAGTTAGTTTGACGGTAATACTTTTAGGAATCGCTAAATTCGCATTCTGTTTCGATAAACGTTTACATCTTTTCATTGTATCTGGAACTATATATTTGTGAAAACGGTGATTTTTGATTTTTCACCACCGTTTTGTGATATTCTTAACTTTCTCCTCGAACTTTTTTCAAACATTTTCCCTTTCAGTCATTAGCACCGTGCTAAAAAAACCCTGTACTAAACCAATCTTAAACAAAGTGAGAATCCTACTGTAAAGCGTTGTGCAAACGACTTTAACAGTGATTAATGCAGTCCGTCTACGATTAAGAAGCATAAAAAAGATTATATAAAGCTCTGTTTACTTTGAAATTCTAAGGACATTGGACAGTGGAAGTCTAAAATATGGTTTAAAAGTAACTTTTCCTGAAAAGTCGCTAAGTTCTTAGAAGGCAGATTTTACCGGAGCTGTAGGATCCAATGATTCCAGAGTAAAATCCAGACCGAACAAATACAAGATCCGGATTCAACTCCAATATGTGACTAGATCTTCGGCAATTCAAGAGAGACGTAGCAAAAGCATGTCAATTTTTTGAATCTATCCACTGAAAAGCTTTTTCACTTTTCACTAAAACCGAGAAGAAAAAATGTGAAAAAGCTATACTTTTCCTGCAGTACTTCCTGAGATATTGCAGTCTAAAAAAGTAACATATTTTTATAACAATTACGGTCAACGTAAACATAACATGAAAATTATTGCACCTATTAAATATTATTGTGTAGTATTGTAGTTGACCCAGTGTATCATTACTATGTGACTTCTTTTTACTTCTGTGCAAACAACTTTAAAAATATCCGGATATCCGAAAGTGAAAAAAAAACACGGATATCCGGATATGAAAATTTCTTCGGGGCACATCACTACTGACAACCAATGAAACCAAAGCAAAATGCAACTATTGCACTAAAGAAATTATCCGAGGTGGTCTAGATGAACAAGACCTTGGGCGCAGCGGCTTCAATAAGTATTTGGGAGGCAACCTATTGACAGGATGATATGAAATATTTAGCCAAGTAAAAAGCTACAGAAAAAGTAAAATTAAGGTTCAAATAGGGAAAAAATACAAATTAGCGGCAATCGAATGATATTACAAACTAGTTTCATAGAAACTTGAGACGTTGACCATGATGGTTCAGAAGTTTTAGTTCAAAAAATCGTGAATTTTATTTGCTTTGATCAACAGTCATATCGGTTGCAGAAAATAAGGTTTTTTGTAGTTATTGAAACACGTTTCACCAAAATTCAAGTATCTGTGAAAAAACCTCAGGCACCGGTCGGTGCCAGATACCATGGTACCGGCGCCGGTGCCTGGGACATCCCAACTTAAAATATTAGAATCCATGACATAGTAAACAACAAAAATTCAACAATTTCTCGAGGTAAAATTACTAGAAATTTATAAATTTACGAAAAAACTAGCCGTTCCCCCATTACCGTAAACGTGTCCAACAGCCGATCGAACGTACGCCTTATAAACCGTACAAAAATAAGCGGCGCTTAAAACAGCAAGGAAAGCTAAAAATGCGATTATTATATGGCGCGACGTTTCCTGATCGAATTTTATCCAATGGCGAAAGCGGCTCGTCGCGGACGTTTTTATACCCAAAGAGCGGTTCCCGGAAGCGGAGCAATGCGATTTTACGATCCAGGGATATCTCAAAAAGTGTAAAAAATAATCGCGATGGGACGGATTCAATTTTTCACTATAAATCTGATCCGGAAACTTTGTTTCGGCGGATCTGAATCAAGAAAATGGATCATATATTAAGATATCCGTCCCACCCCTAAAATATAATCCCAAAAATTGAAATCTTTAGAAATCAAACAACAATTTACTTGTTCTTCATTTCCCTAAACTTTTGCAATTCAACCGATTGTCCGTTGTATTTATCATCAGGGTACGATTGAAAACCGAGCAAATTTCGACAGTACTCCAAGCTTTTCCGACTTCCGCTATAAATTTCGGCGCCGAGTTGTTTCATTTTAGTGCAAATATTCGAAGGGCGATTTTTCGCGCTCGTAGCGGCTACAACGACACCAATTTTTCCATTATTCGTAGTAAAACGATAATCGTTGTCATCGCCGTCGAATTTTTTTCTACCGGCGACGAGACGTCTCGTGATAGTCGCGTCTGACGACGACGATAATTTTTTCAGCCAAGATTGTTCGTCATTTAAAATCGAACGAAAATCGTCGACGATTTTTGAATCGTTGATTTTCGGTTTTATGATTGACGACGACGATGAGGAAAAAGCCATCGAGTTATCGTCGTTCGGAGAAAATGGAGGACGATCGACAATTTTTGGTTTAACGACGACATCTTCTTTAGAAGCCAACCGGGTGGCCGGAGGTAGTCTCGACGATCTTGGACCGCTCTTGTCTTTAATCAATGATTGTTTATCGATTTTCCCAAAATTGACACCATTCTTCGCGTCGATATTTAAACTTTGGTCGTCGAAAATAACAGGTAAACCGACACTTCTACGTGATGCAACTTTTTGCGATTGAGTAAGACGCGGAGGCGTCATCGATCGCCTCTTCGTCGTTACATCTTTTGCTAGTTTCGAACTTGAAGCGTCGTCGTTTTGCTTCAAAAGCTTCTCCAATTTTTTAATGTAAACGCTACGAGTGGAATTATTAATTGGGCCGAGATCGGTTAAACCCCGTGAAATCAATTCGTCCCGCAATTCGGCGTTGGATAAATTTTCAATAGCGAGCATCTGGAAAGAGAAAATGAAACTTTATATAAATTTTTATACGGAGATGGAGGGACAAACATTTTCAATTGAATCCTGTTGTGGATTCGGTTTTACTTATTTCAAAACCGCGGTTTCGATTTCGGTTCTACAGTTTTTTAACAGCTTATATTGTAGCTTATTTATCTCAGTGAAAATCGTATTTAAGCTTTAACAGATATTGAGAACATTTTTATAATGCTAAACTTATATCAAGTTTTTGATGCTAGAATTAAGGTTGGTAAAAACCCACTTTTCAGAATAGTGGGTTTTCTGGATTTTTGCTGGGTTCTGTAGGTTCCACTGGCCATTCCTACTTAAGATTACTCGTTGCAGACTTCGACTATTTTGACCGAATTTGAAGCAGGCCCGGATGTTCAGGCAGTTCTTACCATGTGCAAGATTTCGAATGTATAGAACGCTTTAGAAATGCTATATATTGTCAAAAACCAGAGGTCCCCAAGGTCAGATTTTTAAGGTAGGGGTAAAGTTGAAAATTTGCCCGTGTAGTGTAGCTAAATGTGCACCATACATGCACATAGGGGGGGTAGGGGAGGGCAAACCCCCATACCTGAGGCCCTGGCCACCCCCCCCCCGGCCAAAAAAATCGTCAAAACACCCTCCCCTGAACTTTTTTCGTGACAGCTTTTTTCATGATTTTTGTGCATATTTTGTATGAAAAACAGGCTTTTAGAACTTTTTTTGTTTTTTTTGCTCACACACCCCCCTACCCACCTGGGAAAAAGGTCCATGGACCCTCCCTCCCCCCGGAAAACTCTTGCCGTGCATGTCTGATGCGCACTAAACATATAATTCTGTCTCAGAATTGAGCAACCAGTGATTAATTTTTAGGTCTTTATGTAGGGGTAATACCCCCCTCATTCTCTCCCTATGCGGTAGTCTGTCAAGAACTCTCAACTTCTGACAATTCTTGAATCTTTTCATTCAAATGTGAGTCAAGCAATCATTGTGTTTAGAAATGAGAGAATGCAAATTTAGTAAAAGTTCTATCCATAAATGTAACGGAGTCCCGAGGTCTGGGGGGGTTGGGCCACTTTTTTTGGGCCGGGAGTCAGTAATTCCGGGGAGAGGGGTCTTTGAAGGAAAAAAATTTGATTTTTCACAAAAAAAGCCCGAAAAACATTTTAAAAATAGTAATTTTTGTCTAAAAAATGATAAAAATGTATTTATGGCGCGGAGCGCCGAGAAAATTGACGTTTTTGAGCATTTTTTGATCAAAAATTGACATTTTTCCGACCAAAAGTATGGGCGTCCATGGGCTACGCTATGGCTAGCTATATGGTAGCCCTAGGGACCCCCATAGTTTTAGTCGGAAAAATACTGAAAATGTCATTTTTTTCCTGAAAAATGTCAATTTTTGAACAAAAAATGGTCAAAAACGTCAATTTTGTTGGCGCTTTGCGCCATAAGTACATATTTTATCATTTTTTAGACGAAAATTACTACTCTTTGAACCGTTTTGCTGACATTTTTCATGAAAAAATCGAATTTTTTTCTTCAGGGACCCCTTCCCCCAAAATTTTGGGAAATACTGACCCCCGGCCCGAAAAAAGTGCTCCAACCCCCCCCCCCCCCAGACCTCGGAGCTCCGTTACATGTATGCATGTATTGTTCTATCAAGATATTGCGATTGATGAAGTGTATTGTATACATTTTCTATCATCATTCTTCAAACTAAATTCCAATTTATTCCAATCAATTATTGAAAAGCTTTGTTTATATTCGCCTCTAGAAATGCAACATTTCGAGAATGAATAATCGGTCAATGCGAAATTCGCTCACACAGAATGTTAGAAACTAGCTGAAGAAAGAGCTAAAAATTATTTTTCTATACGATTTTTTCTCCAGCTCAAAATTTTCAAACATTGCGAACATTAATTTAGAATTTTTCTAGACTGAAAGTTTGAAGCTTTAATTTGGGAATAATTGTTGAGAAGATTCTTTATTCGTGTCATAGAAAGGTCAGCAGCTGAGTAATTGGAAAGCTATTGAGTCATTCCATGTCAACTGTCCTGAGATCAGGAGTGAATTTTTATTTCGCAGTTCATTTTGAAACCACTGCATCCAATGATCAAATTGTAATCGTCAATAGGCAGCTCACTAATTAATTGCGGGCCATTCTTTCCATGGGTGAATCTGGTAATATGGAAGGCAAAAATATCTAATCACCCAATGGTGCATTGACTACGTTCTGAGTCCACATTGTCAATATTGGTCAATCTATGTTGTTGATGGTTGAACAACTCAATAAACTGGATTAGGATAACAATGATGAAATGAACTGCAGTAGGATGCATGGATAAAGCAAATGATGAATTATAGCCAGATTGCTGCTTAAATATTGTGAACTCAGGGTACAAGAGTCACATGGCACATTCTAGAATACAATCCAGAAAATTTTGGAAGGTTCTAGTAAAATTGATGTAAAACAACAGCGTCTGCACATCACATTGCGTGTTTATACTGTAGTGAGTAACACACTTATATAAAATGCAAACCTTTCTTGTGTACTTCTGATAAAGCCTAGATGTCCTCGTTTATACGACATCAGTATGACTCGCTTCGAATCTGTATGCCGAAATGGACATCATGCACATAGTGAAACATAGGATTGTTTTGAAGCAAATAAAAACCATTTATGGAAAAAACTGTTTTGATTCAACGGAATTCTTGAAGTAAAAAATATGCTCTTTCCAATGGCAGTAAAAATAAAAAGATCGAAGGTGGGCTCAATAGAAAAATTCGGCTTCGAAAATCAGAATAAATTTACATTTTCTTATCAAGCCCTTCACATTGAGCCTAATAACTTTTTGATGTCCTTGCCAAAAAATTATAATACCGTTCAGGTATGCTGATACCCTGGTCCTCAATCTTTTCTGTTGAAGCTGTAGATAGCCATAGTTTGATCCGAATTCTCCACGACCAATTTTGCATGGCACCAGTGTTTTTTTAGCACGGCGCTAATCAAACATGCGCCGCGCTAATGAAAAATGTTGGTCATTAGCGCCGAGCGCTAATGACCGAATTTTCGTTTCAGAATTTACAATCATGAATATACAAGGCCGTTGGGACTTTATCATATGTCGATTTCGTGTCTCTCACAGGGATAAATCTCAAAATTTTTCGGCGCTTCGCGCCGGTTAATGAGTATAAGTCATTGTTTTCTATCCGACATGGCCATTAGCATTATCTACTTCCACTTACTACTTAACATTCAGCAGTTTCAATCAACTGAATTGTACCTCATCTCTTTTTCTTTAGTAACAAGAAAACATTTTGCCGATAAATGAGATTTTCCATCAATCTTTATAATTTTTTCTCTCGTCTCGTTTAGAGCACGTTTTTCTCCTCAATGAGCTCTTTTAGGGAACAAAGTCTGGGAATAAGCAAAAAATTTTGGGAATTTTTTTCATAAGAAAAATTTTTCTTCACTTCAAAACCGAAAAGATTCATTTTGGTGAATTTCAGAAGGTCAAAACCTCAATTTTTTCGCCGGTCATGAGTATAACAGTCATTGCTTTCTATCAGGCGCGGCCGTTACGCTGCGTTACCGCTGCTGTGAGGTTGTCTACACAGCAAAAATGACCTGCTGATCTGAAATATTTATCAAATGCTATACTCTGATCAAATTCACCCCACTTTACCTTATGTATGTTCAGAATCATTACCAGAATGCTTTAAAACGCTCAAAAACGCTTAAATAAAGCGTTTATGAGCATTTTCAAGCGAAAAAACGGGGATTTTAAAACCAAAAAATTTTTTTCCACATGTGGAAAAAAAATTTGACCCCTTTCCACATTTGTGGAAAGAAGTTCGTGGAAAAAACAGTGTTGCACAGCCTGAAATTTGGTTGCTGTGTGCATACCTGTAAGAGGTCCGACCAGTTGGGGGGGGGGAAATCCGAAATTTTAGTGGAGGGAGTCGAAAAATGTCGAAATTTTTCCCAAAAAGGCCAAAAACATACACTTTTTTGCCAATTTTTTTAATTTTTTCCAAACTAGGGGGGTTGGGTATATGGTTGGCCAGGTTTGGGGGGTCCATCCCCCCAACCCCCGCCCCAGGTACAGGCATGAACCCCCTCACCAATTACAGGTATAGCTGTGTGCGAAAAAAACCCTGCCGAGAAAAATGTTAGTTTTCATTCCTCAACAAACAATACAGGATCAAACATTTATCCATAACTAGTTTATTAGAAAATGCCCCGATGGGGCAGAGAAAAGGAGAATATACTTGCTTCGACAGTTGCCATGGTAGAAAAAGAAGTGGACTAGATTTTTTAGAACTTGGGTCAAAGTTGGAAAAAATTCACTTCCTTTATATTGGATTTTCATTCTTTCTCGAAAAAAATTGTCTATGTCTGTGAAAAAGTATATTCCGCAGCATCGTGCATTTTGTCCTTCAACTGGCATCAACTACAGTAAAATTTTTCAATATGAAAATTATATGCACCTGACTTCAAGTGTAAAGAAATGGTAAACCAATAGCATTCTAACACCCGACCGATTCAAAGCTCCTGCCTCTGACTCTAGCCGAAAAATAGCGAGGGAGGCACATTATAGTCATTTTCAGAACTATACAGGAACCTGAGGTTCGTTGCACTAACCCAACATGAGGATAATCTCAACATCGGGATTAAATTGATGATCCTGAGTTTAAGCTATTCACAATGTCCAAATTATTTTCTTCCAATGCACAAATCATACTCACTTCAGGATTAACTAAAAACTGAGGTTTAAGTTCGGGTTTGGGAATTGCAGAAATTTTTATATTTATTTGCTTTAGAGATAAGAAAATTATGCGAAAATTTTAGTGCAACCCGACAGCTCGAGCTGGGGATAATCTCGACGTTGAGCTCGTTATGATCCCGATGACATTCAAATTATACCGAACTTGAGATCAAACCGAGTGGCCTTTTTGTTCGAGATTGAGCTTGAGCTCAGACCCCTTTAGTGCAACTGGGATTTGGTTACAGTCATTGGGCACCGATCTGTAAATAGGATTCAGCCATGCATATATTAGGGGTGTGCGCCAATCCCGTATCCGGTTCTCCCCGACTCTAATCGAAGCGACAAAGATGGGTGAAATTGCTTCCCATTTGCAATCCCGAAAAAAGCGCTCTTTCTGCAAATTTCTGTTTAAATCCAAAAACTGTGAATGATGCTATTTTGTTGAATAGTTAAATAGAAGAGAATAAATTTGTTTATAGCTTGTAATCAGTTGAACTTACGGAGTGAATTCTATATGATATGTTATATAAAATGAGTGAATGAAACGTATCTTGCACAATCGATTTAGTTCTTAGAAGACTTTGTGCAGTATCTCTTTTTCTAAAAAAGCTGAATGGGATTTTATGTGCCACTTTTCCTCAGTTGATTCCTTTTGTTGACACCAAATTCAGTAAAAATGTTTAACACAGTTGGAAGCAAACATGTGTGAGAGGGGACATGGGGGGTATAAACTTCCACAAGGGTTTTGAAACTGGAAAATTTGTTATGCAAAAAATTTTTTGGTCAACTTTTTTTGAATTTTTTGTCTCACAAAATGCTAAAACACCAGGGTCCACGCCTGTACCCTCCTAAAAATTTCAGAGATGCACATTGGTTAGAAAGTGTGTTGATGCACTCAGCTGCAGAATATACTTTTTCACAGACATAGACAATTTTTTTGAGAAAGAATCAAAATTCAATATAAAGAAAGTGAATTTTTTCCAACTTTGACCCAAGTTCTCAAAAATCTAGTCCACTTCTTTTTCTACCATGGCAACTGTCGAAGCAAGTATATTCTCCTTTTTTCTGCCCCATCGGGGCATTTTCTAATAAACTAGTTCACCTCTTTTTAGTGGGCCTCAACCATGCACGAAAACTTTCATAGAAGCACATTGAAGTTTTAAATTTGGTCATCTGCACTTCAAAAAAACAATAAAAAAAACTTCAAGCAACGAATTCTCACCTCTGGCAAAAGTAAAGGATGTGTAAACCGCATAGTACTTAAAAAACGTTGTAAAGATACTGAAAGGTGACCATATCTATTGAATTTCTCATGGTTGAGAATCCTTCAACCCAAAAAAATCGCAGAAATACCTTTGTTTACACAAATGACTTTTTTCGTGTAAACTGACTCCGTTCATTGAATTTCCCATGGTCAGAAACATCTTCCCTCAAAAATCGCAGAAATACATTTGTTTACACTCAATATGAATTAGTGTGTAAAGTGATCACTTCCATTAAATTCCCAGTGGTCGAAAACCCCTCCCACAAAAAACTCACGAAAACAGGCTTGGTTAAATCCGGAATAATTTTTTTGTGTAAAGTGACACATCCATTGAATTCCCCGCAGTCGAAAACCCCTTCCATAAAAATCACGAAAATACGATTGTTTACACCCGCGATAGTTTTTTTTGTAAGATGATCGCATTCATCAAATTCTCCGTGATCAAAAACCCCTTCCAGCAAAAAATCACGAAAATACGTTTGTTTACAACCGGGATAAGTTCTTGTGTAAAGTGATCGCATTCATCAAATTCCCCGTGGTCGAAAACCCCTTCCAGCAAAAAATCACGAAAATACGTTTGTTTACACACGGGATAATTTTCGGTGTAAAGTGATCACATTCATTGAATTCCTCGTGGTCGAAAATCCCCTCCACAAGAAAATTACGGCAGTACGCTTGTTTACACTGTGGATAATTTTTTTTGTGTAAAGTGAGGACGTCTATTGAATTCCCCGCGGTCGAAAACTCCCTTTACTGAAAAATCACGGAAATACGCTTGTTTACACCCGGGATAATTTTTCGTGTAAAGTGACCGTGTCCATAAAATTCCCAATAGTCGAAAACCCTTGCAGCCCAAAAATCCCAATAAGGCTACAGGTATATTTGAAACTGCAAAAAAATTGGTAGTGCATTATGCTGCAAAAAATTTTTTTTTGAACCCATAAGTATTATATAACAAAATTGGGGAATTTGGCGTTTTCCGGGACTTTGGACAACCATATAATTGAATTGAGGCCATATTTCAAAAAAAGAAAAATTCGCATTTGAGATTACACCCCCAAGATGCTTAGGCCGAAGTATGGAGGTTGGATATGGCACACCGATTGCTGGGCATGGTGGAACTGGGGGGCCTTAAAAAGTGCGTTTTTTACCTGTTTTTGGGGCCCCACCGAGCACCACTTGCAGATAGAGGCGAAATGACAAAAGGCACCCCATAGTTTGCCCTTACGCCCGATATTATGCAAAAAACCCGAAGGTTCTAGCTCTTACCGTTTTGGCTCTAGAGGGGGGGACATGAAATTTGGGGGCCAAGTATATTATAGGTTAACGCTGTCGCGCCACCTATGATATGTTGATAATTAGAACCTATAAGCACCAACTAGTAGAATGACTTTTTCTAACCGCGCACTAGAATATCATAAAAAATTATAAATGAATTGAAACCTGGCGCATAGCGCCGGAAAATTTTCACTTTTTTCCATTTTAGATTGCATAAAAATGCATCTCCGGACAGAAAACCCTAACACCTAATCGAAAGAGCAGTTCGGCCTCAAGTTGCACTGTGCAACTTGGCAGAAAAATTTGGTTGCACAGACGGAAATTTGGTTGCTGTGTGCAAAACAAAAACCCTGGACCGGAAAAAACACTGTATAGCAGTGTTTTTTTGTGCCAAAACATGGTTTTTGGCACAAAAAAAAATTTGAAATGGCACAAAAAATTTTGACCGTTTGTGCCAATTGGCACAAAATTTTTGGCTGATCAAACATTAAACTTCCTTGATTTTTAGACGTTTTAAGGACTGAAAAAGTAAAACAATTTCGGCGCATCGCGCCGAATCAATCAATATAATAATGTTTCCTACTCGTATATTTGACCCGAACGCTAACGATTTCTCTTCAAAGAGTGTATTAGTATTGTTGCAGCAAACTTTATAGGCTGTCAATGACTGATGAATGAAAAGAAATTCTGAATATTCTCTGTTCATTCAGTCAGATTCGGAATTTAAAACTGAAATTGTTACTTTCTGTGTTTGATTGATTCAAATCGAAAAATCGATATCATTAGTACAATGTTTGGACCGAAAATTCGCACAATTTTCAACTTTATTTCCTCTAGTTTTACATTGTTGTTAAATATATATTACTTAGATATTCTTAGTCGGAAATTGAATCAATTTGATCATCAATTCTAGAGCCTAAACTTTATCAGCATTGGATTTCTTTTTGAGTCGCCGCGAAGTATTTTTTTGCACAGTTTTTTCTTATCTCACTGACATGATTAGCTGAAAAATAGGTTAGGCTGGACACGATTTTTACAAAAAAATTATTGAGGTTAAAGGTAGCTTTAATTAGGTTATATTTTTATCAAACTTCTAGCCTAAAATCTTTCCGCAGTTTTCATATACATATGTTTCTAGTACAAAAAAATTTTTTGTGCCATTGGCACAAATTTTTTTGGCAGTGTTGCCAAGTAGTCGCCTTCAAAAACCTCAATTTTTCCGCCAAAAAACCTCAATCGTTCCAAAAAACCTAGAAAACCTCAAAAATTTTTGAAATCCCTAGAAAAACCCCAATTTTTGAAAACATAGAATAAATTTAATTCAGAGGTAAAAAAAATAAATCAAACATAAGTTTATCAAGAATCAACAACTTTATTCAGCCGCTAGCTGTAGAATTTTCTTTAATGTATAAAATTATCAGAGATCACACTTGAATTGACAAAAATGATTTCTTTATGCTAAACTCTAATGACAACACTCGTCGCCAACATGATTTCAAGCTCATTACTGGCAAAGCTAAAACCAATTTGAGATTATATGATTTTTGTAACAGGTATATCAATATATGGAATAACCTTCCTTCAGATGCTATCAATTCTTCCAGTCTGCAATGTTTCAAGAACAAAATTATAAAAATCGATTTTTCCGAATTCCATGGGGGGACGCGTTAGTTCGTTACACCTTGTAACCTGCGCTTCCTAGACTAATCGAACTTGTCTTTGCAGTAATTTGTTCATTTCGAATTTACATTACGTTGAAACTTTCGTTCTGTTTTATTTCCGTTATTTTTAACCTTGTCTAATTTCTGGATGTTTTTTTTCTCGCTATCTTTGTGTATTTTCTTTTTACATTTGTTCCGTCTTAAAAATGTTTTTAGTGTTTCATCGTAATACTCAATGGATTTGTTTATATCTGCTTTCTTTTGTCTTCGACTAGTAAACATCATCATCATCATCATTATCATCATCATCAGAATTTCATCTTCATCATCACATTCAGCTGATTGCTGCACCAAACTGTTTAAATGATCATACATGCCTGACGTAAATTTTTTCTACATAGGGTTTGTTACAGTAAAAAATTTGCAACTTTCCTTCTTTAAAGCCAAGCCATATCACACACATAGAATACTGTCCAACAACACCGTCAGAAAATTGTGGGTTTCAAACTTCAAAGATCAAACTAGATTAAACATGTTGTATGTTTCAACTTTGAAAAGATTCACAAATTTAGTTAGAAGCTTCTTAAATGAAGCCTAAGACCCAGCTTGCAGTGCTTGCACAAATACAACATAAAATCTCTAACTTATAAGCCTCCTAATCCTAATTCTAATCCATACTCAGTGATTTTTTTCTGCGCCGAGCAAAATTTTTCCCATATTTCCCGAAGTCGTTTTTTCCACTAAAAAATGCTTATAGATTCTTTATTTATGTGTTTCTGAACTTTTTCAAACGATCTTGTGTTTTTAGAGCCGTTAATTTATCAAAATTGAGGGAAAAAATTAAATTTTCGAGTTTCATCCAGGTCTAATCTACAAGAATGTGGAACAAATTTTCCAGCAAACTATCTAGGAGCATACTGACTTTGAATTACATGAGAAATCGATGCTTAAGTCCTTTATGATGTCAAGTGAGAGCCCAAAAAGATATTAATCTTTCCAGCACCAAGCGACAGAAATTTTTTTTGGGTATTGACATTCTGCGATGTTGGAAAATCAATTTTCCGAACACTTATTTCAAGAATTAGATTCGGATTTTGTGTTCAAAACTTGTAATTTCTAGTATTTTATTGTTTGAAAAATTTCAAAACCAGTAATTTATTCGTAAACTCTCATGAACTTGACTGAAAAGAAATGAGTAAGAAGAGTAGAAATTTCCGAAAACTACTTCCATGAAGCTTTTGAATTGATTTCACATTAAGAAAAGAATAGTCGCTGCAAGAAGTTTAGAGACTTGACGTATTAATCTTTGTCAAAAAATGTGTCAAGGAAAAAATGTGAATCTTCATTAAATTTCGAGATAAAATATTGAAGATTACCAATTGAATCAAACATAAGATAATATACGTTTGATGAAAACTGTTATATGTAGATAAAGTGATAAGTGAAGGTAGACACGCTAAAAGCCGCGCCTGATCTAGGTAATACATAATGTTTATGGAAGTTATAACTGGCGCGAAGCCCCGGAAAATTTTGAGATAATGACCATCTAAAATGCGCCAAAATACATTTTTTCCGTATCAGAAACCCAAATTTTTTCTTTAAAAAACGATTTGGGGGAAAAACACCGCCTGCTACAATAGAATAATAGTGAATATAGTGAAAATGCAAATTAAATGTGTAATTCAATGTTAAATTTGAACGAATTTATAGTTTTTTACTAGGCATTTTAAAATCTTAAAATAATAAAAATAATTGATTTTAAAGGTTGAGAATCAATGACTGACACATTATAGAAGAATATATGTGATCAAACACAAGACTCAAACAATGCTGCACCAGTGCAGAAATTACAAAATAAAAATTTTGCACAAAGCCTAAAAAGTCTGCATTGCGTAGAAAAAAACACTGTCCATACTTATAATAAGCCTGCTTAGTTGAAAGCTAAAACGTAGACTTCAATCCCAAGGTGAATTCTCGGCCGAGTTCGATGATAATGATCAAGAGTAAGAGGGTCAGGGTTGGAAAAGATGGGTTTTTAGGGTTTTGAGTTTCTTGGATTTTAATCATCAAATTTTGGATTTTTTGGTTTACGTCTACAAAAACGAAAAAAAAGGAAAAGAAAAAGAAAAAGAAAAAGAAGAAAAAAAAGTTTACTAAAATTTTTCATTTATTTTGGTAAACTTGGATTATAAAACTTTTAAACGATTTATTATACTTAAGAGCATCGTACATACTAGGCCATTTCAAACTTGTTTCTGCCCAAAAAGTTGAACTTTTTAAAAACTAAATTTTTAGCGGCTCATCGGAAGAGATAGTCATAAGTTTTTCGTGTTATTTTAATCGAATTTTAAGTGCATTTGATTATGTTTTATGTATCTAATCATGCTTCAAATATTCCCTATGGCGCTTATCAAGTTTAGTGCTGTAAATTATTTACACTATATAGAATATACACATAAGTAAATTGTGCCTAAGCCAGAGCCTAAGCCTAAGCCCAATGGTAAGACTAATTCTGATTGCCCAAGCAACAATCAATTGAATGAAGGTCTCACCAGTCGATAAGTATCAGTTGTGACTACCTGGCCTGGCACTAAACTTGACTAGTGCCATTCCTATTAATGTCTTGAAATGAGTAAAAAATAAAACTCACATCACATTAAACTAAAAGGCCCACAATAAACCAAAGAAACCCCAGCAAAAAGCCCATAAAATTCAAAAGTTCAAATTTTGAGGAACTGTTTATTCAATCTCTGAAAGAATCTGCAGTGTGCACTCCGCCCCAAACCATACCTGTAAGACCTCCGACCAGTTGGGGGGGGGGGGGTAAATCCGAAATTTGGGGGGGGGGTAGGAAAAAGTCGAAATTTTTCCCAAAAAAGGCCAAAAAACATACACTTTTTTGAAAATTTTTTTAATTTTTTCCAAACTGGGGGGGGGGTTGAGGGGGGAAAATGATTTTGGGTACAGGGTTGGCCGAGTTGGGGGGTCCCCCCCCCCCCCAACCCCCCCCCCAAGTACAGGTATGCCCCAAACATGTCAACAGAGTATTTTTACACCAAACCAATGTGTTTTTCCCCAAAACGTTTATATTTTGGGAAAAAAAGTTTTGGAAAAAAGGGAAATATTTTTAGCACTATTAGCCAAATGGGGAAAAAGTTTTTATCTAACTTCCCCTAGATGCACTTTAATGCACTTTAATGGGGTAAAATAGTTACTTTTGGCCGCTTCGCAGCATTATATAAAACACCAAATAAATTAGCACATGTTTTTATGTACCTCAGCCGCGATTTATCAAATTTCAATGTGTTTCAGTGCTTTTATACCCTAAATTCATTCAGTTTTATTATTACTTTGGCGAAACATTTTTAGGGTCTGAAAAATTTTTTGGAAAAAAACACGCTGCACCAAAAGCCAAAATTCGGTAATTAAGCCAAAAATATGCTAATTCAATTGTAAATTACACAAACTGGCCACACCATTCAATTAATATTCATTTCAATCTTCATTTTTTCAATTTCATCACGCTTTTTCTCTTTTTTTTATACAGTAATTCTCCATCAAGCACACAAAATTCAAACAAGCCAATTCGTTGAAAACAGTGTTTTTTTTTTGTGCCAAAACATGGTTTTTGGCACAAAAAAATTTGGAATGGCACAAAAAATTTTGAGCGTTTGTGCCAATTGGCACAAATTTTTTGGCTGGTCAAACATTAAATTTCCTTGATTTTTAGACGTTTTAGGGGCTGAAAATGCAAAAATTTTTCGGCGCTTCGCGCCGAATCAATGAATATAATATTTCCTATTCGTATATTTGACCCGAACGCGAACGATTTCTCTTTGAACAGTGTATTAGTATCGTTGCAGCAAACTTTATAGGCTGTCAAGTGTCAAGACAGATGAGTGAAAAGAAATTCTGAATATTCTCTCTTCATTCAGTCAGATTCGGACTTAAAACTGAAATTGTTACTTTTTGTGTTTGATTGTTTCAAATTGAAAAATTGATATCGTTGATAATGGCACAATGTTTCGATCGAAAATCCACACGATTTTCGACTTTATTTTCTCTAGTCCTTACACGGTTGTTAAATATACATAACATAGATATTCGTTCGTAGTCGAAAATTGAATCAATTTGAACTTCCTGAACAATTCTAGAGCTATTTAAATTGTCTCAGCATTCCATTTCTTTTTGGAATTTCGTGAACTATTTTGTTGCACAGTTTTTTCTCTTCTCAATGACATGGTCAGCTGAAAAATAGGTTGGGCACGATTTTTTCAAAAAATTAATGCGTTAAACAATAACTTTTTATCAAACTTTTGGCCTAAAACCTTTCCGCAGTTTTCAGCAAGTCTCTAGTAGAAAAAAAATTTTGTGCCATTGGCACAAATTTTTTTGGCCTCTTGTGCCAATTGGCACAAATGTCCGTGCACAAAAAAAAAACGCTGGTTGAAAAACCCACAAAACCTCAAAAATAAAAATAAAAAACCCCTGAAACAAAAATCCCCTAGAAAAACCTCAACGCCATCAAAAAACCCCTAGATTTGAGGAAAAACCCCTCACTTCGCAACACTGTTTTTTGGCCTTTTGTGCCAATTGGCACAAATGTCCGTGCACAAAAAAACGCTGCTGTATAGAAATTACTCGAAATATTACTGTATGATTTATTTCTGAGAACGACATCCTTACACAATGTGTAACGTGCAGATCGAATAATAAATTATCATTATTGACGCAACTCCGATACAGAACTCAATAATTGATCAACCGCACATTTCCCTGCGAATTTGTAATATGATAATGTGCAATAATATTTTTGAGTATCGAGTGCAAACACGTATGTTTTGCAGCATAACCGAATATTTATAAGTTATATAAGTATAGTTTTTATTTTGAACACTTGTGTCAAACATTTTATTTTAAGTAATAGGCTATTTTTTGTTGATAGGAACACATCAGTCTCAGATTCTCAGTACGACTAATATTTGGCCTTCCTTCCCGATTTATTTTCACCATGTATCAACGGGCTTGGGTTCGTTTCTGAACAATAACTCATTTAATTTAAAATGATAGACGCAATGAAAACTAAAAAAGTTGGTTCAATTTGATACGTAATTTCCACTTGTTGAAAGCGTATTAGCTGTACTATAATCATTTGTTTCATCAGTATGAAAGTTTTAGGTGGTTGAGACACTGTTATATTTTCTGATGTCGAAATTTGATGCGAAGATTGTGGTGAAATTTGTCGAGTCTGTATTGACTGCAAATTACCCATCAGATAATAATAATGCTTTTCAATTATTTTTTCTATCTTGATGTAGTCAGAACTACATAAAGAAATATTCACTACATCTCTCTGATAATTTCGACTATCACGATTGTAAAATCGATATTTCTGTCAGAATTCTGGTTCTGACTTTGTATGTACGCGTATTTTGTTGAAAATGAGAATGCCTATCATACATGCACGTGGGCGGGGGGGGGTTTGGGGGGTTTTGACCCCCAGCAGATTTGACTCCCCTAGCAATGATTGAGAAGTTGACGAAGGAAAATGATCAAGAGAGAAGAGAAAGTCGTCATAAAAATGGAAATGATCCTCTAGTTTAACAATTTTTCTAAGCAAAGCTTACTTGATTCCGAAAGTAACATTAAAACTGTAAAAAGTGTTGTTTAAGCAAATTATTTAATATATCTGACTAATATAGTTGTGAGAATATGCTGTTCGGATGTTAGAAAACCTTTCTAAGACCTTTCTCTTCATTATCAAGAATGAAAAAAATTGTATTCCACCCTCCCCCCCCCTGTCCTGGCTGACCCCCAGCAGAATTTCTATGCTGTGCATGTGTCACGTGCCACTCAATTCCCCAACGTCACGTGATTCCGATCATGCCAATATTTTGTTTTTCTTCATAATTCGTTTATTACTCATTCATGTTTTTGTTTATTTCATTTTTGCACATGCATTTTGTGTTCGTTTTATATTTTTCATGCATTTCTATGTTTCGTTTTGTTATATTTTTATGAACGCGGGCTACAGTAGGCCTTTAGCTAAAAACTTCCGCCAGTCGTGCTCCACGAGCACATGGCTATTTTTGGTGCATCCATGCACCTCTTATCATCAAAAATTAGCGTCGTTTTTGTTACGCAAAAACGACTAGCTAAGAAGTTTAGCTAAAGACGTTCATATGCTTAGCATAGGCACTGCAGTCGGCCTCAGTGCTAAATGCATGTGAACGAAAAATGTCTATGTGCTCATAGGCATCTTCTGCATCGTGTCTAGCTGCAGAAGTTAGCTGGGACGCCGAGAAACTCCACCCAAGCTGCAGCTGTAGCCAAACATGTCCTTAAAAGGACATGTTTCTTTAGTTTTTCGCTCATTCTTGGGTTCACCAAGCTTCCGTCCGGTTGTAACTTCGTGTCCGCCGCCTTTCGCTAATTTGCATAATTTTATATACACCTGTGCGTCCGCCGCCTTATTGCCAATAAATTTGCATAAATTTATATCCCTTTACGGCGTCCGCCGCTTACCCGTCTACAGTACCCCCCTGCCCATCAGTGCCAGGTGTCCGACCGCCCCCGGTTCCTGAAGAAAACGTTGGAGAATCGCCTCCGGCTCGCCGCCGCTCGCCGCTAGGACTCGTGTGGATCGCATCCCCGCTCCAGTGCCAGAAGACCGAAAGTATCCAGGGACTTGCCGCCCGTTTCGTCGAATCGCTTGAGAAACAGGACTAGGTGAGTCTTCTCAGGGGATTATTGTTATTTGTGGGGTATTTGTTGGGGAATCCTTCCTAAGTCGGTTTCCCAAGTTTTCCACAGATAAGTAGGGCCTCTACCTCTCAGTTTCGGGCTAAAAAGGGGCTGTCTGGTTCCTAACCGGGTCCCACAAATTAGGTCATTTTACGGGTGACCCTGTCCCCACTCTCACTGAGTAGGACTCGGGGATTGTCGCACCTAGCCTGGCAGCGTTGTCCATTACCCTACAGCAAGACCCCAAGGACAACACCAGAGAACCAACTATAGACCTCTCTATAGCCACCATTCGCCAGGTTAGGCCCCAACGCCAACCAGGGAAGCCTGGGGAAAATGCCAGTATCCATCAGGAGTCACAGCCTATTACTCACTGTAATAGGATCAATCTGATATGGTTCACCATCAATGTGACGTCTAAAACACAGTATTACCTGATGAGATACCCAAACCTCCCCAGCTCTCCCAAATCCATGGGTCATACACGATCCAGGCTTAAGATGTGACATGGCGAGGCTGGAAAATCGACCTTAAGTCTGGCACTCACCCTTAAGTGCAAAAACTTCACCCTTGGGTCGGAACTACCCCCAGGTCGGGTCAATTCCCATTTTAAGTCGGACAAGCCCCCTTAAAATCGGGTACTAGCCATCCAATGAGTCGGAGACCCCGCCGATTCGGGTTTACTGCCTAATGGGTCGGGAATGTCCCTTATTTCGGATTACCGCTACTGTAGGTCGGCAACCCCCCCCCCCCTCAAGTCGCGTGTTATCACTGTAAGTTGGAAATCTTTCCTGTGCCACCGAGAGTTATTACTGTAAGACGGGATTTGCCCTTAGGAGTGATCTAAATGTGATCTATATGTGTAAATAATTATCTCATGCGTGTGTATTGCCCCTATGAGTAATAAATTCCCCCTGCGTCGAGTTAAATGTCCTCAGAGTTGAGTTATATATCGAGTATTCTGTATTTCTCCTCTGATTAATCCTGTACATTCTGCATACTTAATCTGTGTTGTAAACTACCTTATTTGTCTCTTTTCCCTTTATTTTCCCCCCCTCTCTCCGTTTGGGTGGTATACTGTAGCCCTCAGGGTGGGTGCCGTTACAGTACGCCTGTGCCCATTCCCGTACTGTAACTACAGTATACCCATACGCGAGTACTGGTATCACAGCTGTAGGGGTTGACGGCCTCTCCTGACTGTTGGTGGTCCATGACCCCATGATACCATACACCCTCCACGTATGATTCTGGACGTCATACGTGGCTGTGATCTGTTAATTGTGTACAGTATTTTTGTATGTCGGCAGGCGGAAACTGTCGGAATTGCTCACTTTTCCGGCCCAAAAATTTTTACACCACTGTTTACACATTTAACACGCGTATGTCCAAATCTCGTATTCCCCGTTTTTGGTTATTTTTCCCTCCAATTCTTTTCTCGGTCATCTGAGCGGTGTCAAAAAAAAAAAAAAATTTTCTGTTTTCTGATGCCACCGCTACAGTATGACACCCTTACGTAAGTTCCTCTATCTTTCTCATTTCTACTTACTGTAAGGTCACTTCTCTTCTCTTCTCGGGTTGTTGCATCTAGACCATAGACTTTACGGGTCATGCTCTTTGACGTCAGCAACGACAATGTTACGGGTTGTTGTTGTTGTGTGGTTCAGCCTCACCGATGCAACCACTGAGGTCTGCAACAGCCGCTTCACTTGCTGTTGCTTTAAGGGGTGAGTAGCCCTCCGGGTTCTACTGCTGACGTCAGCAACGGTGACATTACGTGTTGTTGTTTGAGTTAATACTCCTGCAGTACTGACTTCTGACGTCTGCAACAGCTGAAGCATACGTTGTCGCAACAGGTTCGGCTGGTTCCTTGCACCCCATCTGTGACGTCAGCAATGGTGACGCACCGTGTCACTATTCAAAGATGTGCAGGTCTTACGGGTGCCACATCTTACGTCTGCCACAACTGCATCTCATGTCATTGACTTAAGGTATCAGACCCTCGGTCCCACCTTTTGACGTCAGCAACGGCACCATCACGTGTTGCTGTAGACCGATAGTTGGCTTCACGGCCCTATTGCTGACGTCAGCAATGACAACGTCTCATGTTCTCGCAGCAGGAATTGAGGTTACATGACCCTATTTCTGACATCCGCAATGGTAACATTACGTGCTACCGCAGGGGTTTTGCTGGCCTTAGGCACTCACCCCTGGTGTCTGCAATTGCGGCATGATACTTGAATACTCTTATCCCAGGCACCTGCAGTCAGCACCAAGGTCATGTGTTGGTTCATACCCCTACCTTTTGACATCAGCACCAGGTTACTGTCGGCCCTATGAGTATTCCACTTGAGTTGTAGGCGGTCGCTGGCGCATGGTCCTATCACCTACCTCTCTTGTCAAAGGGTTCGTGTGTGTCTGGGGACTGATGCCTGGGAAACATCAGTCCACATACATACACCACCTGAGATGCTATCTAGTCTGCGTAGTGATCAGGTTGTCCGCCCGGGTAGCGGCACTGTTGATCAGCACGTGACTGCTTTCAAGCTTTAACTGCAGGTTTGAACGAGTTACACTCGGCCTCAGCTGGGTTGGTTGTTTGACTCCTGTAGATGGTAGGCATTTGCAGTCAGTACTGCCTGTGTCTGACGTCTGCAAGGGTTTAGCAATCTTCTTGTAAATTGCTTATCTAAATTCACTCATTCTCTTTCATCTCATCGAGCTGTCATACATAGATCTTCTTTAGTGTCCCCGCCGTAGTGGTTCCCGAGGGACCGCGGCACAGCCTCCAGTTGGGCCTAGAGTGTATAGGACCCCCTGTCATATTCTATTCACTTGAACGCCTTCGTTAACTGGCTTAACGATGCCCGCGCTAGAGTCGCCACTGACCCAGAGTCCGCCTCCGCGGTCCACTCCCTGTTAGTCATGTAATGTAATAGGCACCGTTGAGTCCGCCTCAGCGAAGGTATTGAGTACGCCTCGATACATAACTGAGTCCGCCTCAGTTATTTTACACTCATATTCACCCAGGGACACCTTGTACCCGTGATCCCTTAGATGTTTTCGGGTGCGCCCTCAAAACATCCAGAGTAATTCATTTTAACTGACTGAGTGTGTCAGAATAGCACCCTTGGTACCCGTGCTCCTTCTCTCTTCCACTATGTGACCTGCGAGCCTCATTTCATCTCAGTGATCGGCAACCCGGCCACCAGCTGTATATAATACTCCTGGAGAGTGTCCGTTCTGTTCGGAATGCGGGCTCCCATTTCGGACACGGCTGTAAGTTACTTGCGAATGTCGTCCAGCACGGAACCTCTGTATAGTCCATCACACTGTACAGAGATCGCAATCGCTCCTGGCGAGTGAGGCCGTTGCGTAACTGCGCGGCCCCTTTGCGTAACTGGGTTTGTAAATTAGTTTTGTCCCTATTTATTGCTCCCTTTTAAGTTCACTTTCAGTTGTCCACATCCTTTTCACTTTATGCCACTTTATGCGCTACTCCTGGTGAGTAGGATCTTGCCGGCTACGAGTCCGCTTCGCCCCATGGTTTGTAAACTAGTACAAACGGTCGAACCTCCAGGAAAAATCCCTCCTGAGCGGGTTCATCCGTCATCTTATTTCTCGGCAGGAAAAACCGCCTTTTCTCTCCTCTTATATCTAATCTTCTGTCCTTTTCGGCTATTCTAATTGCTGGGTCCAGGCCCCAACTCTACATTCTTGGTCGGGATCGATTCCCCCACGTCTCAGGCCATGCCTCTGTCCATCATGGGCGACCAGATAAATCCCCTTCTGCGTCACCCTGGTGTACCCTGATCTTGCATCTTACAATCCTATTCCATTCTAGCTCCCTTTTCGTGGTCGCTAGTCTTAAGCTAAATCAAGTTTACGCCATTGCGCACGCGTTTTTCGAATTCACGCGCTCTTTCGCCGCGAATTCAAAAGTTGTACTCACTCTCACTTTGTACAATAGAGACACCTCGCCGTTCCTGCCGTCTTAGTACCCAGCCTGTACAGACCAGTGAGCCGCTCTCTATTCAATTTGACTAAATTGCTTCACGGGCAAGGACGTCTGTTCTAACCACCTTACGGGAAAACGAACCCTCGGACATGAAGTCGGAAGCTGATCTCCCTTCACAGATCGAGAACAAGGTCCAGGCAGCATTCGAGAATGCTCTTGGACCCCTCAACCAAAAGTTAGAGGCCATGAATGGTCGGAGGCACCCTCCCGTGTCCAGCTTTATGGCCCCTCCAACCTTCTCCGGTGCTTTTGGTGAGTCTATCACTGATTTTATGTCGCATCTTACTCGTTTCTTTACACTCCAGGGTGTAAGCAAAACTGATCATGCGTATAAAATCGCCTTCCTGGAGTCATGCCTCACGGGTCCTGCTCTTGCCTCCTACCGGGACTTTAGCAGCAGCGCTCCAATACCTACCCGCTACGAAGAGTTTACGGCTTTTCTACATAGAGATTTTCCGGTAGGGCGCGACTCTGATCTGCATCAGCAGCTGATCCAAGATCGACTGCAGAAGCCGACAGAGTCCGCGATAGTCTACCTTGAGCACCTCAAGAGACTGTCGAGGGTAGGGTATCCAGATCTTGCGACGGATGTCAGAGATTCTATCATCAAACCTATCTTTCTGCGAGGATTGAAACCGGTCCTCCGAGATAGTATCAAGTTTAGGGAGTTTACGACTCTTGAAGAGACACTCAAGGCAGCCTGTTACGCAGAATCCCAAATCTTTCGGGACGAGATTCGGTACACCGCACCATCTAACGCCGTTTTCTCTTCAGAACCTAAACACGCCGAAGATAATCCCGATATGCCTAACAGAAGCGCAAACGGTCGTCAGAGCAACGCTCAAACGTCGTCATCCTCCGCCGATGAGGTTCGCCGCTTGAAACAGGAAATGGCCAGGCTAACGGCCCAGGTAGCGAAGCTCACGGCCCAGCAACGTGCACCAGCGCCAATCCAACAGACGCCGCCTCCACAGCCGTCGACACCAAATCAGTCCGCCGGGCGACGCTCGTCGGGAGCACACCTTCAAACGTGCTCCTTCCACAGACTGTGTACACATAGCGATGCCGACTGCCGGACCCAGCGTCCCACCGGTGCCGCTCCCGGTAACAACACCGCTAATGGTGGTCGCTGTTATTTTTGCCATACACGTGCCCACCCCACGGACCGATGTGATAGGCCATGCCCTCATTGTCGTCAAGTGCGAGTGCACCGATCAACTGCCTGTCCGCAGCGCAATCCGGCAAACACGGGTGAGAATGACTACCAAAATACTGGTTATTCTTCCCAGGGGACAAATGTGTATCATCAGAGAAATGGTTATCACCCTCCTAACGGGACGGGGAACCAATATCGGCAGCCCATACGTCGCAACAACGCCGTTGGGGCTACCGATGGCCCCCCTCATCCAGATCCTCTTGATCTGGATGATGAGGCACTTGCTGAACACCTGACAGATTCTTCACAACAGTGTTATCCTGTCTGCGTAATCAGTGTTGGATTTTCAGTGGTCCAAGCAGCCCAGGTAGCCGTACCGATAAATGTATCGGACATACCGCTGCCACCACCACCACCAAGGTATGCAATGCCGGTCACCCTGGACCCCTCGACGACACCGCAGTTTGTTGGCCACGCTAACATCCTCGCATCGTATTGCATCCCCAAAACCACGACTGCCGAGCCAGCTCCAGCCGCAAATACGACGTCTTCGGTGCCACCGGCCCGCATCGTCCCTCCAGGACCACCGCCTTCGATCCCCACGGATTCGGCTATGGAAGTCCTCGACCAGGTCGAGCCCATGAATTTGTCAGGTATACTACCTTCTTCTTCAGGTGATCCTAGAGTAGGAACCAGAAATCTATCTCAGTCCACGACTCTATCGATTTCTTGTTCACAGCACCATCGCCCGTCCAAGACGCGATGTTGGCCATCTGGTCAGTTGACCTGGCCAAGAAATACCCGCATTTGCCGTGGACTCTGCTCAACGAGCCATCGCATGTCGAAGCGCTCACGGCCGCCGACGTGGTGCTCGCGGCACCTGTATCAATGCGACTCTTACGACCCGACGTCGCCCGACGGGCACTCGAGTTCATTGCCAATAGGACTATCACAATTTCGCCCGTCGAGAAGTTCTAATTGGATGGGGAGCCATCCTCGCCTTTATTCGATGCCGTCCGCCGAGCAGTCGAACAGGCCAGTCATATACTCCTGCCTGCTGTCGCCGCTACATCACCGACAGCAGCGCCACCTGTTGCCGCGACATCGCCAACAAAAAAGGACATTACTGCTCCCTCGCCCCCGGCCAAGGAACCCGCAAATGATCCTACACCGCCGGCAACAGCCCAAACCACACCGTCGGCACCAGCCCAAAATACATCATCGGCAACAGCCCAAATTAAATCGCCGGCACCAGCCCAAGAGACATCTCAGACCGCTGCGACCAAGTCGCCCGTCGTCGAACACATGGCCGTCGACGAGACCTTACATCCGGTTAACGAAGATGTCAGCATTGTTGAGGAATCTCCGTTCCCGACAGCAGTCGCCCCACGGTGGCCAAAAATTGGTATCCTCCGGGAAATCCACCCGTGTGGTGGATTGGTCCTCGATTTCCCCGGCCAGGAACCCATCTCGTCTGACAGCAACGAAGAAGAAATCTGACACTGCCTCTCAGGCCAGATTTGTGAAAATGAGTGAACACTTACAAATTACGTTTGTACAGTTGTTTTTGATAATAAAATTGACCTTGGTAACATCACTGTTTCTAGGGGTGAGTTTGTCAGCACCGGCCGCTCAGTATCAATTTTGTGGTCTGTCAAGAAGCGGACATCCGCTTGATTTACCCCAGCGTGTAGAGTGTAAACCACCGCAATCTTCATGGAGCCCCCGGGGCATGAATGTTACGGTGTATGTCCCTAGTTCAGACCCGATTACAACCACAGCGTGGAAATGCACATTGCCCACCCGCAAAGTCTGCACCAACACTGGTTTCTTCGGCTCTAGGGGCATCACTGCAGACGTCATTACCACTCAGCACTTAGCGCCTGCGGCCTGCACGCTAGCACATCGCTCTAAGATGTTTGGTTCAAAAAACTTGTCGGCATTCGCCCTGGCTTTTATAGCACAAACCAAACATTGGAAGTGATGTACGAATGGTGCTGCAGCAACGTCTGCAAGACAGTGACTAACCTCTTCATCGAGGAGGGACAAGTCGCTTTGTGGGACGGCACTATGGCCCTAAGCACCTTAGGTGATGTAGGTGGATGCAGTCCCACTGCAGGTCAGTGCACTACTCTAGATGGGGTCATTGTCTGGCCTGCACAAAACTTCACGGCGCGGTGTCATTATCACCCCAAGGGAAATTACACTGCATCTATGTCAGGGAACCACGTCATCATCGATGATCTACAGGTTGCCCTTAAGATCCCGGGAAACTCCCGCGTCTTCCAACTGTGCCCAGAACTGCGTTCAACCACAGTCCGGACGGATCAGGGTCTTCTCCTTCGCATCCACGGGAGATACAATTTGACCCAAAACCTGTTCAAATTGGCAAAGGACACACGTCCCGATCCTGTCAATGCCAAACTGAACTACCTGGCTCAGCAGATCAAGGAGTCGGAAATTAACGGTTTCCGGTTCACGTGGCTTGAGCTCTGCTCTCACGCTCAACGCTATCTTGATCTGACTTGGCAGTTGCTTCGCTTCCACCCTACCTTGGGTGCCCGGGCATTCCTCCAGAGGAATGACCTGACGGCGGAATTCACAGGCGATGCACTGACAATATGGCCGTGTCAGAAGGTCAACGCCATCTACATTTACCACTCGTACCTGGTGGGAAACGTTTGCTACAAGTACTTACCTGTACAGGTCGGCGGCACCATCTATTTCGCCACCCCCGGTGGTCCAGATCTCATTAAATCTAGCCCAATTGTGCCGTGTCATCACCACTTTACAGGGATTTTCCGAAATCGCTCGGGCTGGTTTACTGAGTCTGGCGTGGTCCATGTGAGCCACATCCCACTGGAACTCTTCTGGAAGCAGCGTTTCAATATCACTCACTTTGAGGCACCGGCGCTCTTCCATGACCAGTTGGCGATGACCCCTTCAAACTTTGCCTTCTTTAAACAGTACGTTTACAAGACTGAGCAAATTGAAGCGGTACTCAACCGGTTGGTAAACTTTACCGCTGGTCTATCCCTGCAACCAGACGCCATCTACCAGGCCTTTGCAGGGGTAGGAACCGACATCAAGGCCTCTCTGGAAGGTGTTGGTCTGGCAGCAAACCATGTTATTACCGGTCAACAACACACCCTCGCCCAGGGCTTGCATGCTGTCCTGAGCGGGCCGGTCCAGTTGATCTTTAACAGCCTAATTACCCTGATGGTACTGATCGGTGTCCGATACCTTGCCTATCTTGGTGTATCTTATTATCTCAGCTACTGTCTGCAGAACAAACAGGTCCGGTTTGTTCGCCATTTCTCCCCGTTGGGTCTTTACCGCAAAGTCCAATGCTGGATCAGTTTTCACTACGTGCAAAACAATGTGCCTTCCCAGCTTGACCGAATCACACCGTGCTTCGTCGTGCTGCTGGATGCCAAGGAAACTCCTGCTTTCCTTGATACGGGTTGCCCCCGCACTATCATTAGCCAACGTCTTCATAAGGCCTTGGCTAAGGAAAGTCCGAAGGCGGTCATGGCGTTCCAGCAACATCACGACTTTAACCCATTGATGAGCATCAATGGTAAAGCGGTTCATACCATCCTTTCGGGACCATATGAAATCATGTTGCCCGGAAACCGCCAGCCGAACACACGGATCGATATACATCTCCATGTGTGCAAGACTACGTCTCCCTTCTGGGCACCTGTTGACCTTATACTCGGACTGGACTTCTTAGAACAGTTCAAGAACATTATGTTTGACTACCAACGTAATGTTTGTCGGCTGGACGCGGTAGAATTACCCCTCCTGCTGACCACGCCGGAGATTGACCAGATCGACCCCTGGTGGGAGAACACCCGTGCTCTCTCAAGAAGCTCACACAGGTTGGGATCACGATCGCGGTCCAGGGCTTCATCCATCTCTTGGCCACACTCACGGGCCTCCTCGGTTGCCTCATCACGTGGGTCAACCAGGGGATCCCGGGCTTCTTCCAGATGGGCAAGTCGTCCTTTGTCGACCTTGCACGGGTCAGGTTGCCCTCGACCTCCGCCTGGAAACTCTCCAGTCACGCTAGAGAAGGGCCGATACCGTGAGCCAAGTGATTCAGATGCTCCGGCATCACCCGTGCCAAACGCGCCACTGCTATCGGACACCGAAATTGAATCACTAGGAGCTACTCAGAGCCCAAGGGACCACTCAGACCACGTACTCACGGTACAGGATGAGTCCACCCTTCTGAATGACCTGGAACCCTCCGTCGGATACGCTCTAGTAGGTCTACTACGTCGTACGGGACTGCCGATTCCAAAGCGGTCCGGTAAGACTAAACACACTAGTGGTGCCACCACACCTGATTCCGGTCATGTGGTCTCTGCTTTTTACCCAAATGATATTCGGACACCCCATATCAAAGTTCTCCTCAACAACTGGGTAGAAGCGAAGGCACTGGTCGACACAGGAGCTGTTTTCTCACTCCTGGACCACAAGTTAGCGGCCCAGCTGCCCAACTTGACACTTTCACCAACCAGGGCTCGCCCTATCGCAGCCAACGGGTCCCCGATCCCACTGCTAGGAGCAGCCTACATCACGGTTACAGTGGCTGATGTCTCTGAACGGATTCAGGTCCAAATACAGGAGAACTGTTCAGCTGAACTGGTCCTCGGAACAAACTTCCTTGGCCGGTTCAATTGTGTCAGCTTGAACTGGGAGAAATCCTTCCTCCAGTTCAAGGAAAGTAGAATCCCCTGTGACGGTCTCATCCACAGCCCACCTTCTGCCCGCGGCGCCTTGCCCCTGAAGGACTTGGTAATCCTGGAGCCTCGCTCCCTGACACGATTCACTGTACCTGTACCACCAATCTATATGAACGTACCTGAGGTGGCCTTCTTTCCGAAGCACCTCACGGGATCTCAAAGAAACGTATATTTTGCTGGAAGCGTGAGTAGCGTGACCAACGGTCACATACCACTTCAAGTAGTTAACCCGAATACTCATTCCGTGGTTCTCTACCCGCACATGACCATCGGTCATGTGCAAATGCATAGTGAGCCCTCACGGGAATCACCGGTCGACTCAGACACCGTCCTCGATCGTCAGTGGGTCGAGACCAATGCTGTAATCTCACCGGACATCTCCCCTCGGGACTGGGCAGCCTTACTCGACCTGCTGGTTGCATACACTGATCTTTATGCTCTTGATGAAAAGGACACAGGTTCCACTGATCTCGTCCAGCACGAAATCAGCATGGGCGATGCCCGCCCAGTCTGCCGTTTCCCTTACCGGTCCTCACCTAAGGAAAAGGATCTCATCATGCAGGAGGTCAAGGCGCTCCAGGAGAAAGGTATTATTCGGCCAAGCACGTCACCGTGGGCTACTAATACTGTCCTGGTGCGCAAGAAAAACGGTTCTCACCGTATGTGTGTTGACTTTTGTGGTCTTAACGAGGTCACGAAAAAGGATGTCTACCCTCTCCCACGGATAGATGACATTCTGGACACACTCAAGGGTATGAAGTATTTCACTACCCTTGACCAGGCCAACGCTTATTGGTCAATCCCGATTGCCGAGGCGGATAAGGAAAAGATGGCATTTAATACGCCTATTGGACTTTATGAATTCAATTATTTGCCTTTCGGTCTGTGCAACGCACCAGGGACATTTCAACACCTTATGGACCTCCTCCTTACTGGAATCCAATGGCGCACGGTTCTGACCTATCTCGACGACATTTTGGTGTTCGGGAACTCTCACACCCAAATGCTTGAGCGCCTGGCAGATGTGTTCACCCGTCTTCGCCGGGGTGGAATGAAGCTCAGACTGAGCAAGTGCAAATTCTCGCACTCAGAGGTAGAGTACCTAGGCTATCGCATCTCACAGAGCGGCCTAGAACCTGACCAAGCCAAGCTGGCCACCGTCCAAAACCTACCCATTCCACAAAACGCCAAAGACATCAAGTCCTTCCTAGGCCTCGTGTCTTACTACAGGCGTTTCATCCCTGGTTGTGCCCGGCTCAGCGAGCCACTAACCAAGCTCTTACGGAAGGAAACTACTTTCCAGTGGTCAAAACCTCAGCAGGAGGCGTTCGATGAACTCTGCTGCCTGCTGACCAACCCTCCTATCCTGCGCCATCCGGACTTTTCGAAATCCTTTATCCTTCAAACTGATGCAAGTATTTCGGGGATAGGAGCGGTTCTCAGCCAGTTAGACGAACTTGGATACGACCATCCTGTCGCGTACGCCAGCCGAGGGTTAACAGCGGCCGAGAAAAACTATTCCATTACAGAACTGGAAACTCTCGCTGTTGTCCATTTCGTCAAGCACTTTCGACCATACCTCTTCCAGCACGAGGTGGTCGTTCAGACTGACCATACCGCGGTCAAAGCAGTGTTGGAGAAGCCTAACCCCTCTGCTCGGATCGCTCGGTGGGGACTCGCGCTCGCCGAATTCAAACTGACAATTCAGCCGTGAAAAGGTCAGTCTAATGGTAATGCTGATGCATTATCACGCCTGCCGGATCCTAACTCCCTCACCAGTCAGAGTATTGATGATACTCCCCTTTACAGACCTGAGGGGCATGTTATGATGATCACCGATGGTGCGCAGCACCTGGCGAGATCAAGGACCTTGACCGATGGTGTGCAGCACCTGGCGCGTTCAAGTAATTCAGCACCGATCACTGTTGGCGCGGAGCGCCCGGTACGATCAGAGTCTTATGCCGAGATATCGGTTGGTGCGCAGCACCCCGACCTTTTCGCTGCTCAGCTGGAGGATCCGGAGTTAGCCGACATCATTCGCTCTCTTAAGCCTCTGGGCGACCTGAATGATGTGCGAGGCTACCATCTGTTGGATAACGTTCTTCAGAAATGGACAGGCGAGTCCAATAAGATTGTCATACCCAGATCCATGGTTACTACCATTATCCGGGCTCATCATGATGACATCTTAGCTAGACACTTTGGTGCTAAACGTACTGCGCGGCTCATTGCTCGCAGATACCACTGGCCTTCCCTCAGTCGGGATGTCAAATCCTTCTGTCAGCGGTGCGATCTTTGCCAACGGAATAAGCCCGCTCGACAGAAAACTACTGCGACCCTGAAACCTATCACCATCACAGGACCGTTTCATCGGGTAGGTGTCGACTGTATGGGACCAATGACCACTAGCGAAGCTGGCAACCGTTTCATCGTAGTCTTCATCGACTACTTTACGAAATGGGTCGAGGCTTTTGCTACTCCGGACATCACTGCGCACACCATAGCCCGACTGTTTGTAACGCAAATTGTCTGCCGGCATGGGGCACCGCAGATTCTTCAGTCAGATCGTGGCACTGATTTCACATCAAAACTGATGACTGAGATCACTGCGATCTGCGCTACGAAGAAAATCCACTCTACCGCCTATCATCCAATGACCAACGGCGAGGTGGAAAGAGCTAATCAGACGCTAGCCACACGGCTACCTATGTATGTTCATCACGGACATACTGATTGGGATGAACACCTACCATACGCTGTGTTTGCCGTCAATATCAGCATGAATGAGTCAACAGGGTACTCGCCCTTTGAACTCATGTACGGTCGCACACCCATGCTCCCTGTTGATGCCGCGCTCTCATTCAACCCTCCGGCCCATATCATTAATGTTTCCTCATATGATATGGAGGTCAAACATCATTTCATGAATGCGTTAACCTTAATCCAGAGTCGGATTGAGAAAGCACAGGAGGCCTATGCACGGTCCTACGACCGGAAGGCACACGATGTCTCGTACAAAGTAGGGGATCAGGTGCTCAAACTGCGCACCTCCAGCAAACATGGACTCACTCCTAAATTGCTGCCCATCTACGATGGACCCTATCTTGTAACAAGTGTGGCATATCCCAATGTCACACTTCGTCTCGAGACGGATCAGGAAGACACTGTACATGTCAACCAGCTTCGACTTTACGTGTCCCCTGAACCACCGAGTGAAGCAGAGGATACACCTCCCACTTCACAGGCAACGGATTCGGCACCCTTGTTGTATCCTTCAATAAGCCGGGACTTTACACCGAATTTGATTGACCCACATCTTGATGCAGAGGTCCCCGACCCTTAATTCAAGATGCATTCTCTTCATTGTCCCCGCTTACGGACGAGGACGTCCTTTTTCGAAGGACCGCCGTGCCCCTCACGAAGTATCCATTCTTATTCATGCTGGATTTTAGTGGATAGAAGAGAATGTGCAGCAACCAAAGCCTCACATCTTAGGTGCATCCCCACGCGATAGCCTACACATCACTGGGTGCATCCCCTGCGATAACCCGATAATCTGTACCTCACTGGGTGCATCCCCTGCGATAACCCGATAATCTGTACCTCACTGGGCGCATCCTCTGCGATAGCCTGCATCTTGACCTGAAAATTTTTCTTTTCTGTGTTCTAGACTTTCGCACAGGATATTCAATGTCTGCAACTTCACGCATCAACAATTTCCGGTTACCATACTGTCGAACGAATTATAATCAAAAGGCTCCATCCGCCAACAACCCAACGGACCTATTCGACCACTCGCCGTCACACCTTGGAACGACCTACGACCATGGACACGCCGCACAAACCTCACTACTAACCACCACAAGGACGAGGACGCCCTTTTTCGAAGGACCGCCGTGTCACGTGCCGCTCAATTCCCCAACGTCACGTGATTCCGATCATGCCAATATTTTGTTTTTCTTCATAATTCGTTTATTACTCATTCATGTTTTTGTTTATTTCATTTTTGCACATGCATTTTGTGTTCGTTTTATATTTTTCATGCATTTCTATGTTTCATTTTGTTATATTTTTATGAACGCGGGCTACAGTAGGCCCTTTAGCTAAAAACTTCCGCCAGTCGTGCTCCACGAGCACATGGCTATTTTTAGTGCATCCATGCACCTCTTATCATCAAAAATTAGCGTCGTTTTTGTTACGCAAAAACGACTAGCTAAGAAGTTTAGCTAAAGACCTTCATATGCTTAGCATAGGCACTGCAGTCGGCCTCAGTGCTAAACGCATGTGAACGAAAAATGTCTATGTGCTCATAGGCATCTTCTGCATCGTGTCTAGCTGCAGAAGTTAGCTGGGACGCCGAGAAACTCCGCCCAAGCTGCAGCTGTAGCCAAACATGTCCTTAAAAGGACATGTTTCTTTAGTTTTTCGCTCATTCTTGGGTTCACCAAGCTTCCGTCCGGTTGTAACTTCGCGTCCGCCGCCTTTCGCTAATTTGCATAATTTTATATACACCTGTGCGTCCGCCGCCTTATTGCCAATAAATTTGCATAAATTTATATCCCTTTATGGCGTCCGCCGCTTACCCATCTACAGTACCCCGCTGCCCATCAGTGCCAGGTGTCCGACCGCCCCCGGTTCGTGAAGAAAACGTTGGAGAATCGCCTCCCGCTCGCCGCCGCTCGCCGCTAGGACTCGTGTGGATCGCATCCCCGCTCCAGTGCCAGAAGACCGAAAGTATCCAGGGACTTGCCGCCCGTTTCGTCGAATCGCTTGAGAAACAGGACTAGGTGAGTCTTCTCAGGGGATTATTGTTATTTGTGGGGTATTTGTTGGGGAATCCTTCCTAAGTCGGTTTCCCAAGTTTTCCACAGATAAGTAGGGCCTCTACCTCTCAGTTTCGGGCTAAAAAGGGGCTGTCTGGTTCCTAACCGGGTCCCACAAATTAGGTCATTTTACGGGTGACCCTGTCCCCACTCTCACTGAGTAGGACTCGGGGATTGTCGCACCTAGCCTGGCAGCGTTGTCCATTACCCTACAGCAAGACCCCAAGGACAACACCAGAGAACCAACTATAGACCTCTCTATAGCCACCATTCGCCAGGTTAGGCCCCAACGCCAACCAGGGAAGCCTGGGGAAAATGCCAGTATCCATCAGGAGTCACAGCCTATTTCTCACTGTAATAGGATCAATCTGATATGGTTCACCATCAATGTGACGTCTAAAACACGGTATTACCTGATGAGATACCCAAACCTCCCCAGCTCTCCCAAATCCACGGGTCATACACGATCCAGGCGTAAGATGTGACACATGTATGATGCCTATTATTATTATTTTTCCATTGTGGATGAAATTGTTGTCATCCAGGTTGTCGTTAAACTTGTGGTTTCAATTGATGACATTGAGAAATATCTGTTTGCATTGAACATCATAGGTGCAGTATTTCGCTGGTCAATCACATGACTGATTTCATTGAAAATCTCGATTTTGGGAGAAATACTGAGAGGGAGTATTTTCTCTATTTCTGAAGTTCTGATTCATTCCTCTGTCAAATCATTCAAATTGGGATCTTTGGTTTTCAAAATTACTATTATTTTGTTGATTTTCTTGCATCTCAAATTTTTCAAAAATCTTTTTATGCTTTGTTCTAATGCAGTGTCACGTGCCGACAAATTTCGCCCAGCGTCATGTGATTCACATCATATTTTTCCGTTATGTTTTTCACCATGTTTTGTTTGCAGTAATTTACATTAATTTTACGTTCCATTTTTATAATTTTTTACATGCAATTTCTGTGTGTACTTTTTGTGTTTCGTTTCTGTTTTACTTTCGCACTTTTATTTCCGTTACGATTTGTTATTTTTCCGTTGCGCATGTAGACTAGAGTATGTAACCCACTAGTCAGAATTTCCCTTAAAGATAAGCTCTCCGAGCTCATCGCTGTAATTGGAGCACAACATGCACCTCTTATCAGTAAAAACTAGCGATGTTTCACAATGTGAAACGCCTAGTTGGAAATTCTCACTAGATGACATTCCTATGTTAAGCATAGAGAGTGAAAACTTGCCCCAATGCTTAACGTAGTAAAGTGGAAAATGTCTATGTGACCATAGGCATCTTCTGCAGGGATTTCCACCGCAGAAGTTAGCTTGGGTGTGTCTTAGCTCCCCCAAAGGCATACTGTAGATTACGGGGCCCTTTAAAAGGGCCTGTTTCATTAATTTTGCACTCATTTTTGGGCCTAAACCATCTTCTGCGTTTTTAGCTTACAACTCCGCGTTCGTCAATGTCCTTTACTATAAATTTGCATATTGTTTGAATATTGCATCCACCGCCCTTCATTAATAAATTTACATATTCGCCTTCGGTCTCCCTTGCGTTGCCAGTTACCATAACCCAACCTTGGGAGTTTACCCCATCGCCTGTTGATCGAGAACCCCTGTCACCTCCCCGAGGAACGTTTTGATACCATCGCCCGCCGACTCGCATTCGCTTACCCTCTATGCCAAATCGCTTTCAGATTATGGGACCCGCTTCCCCGTGGTCGGCAGGACCCACGCTTTGACCCTTGAACCCATCCCCCAGCGCCAAGTACTTTGAGAAGAGGATTTAGTGAGTCTTCTCAGGGGTTATTATTGTTGAGGGTATATTTGTGGGAATCCTCCTTAAGCCAGTTTTCCCTTGAGAGTACCCTCAGTTGAGAAAGCCCTCAGACCCTTAAGGTCAGGGCTGATTAGGGGATTTAGGTTGACAATCCGGTCTCCTACAGTATGCCATTCCATGAATGGCACCCTCTCTCATTCTCAGTGAATGAGGACTAGGGATTGCCACCCCTGACCCGGCCGCATTGTCCACTATTCTACATCTGAACCCTAGGACAAGGCCGAGGTACACCACAGGTTTTCCTGTGGTAGTCCCAGCTGGGTTAGGTTCCCGAAGTAGATACCTAAGCGAGCCACTCAATGGGGTCACAGCATGCCACTTGCAGTGACATGACCATATTTTCTATGAATATGGTATGGGTTTTTACTCATCAATGTGATTGTCCTAATTCATTTAATGTGACATGGCACCAAATTCTACTTAATCTGACAGCAGTATTCATTGTCCATGTCGGATTTTCTTGAAATCTAATGGTATTTGTTTGTCTAGAGTCGTCTCTATTTTGGGATTGCTATTCATCTCTGAATCAGTTTTCAAACTTTCTCTAAATTGTTGCTGATATGGTTGTTGTTCAGATTGATTTTCGAGTTTATTAACCAGTATAGGTTGTTTAACTTTTATGTTAATCTGTTTATTGGCTTTTTGAATCTTTTGGACCTTTCTAAACTACTCCCATCAATGGATATTCTATAAATTTCCAGCATTTTCCAAAGAAAAGTTGGGACAACTTTTCTATGGCAAAATTGAGCCCTTCCGTCTTAGTACAGCAGGTAAATGTAGGTACTGATTCTGTTCAAGAATGCTGAGGGATGTTCTGTTTTGAAAGGAGTGATAGATTGTAGCTCGTATTGGAGTGTATCTTGGTTGTAATTGGGCGCATTCATATATGATAGATATCTTACAGTATGATCACTTAATATGATGTGCAAGTATGATGTGATGCATACCTTACAGTATGATCACATGACATGATGTGCAGGTACAGTTCCTATACTGCATTGCACCGGAAAGTTGTATAACCTTCCACAGTATTCTATAATATTCTTTTATATTCTACAAGGTTCTAGAACATTCCATGATCTTCCGTGATACTATATAAGGTGTGTTGTTTTGTACATTCATTCATTTTATTTATTGTTCTATTTATAGTCTGTTTTTTTATAAAATGCTTCCAAATAGAAAATTGACGCAAATCAGTAATGTTGTCAAAATCGTTTACATAGTGCTCTTACCGTAAAATTTTTCAATCAAATAATTTTCAAACATGGGCTCAGTATGCACACAAATTTACAGTCGTATATGACATATAGTTTACTAGAAAATCGTGAAAATCTAAAATACTACTTGCTTTCCACTTTCATTATTTAGAAGCATTTCTAGAAAAACAGACTATAGTACTTGGATATTATTTAGTGCTTAGAGATGTTTATGTTGTGTTAGTTAGCGTTATTAAACTTAGCTATTTACCAGCTATTATTCCAGTTGGATATTTACCAATTGTCCTAAGGCTAATCTATTTGCAACTTAGCCCATTCATTATTCAAGACACAAAATTTGGCAATGTGGACTTCAAGAATAGAAGCCTCAGATTTGGCCAAGATAATTGAATTTCTAATGAGCAACAGAAAGCCCAAAGGGAAGAACAGAAACTCCAGTGACAATTGATCTTGGACCAACAAAAAGCCCAACAAGCCTTGATGGATCACCTTCTTGGACAGAATGCTGGTGGTACAATGGGACCAACAACTGGGCCAAATGTCCCATCATTTCCTTCATTGGACAAGACTTAAGACCATTCGGATACCTACCTTTCCCGGCCCAATCAACACTTCGAAGCCCACAAAGTTATTGATGATGGTCAAAGGAGAGCCTATTTCCTTTCCTGGGTCAGTGCTGAAATATTTGAATTGCTGTCAAATATCCATGGAAATGAGGACATCAGCAAAAAAAGTATTCCGAACTAATTGAATCTTTGTCTGCCTATTTCAAGGCCAAAACTCAAACAGCTGTTTCAAGATTTCCGTTTAGCCAAACAATGATGAAGCCTGGACAAAGCTATGCTCGATGAGTTGTGGATCTTTGTGGAATTGGTTGGAATTGCCATTTCAATTGCAAGAAAGCTGGTTGTGAAGAATCATATGTGAACAGTTTAATCAGAAACATGATTATTGCTCATACACCACATGATCAAGTTCACACAGCAGCTCTTCAACACATTGATCCTTCATTGGACGAAGTTCTTAAAATTGCTCAAGCATTTGAAGCAACTCTCAAGACAGTCCAAACTATCAAAGGCAAGTCATCTGGCTATACTCACGAAGTTCAACAAATGACTGGTCATTACAAAGCAATGAAGAAAGTAGCAAGTCAACATCAACAAGGATCCAAGAAGCAGCTAAAATGAGACAAATTTCAATCCTGTCCTGTTTGCAAGAAAGACCATCCACGCAGTGAATGCAGATTTCAAGATGCTGTATGCCTCAAGTGCAACAAAGTTGGCCGCATTGCTTCAGTGTGCCAAGCTAAAGTTCCATTGAAGAAGAAATTTCATGGAAAAGGAAAGCCACAGCATCAAGTTCATGAAATCTCTTGCGGGAAGCTAGTCAATACCTGTTCTTCAAAGCCTGACAACAGGCCAAAGCTTACAGCCTTAGTCAATGGCTTATCAATGGAATTCCTTGTCAACTCTGGTGCCACATGCTCACCCATTGGCATGAGTGGCTACAATACCCTTGGATGCCCAAAGCTGGCAAAGACTCAATGCATAATGCAAGTCCACAATGAGCTGAAAATTCCAATCATAGGAATTATCAATGTCCAAGTGGAAGCTCATGGCAAAACATGAAGCCTGTAATTCCTTGTCATGGATGCAGAGAATGGCTGCAACATACTTGGGGCTGATTTCTTTGAAAAATTTGAGTTCACAGTCAATGGACCACAAGGCCTTTTGTGCTTAACTTTGGACCCATCATCACAGTAACTAGCCGCTGTTGATGCCATATGCCAGAAGCATTCCATAGTATTCGAGTCAAAGTTTGAATTATGCAAATCCTACAAAGCCAGCCTTCATCTGAAGCCTGATGCAATGCCTAAATTTTTTAAACCAAGGCCCATTCCATTTTCCAAAGTGGAAGCTGTCAATGCAGAAATTGATTGTCTGACAGATCAAGGTGTCTGGAAGCCAATCAAAACAAGCTACTGGGCAGCACCCATTGTAGCACTATCAAAACTGAATGGGAAGATGCAACCTGTAGAGATTTTAAAGTTACAGTCAACCCACAGCTTAATGTTGATCAATATCCAATTCCAAGGCCAGAAGAGCTATTCCAGAAGCTCAAGAATGGACAAAGATTCTCAAAAATCGATTTGTCTGATGCCTATCTTTAAATGGAGTTGGATGATGAATCAAAGAAGCTTATGGTGGTCAACACATACTGAAACATGTTTCAATATCAATGTTGGCCGTTTGGAGTTGCCAGTGCCCCTGCCATTTTTCAATGCTTCCTGTAGCAAATTGCATAAGAACTCAAGGGATGTGCCAACTACTTAAATGATATAATTGTGACAGGAGAAAATGATCAAGATCATCTCCATACACTGGATGCCATTTTTCAACTTCTTGAAGACAATGGCCTTCATTGCAACAAAGCGAAGTGTGAGTTTTTCAAGAAAGAAGTTGAATATTTGGGCAACATCATTGATGCAAAAGGAATTCGACTATCAGAATCCAGTGTTAATGCTGTTCAACAATCACCATGCCCAAAGAATCTCCAAGAATTCCAGTCTTTTATGGGCAAAGTCAATTACTACAACAAATTCATCCAAGGATTTTCACAGTTGTCAGCACCTCTAAATGCCTTACACAAGAAGGACGTGCCCTTCAAGTGGTCAAAGTCAGAAGAGGAAGCTTTTAAACAACTCAAGAATTGAATTGTTGAAGCAACAAGGCTAGTTTATTATCAGCCAGAATTGCCAGTCATCCTTGCAACAGATGCCTCATCATATGGCGTAGGAGCAGTCATTTCACACAAATATCCTGATGGATCTGAGAAGCCAATTGCATTTGCTTCAAAGACCCTCAACAACCATGAAAGGTGCTACAGTTAAGTGGAAAAAGAAGCATTTTCAGTCATTTATGGTGTGAAAAAGTTCCATCAATACCTTTTTGGACCCAAATTTGAGCTGATCACAGACAACAGGCCAGTACTAGCCATATTCAGTCCCAATAAGAAGCTGCCAGTTATGAAAATTCAACATCTCCAATGATGGGCAGTAGCTCTTATGGGATATAATTATTAAATTCGATTCCAGCCAACAGCAAAGCATTGCAATGCAAATGCGCTTTCAGGCCTACGAATGGGTCGGGATCATGAATTTGACAAAAAAGAAGCTTCCTGCTACTGTATCAACATGAAAAACACAAATTAATTGCCGATCAGCAAAATCAAATTGGCAAGTTGCACCAGCAAAGACCCAACTTTGGAAACAGTCAAGCAATTCATTATTCATGGATGGCCGAACAAATTATCAATCCATGTGCCTCAATTACAGCCATACTTCAACCAACAATTATCACTCAGGATTCAAGATGACATCATCATTCTTGAAACTGACAATTCACCATGTGCTGTCATTCCAGCAGCTCTCCAAGGCCAAATTCTTCAGCAGCTGCACAAAGGTCATTGGGGAATCATTAGAACCAAGCACCTGGCAAGACAATATTGTTGGTGGCCGAACATGGACAAACATATTGAAGAAATGGTTTGAGGATGTGACACTTGTCAGAAAGTAGCCAATGCCCCCAAACATGAATTTTCAACATGGCCGGAAGCTGGAAAGCCAATGCAAAGACTCCACATTGACTATGCTGGCCCATTTCACAATGACATGTGGTTCATTTGCATAGATGCATTCACAAAGTATCCCATTATGAAGAAGATGGCATCAACTACAACAGAGGCTATGCTGAAAAGCCCGAGGAAAATAATTATGGATGAAGTCTTACCTAAAACAATTGTCTCTGACAATGGAACACAATTCACATCCAGCCAATTCCAGGATTTTTGCAAGAAAAGAGGCATCAAGCATTTAACAACAGCACCTTTCCATCTCGCTTCAAATGGAGAAGCTGAATGTTTTGTCCAAACTTTCAAAATAGCAATGGAAAAAGCTTTATGAAGAGGAAGCAATATCCATGATGCTTTGGAACAAATCCTGATTACTTACAGAACAACACCAAATCCAATCACTGGAAAATCACCTGCTGAACTACAGCATGGACGGGGGCATTGTACAGAATTGGGCAGAATACTTCCAAGCCAGGAAGTTAACATAAAGATCCCACCTCAAGCCAAAAAGTGCAAGTTCAGCATCAATGAATTGGTTTGGACAAAGAACTTTTCATCGAGTCAGAAGTGATTCAAAGGCAAAGTCATCAAGAAAATTGGATCAATGGTTTATGCCATCCTAGTCAATAGTGTTCCAGTTCAACACCATCAGAACCAGCGTAGAACGGACCAGTCCACACTACCAAATATTCAGTCAGAAAGTACGGCACACTGGCTTTTTCCTCAACCTCAGTAACTGCAAAGTCCAGTAGCAAAAAAATGGATGAAGCCACAGAATTGCACAATCAAACTCACCAGGAACAAGATCACGTTCCAGGAAAGACACCAGTTTATCAACCTACAAGAATAAGTTTTTCACCCTCATGGAGTGGATCAATTTTGGTGAGGAGGAGTGATACATATCTTACAGTATGATCACTTAATATGATGTGAAAGTGCAATGTGATGCATACCTTACAGTATGATCACATGACATGATGTGCAAGTACAGTGTGATGCATACCTTACAGTATGATCACATGACATGATGTGCAGGTACAGTTCATGTACTGCATTGTACTGGAAAGTACTAGAACCTTCCACAATATTCTATAATATTCTTTTATATTCTACAAGGTTCTAGAACATTCCGTGATCTTCCCTGATACTATATAAGGTGTGTTGTTTTGTACATTCATTTGTACTATTTAGTACTTGGATATTATTTAGTGCTTAGAGATATTTATGTTGCGTTAGTTAGCCTTATTAAACTTAGCTATTTATTAGCTATTATTCCAGTTGGATATTTACCAATTCTCCTAAGGCTAATCTGTTTGCAACTTAGTCTAGTCATTATTCAAGACACAACAATATACATTAAAATCTGTTTCACTTCTTCATAGGATCAGACATGTGTTATGGTGTTTAGGGCACCAACTCAAGTTAATTTTTGCAATGTATGCAATTTAGCATATTTAGATGAGTGGATACCAAATTCATTTTTTGCTGATTTCAGTTCGGTTTATCCAATTTTTGTGGTGCTATTTTTTGCATATAGTTTTGATTCTCATTTTGTCATTGGCAAAAGATTACCTGAGAAGGTGGAGTAGATGGAGAATGGATTTGCGTATTAGGCATAATTTGCATAGAATTTCAGCTAAAATTTTGACTCGAAAGAACTAAATCATCATTATCTTCTTCAAATTCTTTGAAACTAATTTGATTGTTCTTTTTGCTACTGATATTTTGATTCTTCAATGATTTCAGAGAGTGAGAGTAGAAATTCGAGCTTGTAGGTTTTGTGATATTTTTGGTTTCGTGAATTTTATTTTTATCAATTCTTTTTTCGGAGCCTTTATCTCTTTGACTTCGATTGTATATTCTTTCAAAAAATTTTGCTGTCGTGTTGCTAGTGTGACAATTTCCTTTAACCCATTAGTAATGTTGCATTTAAACTTTATCATTTCAGTATCACATTTTTGCATTACATCAATATATGTGTCATTATCAAACAATTTTCGAGCATTGGTTTCTTTTGGTTTGAATTTCAAAAAATTGAATTTAATGTTCTGTGTCAAATTCTCGACAATTTTCGGCAAAAGAGATTTGTTTTTTCTCATTTTTCATGGCACAGAAGTTTCAGGAAAATTAAAACTATTATTAACGGTTCCGTCAAATAATGGTAAATTCTCATTGCAGGTTTGCTCCACAGCAGGCAAATCCTTAAAATAATCAAAATTTTCGAAACTACGGTCTTTGGGATTAATCAAGTTTTGATTGAAGCCCTTTATGTATCCCATAGTGGTGGAACGGTGTGAGCAATTTTCCTCCATTCTTCAGGGCTATTTCAATATTATTTTCAGAATTTTCAACTTTCGCAAATTTCGGCTTTTTATCAATCTTGAAACGAATTGGTACAGTCATTAATTTGTCCTATTTTACATGGGCAATGAAGATCCAATGTGCATGGAACACAGAAAAAGTTGGGACAACCAGAGTGTCTTACAACAAATATGCAACAATAAATAAAATCCAGGAGAATGACTGGCTTGTAGAAAGCACTGTGATGTGGTTCCACAGAACTTCCCTTAATCATTTAAGGTTTTCAGAGGCCTGAACTCCAAATGCGCTAAATTACCTTTCCAGGAGTGGAGCCTAAATAGTCAAACTATTGGAGACTTATCCTAGAACACACAGTTGGGTTTTCGATTTACTAATGCTAGAAAAATATTCGCACCACACTGCTCCCAATTTACACAATGATGCATAGCAAAACAATGACCAACCACTCAGAGGAAAAACAAAGAACAACAATGACTACATCACTTTTTCGGTTACAGTAGCCACACCTCTACTTTCTTCTTGACACGATTTTGCCCGTCTTTTGGTATCAACTTGCCGATCTTTTCTTGCAGTTGACATACGTTTTACAATCGGCCCCATTTCACTCCATCACAATATGTCACAAGTTTGATTGCAGTTTTTTGAATAGACTGAACGAGGCTGTAGCTTGTCACTACTATTCAGATTGTTTTTATATTAATCCACATCGAGGCATAATGTGGCAGTAATTGTTATGTTTCTTAATCCAGACTGCTGATTTCTCAAAAGGAGCTTATTACAGCATTGATCTTTGGGTGAAGGAGATGGAGTTTGTCAAGATTGAACGCTGTATTCTCTTGCCAGTCTCACCTCACATCACAATTAAATTCTATTGTGATTGGCCATCAGTGGCTGCTTGTATTTCAGATTTCCAGTAACTGAATGTGTTCAAATTGCTGATTCTTAAGGGTCATTTATGCTTGTCTTTTTTGGTGGAACGGAACAGAATGGAAAGAAATCGACACAACGTTTCTCAATGAAAGGGAAATTTTCGTTCCGTTCGGTTCGGTTGGGGGTTACTGTCGGTCATTTTCTAGAAAATTGCAGTTACCCTCTCCGATCGAAAGTGGATTTTCAGGCTAAACGTTTCAAGCTGTTGGCTATCGGTTCCGTTCCGTTCTGCCAAAAAAACAAGTATAAATGACCATATAGATTCTATGCTGAACCGTTTGTCAGGGTAGTACAGTTACTCAGCCAGCATGGGTCCAAAATGAAACATTAACGTATTATGTATGATATAATGTTTAATGCAAGTTAACGGAAAATAAGTGTTTTTTATGTTCGTTTGTGAAGCATAAAAACATAATTTGGGTTATCTGAGAATAGAAGCTATACAGCGTCAGTTGTGAGTAAATGTGGAGCCAACTTTGGATTGGTAGGCTATAGTATACAGGCTTCTCATGTTTCTCATACATCATCTTATTTCATTATTTCACTTCCGCCCAACCACCTTTCTGTGGAAGTGACTAATCGAGAGAATCTGCATGCAGATGCAGAGTTCAAAAGGCGGATGCGGAATCCCCATATTCGCTGCCTAATTGGCGGATTAAAATGATGGAATGCACACTTTTTTGGCAGATATTGAGGTCTAATCGGCAGATGTGGAAAATGATGGAGTCCACCCTCTTCAAAACTGAAAAACGGATATTTTTTTCAAAATTTTTCAGTGGTTTTGTCTGACTCCAAAATTTTTTTGGTGGACATGAACGTTTAAAAGGCGGATTTGGGGAAAACTAGCATATCCTCCATCCGCATCATGTCTAAACAGTGGAGAAATTTGGTGGATAAGCGAATATGGAATTTTTCATGATTTTCGTAGGCTTTTATAGCTTTTAAATTGGAAAAATATTAAATTAAAGCATAAGTAGAAATAAAAATCAAATTATAAATATAAAAATTAATTGAATAATTAATTAAAAATTTAAAAAAATTAAAAGATCGTTTAATTTATAATTAAAAGTTTAGATTATACAAAATTAAAAATTTAATTCAAATCAAGTCTTAAATTAAATTCAAAGCTAAATCTCAAATCTAAATCAAATCTAAATAAATTAAATTTAAAAAATCGAATGAAATTTTTTTTAATTAGATTAAATTTTGAAAAATTAAATTGAATTTCGAAAAATTAAATTAAATTCTTCAAAATTAAAATAAAATTTGAACATTTAATCAAATTTTAAAATTAAATTAAATTTTGAAAAATTAGATTAAATTTTAAAGAATTGAATTAAATTTTAAAAAATTAAATTAAATTTTAAAAAATTAAATTAGATTTTAAAAAACTAAATTAAATTTCAAAAAATTAAACTAAATTTTAAAAAAATATTAATTAAATTTTAAAAATTGAATTGAATTTTAAAAAATTAAATTAAACTTTAAAAATTGAATTAAAAAATCAATAGAATTAAACTACAATTAAACTATAAATTGAGTTATAAATATAAAATGAATAGAATAATTAATTAATTAAAATTCAAAACATTGTCAATTCAAAATTTAAAACAAAATTTAAAGTGCAATTTAATATTCAACATTTTTCAAATTTTAAAAATTGACTGGATCAAATGGAGAAGAACGTCAATTTATTGATTCCAGTGGTTAAAGCTGTTGAGCATAGAGTCAAGAAAATGGTGAGTTGCATATACAACTTTCCACTGGATTTGTACAAAATCGACAAAAAAGATCCATCAGATACCAAAATTGGGCAAGTTAAACGATTTTTCAAGATGACAATGTTGGTACCTCAAGATATAGTGGAGAATGTTCCAATTTGTTGAGGCAATCTGTCCCCGCTACGCGGAGCTTCAGTAAAAGTTAGGCTCAGTCGGGGACTTGAACCCTGGACCTTGCGGCTACCGTCCGCATGCTCTAACCAACTGAGCCAACCGAGCAGCAGGAAAGGTGCTCTCTTTTTGCAACAATTCGTAGTTGAGGTGGCTGCTTTTGGCCACACTCAACATCCCTCCGCCATCGAGTTTGACGGACCATCAAGGGCCACCAGTGTTGAGGTGGCTGCTTTCGGCCACTCTCAACAAATTGATTGGGTTGGCGTCTACTTGAAGAGCAAATTTGATCAATCTCAAAGTTGATTTCAAGAATCTCAAAGATAATCAAAAGATCGCTAGCTTTGTCCAAAAGTTGGCAATTTTCAATAAAAACCAAAAGCCTCCAACAACTTGGTCAGATGACCTCACCAAGGAACAACGTAATTCCAGGTCCAAACAGCTGCTGACCAAAAGAAATAAAGCTCAAAGTTCAAAGTAAATTCAGGTGGTTGGAGTAACAAATTTGTTTTTTTCTTATTAATATATATTTTTTATGTTTCCTTAACAGTCTTTTTAGGAGCTCGATAAAATCATCCAATTGAATTGGTTAAGTGGAGAATCAGGGATAGGAACTTTGAGGGGAAAAAAGTTAATTCATAATTATTCCCCCTGTTTTTATCTTTACATTTTCTCTAGAATTTAAAATTATCAGAATAGCCAAATTCAAATTTTCAATAGCAAATCTGCATATTTTTATTTTTCTCTCTTTCCTGAGGGTACATTTTTCTCAAAAAATTTGCATAGAAAAAGGCATTGGTGGACAGACAGGAAGTTTCTCTGGTATTATCTAGTTGGAGCTGCCCCAATAAAATAAGTGGCTCCAACTCAGTATGTAGACCCGAATGGGGCATCTTGGCCCCGAAAGATGGGCGACACAAGTATGGGTTTCAACTTGGAAACCCCAAACACCCCTCAGGTGTTTTTAGACCCTGAAGAGGGTTATATCTAGGTCCTGAAAGATGGACTTTTAGCTTTCAAGCTATCTAGGCCCTGAAAGATGGGCATCAAACTAAAAATTAAATTTAATTTCCTAATTAAAATGCTTTACTGAGGAAAACATGAATTTACTGAGAATAACACGAATCCTTTACTGAGGATAACACGAATCCAAAGTCTTAATTTTTGCTAAATTCCATATATACAAAACTCAAAGGGATGAAAAAGTACCAAATTATGTCGCCTTTACTAACCTATTACAATGCCAAATGAGAATTTTAAAGAACAGATTACCAGATGAAGTATGCAATAAATTTATGAATTTCTGTTTCTAGTGTGGGCTGCTTTCCTCAACCTCGTAATACATAACTAGGCCATAGTGTCTTTGCCTTTTTTTAGGTTGCCAGCACGTTGTTTTTGTTTTTTGCCTGTGTGTGTTACTCTGTGTTAAAAATAATATGAAAAAAAAGATTTTAACTGAAATTATTCAGACTTGGAACTGAGGAATGGCTACGCTTATATATTTTGTTCAATAATCAACATAATATTTTGGAGTATTTTTTACTTCTATGCTTCATTTAAAACATGAAAGGCATATAATTTTATCTTACTTTTCTCTCCATTGCTCGAAAGTGGAATTTTTTTACAAATATCAACATTATTCTGAACATTTATCAGCGAGGAGACTTCAATGACTATCCTATCGCATATAAAAGTTTTTGGAAGATATAATGATGATAAAATATTTGATCGAGCAATTAGGAAATATAGGAAATATTATAGCAATATAGCATATTTGAACATTTTGGATTTAAATTTAAGGTTTGGGAAGCATTTTTTCTGGGCATTTAAGTTTTTTGTTCCAGAATGTGACAAACTAGGCATCAATCTGTAGATCTCCTTGGGACCAACACAAAAATATCTTTCAAAAATTTCTATCGTAATTATTTATAGAGTTATGGCTACTAATATTCGATTTTATTAGTAATATCACAGTTCTTCCTTTTTCTAACGGGCTAAAGTCTATAGACCGGTCTGCATTTAGACAGTCAAAGAAATCTCTTATGAATACAGACTTTAGCCGGGTATAAATGTAAACCAGTCTATAGGCTTTAGCTCGGTCTATACTTTAGACTATAGCCTCTTTTATGAATACGGCCCCAGAGGTAAAAATCCTACGATTTTGCTTGTCCTATTATTCTAAGGATTCTCATAGGAATAAGCACTGTTATTGTATGCTGTGATTATAGATATAAAATTTTAAGCTGAGAAACAAGAGTCGATAGCCTATATTGTAAGCAAAACTCGAATACCAGCTTGAGAAACTGAAGATACAAAAAAAAACCAATGATGAGTCGTTCTTTGAACCATCCTGGTACAAGCCATTGGATATTTTCCACTCAATATTCGAACATGTACAGAAACTTATATGAAAATGATGGAAAATGCAGAGAAGGATGTTAAAATTTCGGCATAATCGCAGTTTGGCGGACCTATACTTTCTACTCACACGCTAAGTATAGATGGGTCCGCCGACCATATTTTCTACAGGTAATGCAGACATTTGTGCACAAAGTACGGTGAGGACCAGGGTGAGATCAACCGGGGCGTATTCCTAAAACAGCGTTTCCTAAAACAGCGTTTCCTAAAAGAGCGTTTCCTAAAAGAGCGTTTCCTAAAACAGCATTTCCTAAAACAGCGGATTCCTAAAACAGCGGTTCGTAAAACAGCGGATTCCTAAAACAGCGTTTCCTAAAACAGCGGATTCCTAAAACAGCGTTTCCTAAAACAGTGGATTCCTAAAACAGCGTTTCCTAAAACAGCGGATTCCTAAAACAGCGTTTCCTAAAACAGCGGATTCCTAAAACAGCGTTTTCCTACATTAAAAAGATATGTGTTAAATCACAATGATGTGTTTCCCACGTTGCAAAGCTACCTCCAGAAGTGCTGTAAAGTGAAGTGTGTACGTATTGTGCGAGTGTTAGTCACTTTTTCATTTATTAATAACTGTTTTTTGAAAATGGACGTGTTTAAGACTCAGAAAAAAAGTGAATGTTTAAGCTTAGCTGGCTATTGTTATAGAATTGATTACCGAAAGCCCGAAAAAACGATTTGGCGCTGTACAAAAACAGGCTGCAAGGGAAGACTTTGGACAAATATCGAAAATAATAATCCAATTATTCGTGGACATCATGACCACCCGCCAAATACGTTTGCATTTGAAAAAACAGTTTTTTTTCAAAAGTCTACAAAAATCTGCATTTTTTGCCCAAAAAAATAAAAAGCTACTAAAATTTTGCTTCGCATCAATTGACACTTTTTCCATTTTGAATGAAAAATAGCGGATTTCGCAATGATTAAACCCCCATGCATTTGCATACGGATAAGACACGTCGTTGGAGAACAATTGCAAAGATAGTGGATATACGCCAATGACTACATATTTACTAAGTTAATGGTTAGTCAATGTTCGTTTATCATGTAACAAAAACAGACACTCTTCATTTATAAAAGCACGATCTGAGCAAAATAAACTTTTTCAACAGCGATCTAGTGTAAAGAAACTGAATGACAAATTGTGCCCATATATCATATACTAGGAACCGCTGTTTTAGGAAAACGCTGTTTTAGGAAACGCTGTTTTAGGAAAACGCTGTTTTAGGAAACGCTGTTTTAGGAATCGGCTGTTTTAGGAAACGCTGTTTTAGGAATCCGCTGTTTTAGGAAACGCTGTTTTAGGAAACGCTGTTTTAGGAAATGCTGTTTTAGGAACCGCTGTTTTAGACCTAAACCTCTACATGTTCTAAAAATAGAATTCAATAAAAATTATCCAAAACTTTAGGCTGCGGTTTTATGGCTAATATTTATCGAATTTTCATAATAATTTTTTTATCAGATACAGCTCAACAAGAGCTTTCGAAAAACATGTTACATGTCATTGACACTTAATTGGTCACAAATATGCAAATTATATTTAAAACATAAATAAATACATAAGGGAAAAAGCTGGGCAGCTTACAATGGAATCAATCAAATTCCAAATCGAAATCACATTTATCAAACTGGGAACCACAGTCAAAATTTTCGAGATTCGATTATTGGCGTTCACACTTACGATATCAAAAATTACTGGAATCAGTCAAAAAGGGCATTTAAGAAAATGAATGGAACTTTGGAACCCATGGTTGCCGAACACTTGGATGAATTCATGTGGCAAGAAAGATTCGGCCAAACTTGTAATTTAGCTTTTCAAAATATGTTGTGCCATATTGCTGAGAGAAGTCCCTGTTAGGAGCACGTGGCTCATTGATTGTTATTGAAGTAAAAATCGTTTTTGATTTCAAAGTAATGCACGGGAGACAGGGTCTCCCATCTAGCCTATACATTAAAAATAAGAGTATTGCTAGTAACCAAAAAGCAGGAGACTAAAAAATACAGTCCCAATGCAAAAAATTATATCATCCTCAAAATGTGTCTACTCATCTGCATTAGTGTGTCATCATTTTTGAGTTCTTATTAAAAAAACTTGAAATAAAAAATCTTGAGGATAATTAACTGACCAACTCTGTATATATATCTAATTTGCATAACTTGGAAGAAATCACTGAATTATATATGATGTGTTATATACTAATTGAAAGCTGTTGCCAAGCTGTATCTAATGAAAAAATAATTGCTGAAATCTGTTAAATTTAGCTACAAAACTGCAGCCTCAACTTTCTAATCATTTTTATTCCATTTTATGTTTGGAATCTAATTTGCATATTGATGACCAATTATGTGGCAATGACATGTTTTATGTCTTTCGAAAGCTGCTGTCGAGCTGTATCTGATAAAAAATAATTATGAAAATTCGATTAATATTAGTCATAAAACCGCAGTCTGAAGTTTTGGATAATTTTTATTGAATTCTATTTTTAGAGCATGTAGAAAGTACGGCTGGTCTCAGCGACCATGGTCCTCACCGAACTTTGTGCACAAATGTGTAGAAAGGATTGTGCCACGCTAGACCCACTGTCCCACTAGGCCCACCAGTTCAGTAAACCCAATGTCTCACTAGGCCCACCGAAAGTGTGTCATTAATCCCACCGGAATTCTCAGTAGACCCACTGCGTCGATCAGAGGTGTATCACTAGACCCACTATTAAATTTGTTGCGTTATTCCCACTGTCTCACATGGCCCACTAGTAAAATTCAAGCGTCAAGTCAAGCGCATTGATACAATTGATACAATGTCAAGCGCATTGATACAATTACGACACTCATAGTATTCACTTAATATACCATCACTTAATCGCTTTTGCGATTTCTTTTGAAACGATAAAAAGATTCTCCATTAATATCAGCTTCACAGACTAACATTTTGGAGTTCATAAATCGTGTTAAAACAAAATTCGCTGGACCGTAATTCATTGCTAATATTACTAACAAACGGATAATTTCGTGAAACTAACAAATAATACTACATCCAAAAATAAACAGTACTACGAATATCTTTGTCATACCACATATTATGCCATTTTTGGACATGAGACGTTAAGTTTTTTTGGAAATCTTTTTTTAGATTCCTGACAAAGACCTGATTTGCATATTTGCTCGCTTGTTTCATAATGCTTAACTCGTTGATTGTTATATAATGCTGAAACAGTCATGTTCCTTTGTATTTATATAATATTTCACCTGATTGAAAAATATTGCGCATTACTCGAATTTTATACTAGTGGGCCATGTGAGACAGTGGGAATAATGCAACAAATTTAATAGTGGGTCTTGTGAGACACCTCTGATTGGCGCAGTGGGTCTACTGAGAATTCCGGTGGGATTAATGACACCCTTTCGGTGGGCCTAATGAGACATTGGGTTTACTGAGCCGGTGGGCCTGGTGAGACAGTGGGTCTAGGGAGACGTTGCCGTAGAAAGTACGTCGCACCGTACTTTGCATTACCTGTAGAAAATATGGTCGGCCGACCCTCCTATACTTAGCGTGTGTGTGTAGAAAGTACGGGTCCGCCATCTGCAATTATGCCTAAATTTCGACTACGCGATCCGTGATTAATTCCAATGTTTTTTCTCACATGTACAACTTTCCAAATAGTATTCATTGATTTAAGCAAGCATGCACAAATAAATTCGACGTGCGATGCTGAAAATGAAAATCTAATTTTAGCTATAATTTTAGCTGAAAAATGTTCATAACATATTTGGAGTCAAATTTCGTCGCATTCTTTTTACTCTTCTTCCAACAAGAAAAACGAGGCTCTTTCTACAAATCTTGATTATTTTCTCACTAAGCAATTATCTAGCATCTAAACCTGTATTCAGTTGTCTCTGAATTGAATACTGACGATAAACGACCAATAATCTTCGGTCCAATGTTGCGACCAAAGGCTGTACTTTCGCTAACCTGCAATGTTATCAAGAAATTTTCCACCTACAGTAAGTAATTCATCAAAATCTGTCGAACATAATCCCTATACATGTAGCACTGGCTTTCAACTCACTGGAGATAAACATTTAAAAAGATAAGCTAGTGTCTGTGCTGGTGTCCGGTTCACAGCCTTTTTCTTTGTTGACATGTACCGATTTCAAATTTTCGTTTTCCATGTCTATATTGCATCTGTTCCGATATAGAGCAGCTTACCGCGCCCTGATTAAACGTGATCTTCAAGTTCGCTATTGAATTATGAAAAATGAAACTTTATCATACCAATCTTCAATCTTTAAAACAAAAAATCAAAATCTCAACCGCACAAAGCACATGGCGACAATATGGACGGGCTCAAACAACTTGGCGACAAAATGGCTGGTGACAAAACGCCAGGGCTCAATATCACAGGACTCAAGCACGACGGGCTCAGAATGAACGGGCATAAGACGAATGGGGACAAAATTGTAGGCGATAGGACATTTGGGTCCAAAATGAACGGACTAAGAACGCCCGGAGATAGGATAGTGGGCGCCAGGGCATGCGGACTTAAGATGACGGGCACTAAAACGTAGGGTGACAAAATGAAAGGGAAAAGGACGTACGGTGTGAGGATGAAGGGCGTCAAGACCAAGGAACCTAAAATGAAAATGCCCAAAGCTGCTGGGCACAGGATAATGTACGAAACGATGAAGTGGGTGAAAATGATGACGTTGCCCACACTTGGTTTTAGGATGCATCCGGCAGCTAGGGCACGCTTCCGTCGTCGACGGCCATTCCCGATGCTATGACTACGGCCACGGGCGATGTTCAAAACAGCTTCTTCTAAAGCTCGTTTCATGGTCAATTTTCCTACCATTTTGTAATGGGCTGTTTTATTTCTATGCAGTGTATTATACTGAAAATCTTTTAATACAGTATACCCTTTGCCGCCTAAATCTTTTAGTTGCCAGTCGTCTAGCATATCGAAAAACTTGCTTATCTTGTTTCTTACTGTAACGTCGTCCATACCGTATTCCTTGTACAGGATTTCCAGGCTTCTATTCCACGAAAGGATCCTGACGTCGTCTTTCACTGTACTCACGGTTTCGGCTATGAATTTCCACCAGAAGGATTTTTCGGGTGTGGGCACATCCTCAATTAAACTGGGCAGCGACAGTATGTTGTTGGTTTTATTATTTTCGTACAAACTGAATAAGTCGGGCGATAGCAGTGTCCACTGGTCGTCAGTACCACCGTCGTCTTCCATGGTAAAAAATCTGGGCGACAAAATCCTTGCGGAAGAAGTCGATCCCTGATAACGTGCCTCATTTTTAGTTGTCGATAAGGCGAACCTGGACTTGGGGAAACGATCAGCTATATAACGGGACAAATTGGAAACTTGGTTCAAAATATTTAATACTCGATCTTCCTTCAAGTTCAATTTATTGAGCATGTATTGAAACCTTTCTAATTGATCGTCTATGAATTTTTGACCTCTATCTTGATCATCTATGGTATTTGTGGCAATTTTTCGTGATTGAACTTCTTTATCGTGCACCGTCAACAAATTGAATCTCAATTTCCGGATAACTTTACTTTTTTCCTTAAACTCGCTCATCAAAGCCAAATCGTGGGCTAAAAGTTCGTCGGCGGACTTTGGGGCGAAATTTTTCACGTTTTTAGTCCTCATTAACCTTACCAAACATTTTGCGTATTTTCTTGGTTCGGCACCGGCTGGGTTTATGCATTTCCAAAATTTGAATTTCACTGAGTCGGATTTTTCTCCGAGTCTTTCGTTGGCTAAAGCGGTAAGCAATTTGATGAGATTACTTTCTTGAACGGTGGAATAAATTGTTTCTGAAAATATGGTAAAAAAATCAATTCCATGGCCAGGAATTTTCACTTTACAGTATATAATACATTAAAATCATTGAAGGCAGGTTTATTGCTCCCCTTTGGGTCTATAATGAAGTGTTGAACAAAGTAATTCTGCCATTAACAACTTGAACACGGAATCATGAGAACGCAGTAGTGGGATAAACACTCAATCAGGGCATCGTTATAGCTTTATACATAATGTCATTTCAATATCAAGACTTTGTGATAGAGTGACAATTCGTTTCTGATATGGTTTAGTTGAATCTGATCAAAACTTGGAGTTCAAACAAGTACCGAAACATGAGAATTCGAAAAATATTAAAACAGTGAGCTGTTAGCAGATTCGGTTAACTTCACTGCAACAATTCTACAGTAAGCTCACTCGAACGCATGGAAATTTGAATATGTTGTCACATATAGATGTGGGTGACCGGAATCCCATCCAACAGCACAGATTTGCCCAGAAGTGAAATCCTTCTACAGATTTGTTATAGCATATATAGCACATTGAATCATATGATCGGATGTTTTTCCAACATCTGATTTGTAATTTTAAAGACCTGGTCATTTTCAATCGACTGATCACACTATCTCATTCCTCAATCGTATACAAAATTGCCATGTGTGGGCAATGCGCTTTGGAGTTCGGTGCTAACTTTGTTCACGAAATCAACAGCTGATATATTTTTGATTTTTCAGGCTGCTACAAATTCGACATTGAAATTTCGTTGCAAATTCGGAATTTTGTTTTTTCCCCAAGTGTGTTTTTAAACAGGTCAGCGAGATTTTAAAGAAATGAATAAAAGAAATAAAAAATTTGTATTTTTGATTTATACAAGCTCATAAATGACGAGAGGAATATTTATGCCAAAAATTGAGACGTCTAAAGTCACGTCTTCATGAACGTCTCCGCAGTTCTATGCCAATTATATGCACAGCGAATCAGAAAAATTCGGTCTAACTTGAAGCATACATTTGTAAGAGTTAGGGTTGCGATAGGGGGTTATACCTTATCCAAAAAATGCTAGATCTCAGACAGATAAGTCTTTGACCCGAGCCACATAGTAACTTTTCAAAGTGAGCAAGAATTTTTTCGTCCCAAAATTCAGCAAAAATTTAACCTTTGACTTGCCTCTACAATTAAAATATCTCTTGAACTCTAGAGAGTTCTTTGTGCATGTTGTGGATGTACTTACGGTAGCAGTCATCCCACATCTATGCAAAATTGGCGGATAGGGCAAAGCCACAATTCGACCTAGAAAAGAGTTTACAAAATATGGATACTAATAATTATTGTTATTGATATTATTGTTGCTCACGCACTGAGCGGAAGTGGGCGCCAAATTATTGGGACCATTACCATAGACAGGACTCTAGTCTACTTGGATATTATTAAAGTGAGTCCCTAGTATTTTTGTGTTAGCCTGTAGGAAGCATCTGGGGCAATCCTTATTGCTTTTCGATTGCAAGTGTGTCATTCCAGTTACTAATTAGTGACTGAAGGTTGTGTTTAGTTCTTCTGAAGAACTGCTGCACTGTGTTCAGCTGGTTACCTATAGGATGCTCCTTTGAATGACCTACCATAATTAGTTGAGTACAAACCAATAGATCTTTTTAGTTATATTGCTGACGTCTTTGATCTAAGCAGATATCTAAACATAACATGTAGAAATGTTCCCATTTCTCACTAGGTAATTGTGAATACAAATTGTTTGATAAGAGATTTTAAAAAATTCAGCTTCCATAGCTTTGATATATTTTAGATCTACCAGTGGCTTCATAATGAAAAAATAGCTCAGAAACCAGAAATTTATTTTCTATGGCATATTTTCAGTAAGTTTTAGATAAAAATAGCCTAGGATCACTCAATTTTTATGTAACGTAAAATTTGATAAAAAAAAACTACGATTTACTGCAAATGAGTGTGTAGTGTAAATCGCAAAGCAAGAATACTATAGTTTAGCTGGTGGAGGTATTACAAACGCTTAGGCAGGCAGTTTTTGGAACACCCTGTACTAATCGTATTATACTTTATTTCCAGCATCATACTAAAAACACGAAAAACTGTATTTCAGTCTGAGCATTCTGCAGATTTCCGAAATCCAATGAACAAAATGAATTGAAACAACCTGAAAAATCATACCTCTACATTCTGACTTTGCTGGATGTTTCCTATTTCGAATGAAATGACTAACCTGGAAGCATCGAAAGAATAATTATCAATTGTATCAGCAAGGTTCGCATACTAATATGAAAAAAATTGCCACGCTTCATCAGAACAGAAGTTAACAGTATTCACTAACAGCAAAACAACGCACTAATTAATAGTCAGAATGCACACATCAACTTGGAAGGCGAGACGGCCAAAAAGTCTGTAAATTCGTTTTGAAAGGTTTTTTGTCTGTGAATCGAATAATGAAAAAAACTATAATGAACCTGTATCTGTCCTTATTGAACTATTATAGACGTGTCACAATTGATTTGGACAGTGTCAATCTGAATGATGTTCTTGTACGCATGAACGTTCACATTTTTTGTTTACTGTTGAAATTTGACATCGTTCCGTTTTCGGACGTGAATTTCAAGTTAAAGTTCAAATGATTCGTTTGACAGGCGCGTTCAAACATTTTGCATCCTAGAAAAGTAATGAGACCAGTTTTTTCACTTTTCTGCTAAACTCCATTTTTATGCTGTCGAAGTTTCAACTATACAGAAATCATTGGAAAAGAGATCATCGACGACGACAATAACCTCAAGGTACATTGTAGCAGCGCACAATACATAAGCTTGTAGATTTCTGTCGTCTTTCGTAGGCAAATGCACCATACCACATTCAGGCATGAAAGTGTTATGCGGCGACTTTGTGCTGGCTGACAAGGTCAGACTGCCGTTATTTAACAGTCTCTTTCCAGCAGTGAAACCCTTATTTTCCAAGTCCTTTCTCAGAAGCATATATCACACTGATTCACTACTAAATTATCAGACACTTGTTCAATCAATGCTTATTTTGGAGATTCAAAACCATTATTGTCTTTCAGTGACTGAGCACGCTATTTCATTTAGCAACCACGTGGAAAAATGCCATTTGTGGAGAATATAACGATTTTTTTCATCACCATAATCGAAGTTCGGTGGTAATTTAATGACTTATCAAATCCAAAACCAAACCCTGCATTGATTTTTGAGATTTTCTACATAGAAGGACGTATTTACGCTGTTTTGGAATACGGTTCTTGTGTATTGTCTTGTATCAGACTCAGATAGTGACTTTTGAAGGCGAGCAGGATATTTTTCAAAAATGCGAAAAATTGGGCAGCAACCGAAAGATCCCATAGAGATCTCTCCAAAAATATGTTTTAAAATGTTGTGTCTTTATTTTTGACGAGCGATAGGACGAGTGGACTTCAATTGAAATCTATTTGAGTTAACCCAAATATCCTTGTTGTTCATGAATGCGTAAGCAGCAAAAAACAAAATAAGATCCGACTTTTCATTCGACAGAAAAATCGTCCTGACGATATAGCACCAACATTCAGACTGCACGAAAGCTAAATTTGAAACTACTATATTCTATGGGATTTTCAAGAATGTTTTTGGATCCAAGAAACCTCAACGAATTTGAGAAATGGGTTTCATTATTAGATTAAATTGTTTTAACGAAAATTTAATTTGAATTATTTTGATCACATTTTTTATCAATCAACGGTTTTTCAATGAAACGATTTGAAAATCGAATACCTTGGGGCAACAAGGTGTTATGAAACCATAAGTGTAACGTCACTTAACACTTTGTTGCCCCAGAGTATTCAACTGTTTTGCTGGAGCTAAGAAGTTTGCATATGATGAAACAGCTCAAAAATCAGATTTATGTCTTGGTCCCTTCAACTTTCACGTACGATATGGTACGTCTACTGTCAAGCTTGAGATTAGATCAGCTGATTACTCAATTTTAAAGTAACATAAAAGTTGACAAATACCCTTATCTACTGTAAGTGACTGCAGCACTGGGTGTAATACAAGATTTAATATCAGAATAGTGCATCTTGACTGGCGTGAAGTTTGCCCACCCTTTAGGCTGGCAGTTTCATTCCGAAAAATCGTACCTGCATTTTCAGTTACCTGATGGTTCCTACTTGAAACGATTAACCTATAGAAGCATAGATAGAACGATTATTAATCTGATTGGCAAAATTTGCATTATTGCCTAGTAAATTAGAACAGCATTGACAAACTAAAACGACCAATAGTTTGGAAGAGACGACGAAAAAGTCAGTAAAACCGCTGAAAGCTTTTTTCATCTGTGCATTGGATAATGAGAAAAACAGTTATGAGCTTGAATCTTTGCCTGCTACGTTTTTACTCAATTATTATAAGACGTGTCACAATTTATTTGGACAGTGTTAATAAGACGAATGTTCTTGTACATTATAGTAGATGTGTTTTTTAAATGCAACCGTTCTGAAAGAGTTGAGAGGAAGCGTCATATGTGCGGAGGGTGTTCCATGGAATTCCGCTCGGAAATTTTTCGAAAACGTAACGGCACGGTTCGCCGACCTGCCGAATATCATAGAATTCGACGAAGAAATGGGCAAGCTGTCGAAGGCAGTGGTCGACGACATTTTATCGAGGGAGCTATCAAAATACGGCCTGACCATATTTAAGGTATCACCGACGACGGGGGCCCGATGTTTTGTGTATGTTGTGTAATAAGCTACAGTTGAGCTGCACCTTAACAGCAATGGTATAACATAGACAGTTAAGCTACATCTTAAGGCCGCTCAACTGTGACCTATGTCTGTTTGATGAAACTGGAACAATTGCAGAGTCAAAATTATTATGATATTTTGTCCTTAATATATTCTGTTTGTAGGGTTAAACTTGACTGAAACTTAATTCTGCTGTGTTTGGTTTTATTACGTCGCCGTGGATAATCCTGCTGGAAACCCTATTTTGTGAAAACTTGACGAAAATTCCAAGTGATTGGTAATAAGACATTACCAATAATGCTAGACGTTCCATAACTGACTATTTAAACGCCCATATGCCTGCTATAGATACTGATGTTTTAAATCGTGCTATCAGAAATACTCTCATTGATTTGATACAACCTATAAGTCAAGGAATAACATTGACATTTCAACTCGAAAACGTGAAGATAAATGAAGCAACAAAGGAAATTCGTTGAGCAAGCACTACTCTTTTGACTATGAGAGGTTTGCCTTTTTCTCTTTTGGCAAAAAGAGAATGGTTCCAAAAATTCGAATAGTTTTGGATGCCTTAAGGTCTTTCTTTCTTACAAAACAGCATTCTCAGAGTCAAACTCGACAGGAAATTGTTTAGCATTCTTTTCAGAAGTGAAGCGTCGAGTTCCAAAAATTTTCACATAGATTTCAAAACTCAATTCCCCAGGCGATAGAGGGGCAGTGAGGTCCACCAACAATGCTCAATGTCTGTAAGAATCATCTGCATTTAGAATGGAATAAATCAAAATTTTATTTTTCGTCGTTTGGAGATATGTTGCACAACTTTTTACGCTGATTTCGTATCCGATAATCACTATGCACAAAAAATTTTTCATTGAATTTTTATGGTGTAAGGTGTCCCAAACTCGCATATGCAAATAATTCGCAGTACAACTTAATTTTTCGCGATCTAATAATTTTGAGTGCGGTTTTCTTTAATCGATAATATATTGAATAAACATTTGGAAAAATATTAGAAATCGCCCAATCTGTTAGTTCTAATACGGTGTGCCACAAACGTCAAAAATATAAATTTTTACAATTTGTCAAATTTTAACTAAAAACATTACAACTCGGAATTGGTTGAATGAAATCGAACCCTATTTTACCCCAACATGTTCTATCTATAAGCCTAATTACACGCAAAAATTTAGAGCTACACGATAGAAACCCTTTGACCAATTCTAGCGTGTGTAAATCAAACCTTAGTTTCATGTCATTTATAGCACGCTTCTGCTTCAAATTTTCGTCAGTCTTGAGCGATTTTCCAAAATTTTGAAACACAATTTCTGAGAGGATTCAGCTTTGTTGTGATAAGTAAAAAATTAACCCTACCCCAAAATTACATATTTGTTGTAACTTGAAGCGCTGGGAACGAAAATGACATTTATTTCGTCTGAAAATCAAAACTCGCATAGCTACAGTAAGACGAAAGTTGAAAATCCGATTTTTTCGATTTTTGACATACACTTATTTTAACTTTTGCAAGTTTAGGTACATCAGTCATCGTGTTCCGAAAATTTACCCACCTCTAGGCCAATGGATGGGCCACAATTTACTGTAGGATTCATTAGTGTAAAGTTCTTATTAGGAATACACTGGTGCTTGAAACATCAAATTCTGAGAGCAAAAAAATGAAATGTTTCCACAAAAATCACCATAGATAATGCTAAAGCTCAGGAGAACCAAAAAAATTCCCTATACAAAAGATAACTTACGATGTCTTTTACCTGCTGACAAAAAATTACGGAAATTCATGTACTGCTAGAGGGTCGCACAACCTGAAGTTTGAACACTATCTTATAATTGTATTTTCTGGAAGTTCCAACCTCCACTATGGAGCTACTAGAGCTTGATAAATTTTAAAAATGAGACAGTAATACAAGTTTCGTATGGTGAATATTAATATGATTTCCAAACTCATAAAGAAATAAAATTCGCAGGGCTACAGTATCCCGAAATTTGGAATTTTCGCATTTTTTAGCATTTTTCTGTCTATTTATGTGACTTGAGATATATCCGCCTAGGCATTTAGTAATTTTATTATTGAATGTGTATTTGATACACAATACAATGCTGCATAATGTGCTATGAAAATGTATTCCAAATTGTGCATTTTACACTTTTTAGGAAGTTTTAAAATGTCAAAAATCAGATCGTAAAAATGGTGAAAATGCAGGTTTCTCTCCACAAAAAGGACTATATGAACTGTTAAAGCCAGAAGCACCCAAAATTTCCCTATACAGAAGATATATTACGATGTCTGCTAGTTGCGTACAAAAAATTTCCAAAGTTTGTGTACTGCTAGGGTGTTAAATCTGCAAAAAACTGCTATAGTTGATAAATTTTAGTTTTCAATTCTTGATCAGCAGAAGCGGCTTCCATAAAAAATTTGGAGTTTTCTTCTTTAAGAATAAGAAAGAACTCATGCATGTGAAAAATCATGTCAATGAACTTCCATGACCTACTTTCCCTTCTATATGAAGACTGATATTTGTGAACCTGTGACCTGTATCAATGTTTATCAGGTTCACTGAATAAACATTTTCTGGACTGGATGTCATTTAAAGGAATCCATCTTAAAATATTTGATATAACAGCAAAAAAATTTTCTTCAGATTATCAAGTGACACTAAATTCTTTTTTAAAGTGAGCCTGACATCCTATTTCCATTGAGTATTTATCTGTTATTTGCCTTTTTTCCATTTCAATTTACTCCTGAAAACTTCGTCTTCACATAGCTCCATAATGCCCAATTGTCTACTTCAGGGCTGTGCACAAGGGGGGCGGCCAGATGAATTTCTAACAGGTCAACAAATTGCAAGCTTCTAGTCATGAGAAGTAAGTTGCCATCGAGAAGACCTAGGAACAAACTAATAATCCAGCAGACAGTTTGTGTGAAGAAGATGAAGCTGAAGCTATAAACGACCCAGCACAACATGATCCCAATTTGCGGATGGAAAGCGAATTGCTCCGAACTCATTGCTTTGAAAGCCTGTGATGCTTTTTTTGTTTATGTTCAAACTTCCAATAATTCCCTATCATTTCAACTGGAATGTGAAATTTCGAGAAAAGTAAACATTTCTTGATCAAGAATTTAAAATTAAAATTTATCAACTATAGTAGTCTTTTGCAGAATTAACACCCTAGCAGTGCACGAACTTTAGAAATTGTTTGTATGCAACTAGCAGACATCGAAATATATCCACTGTATAGGCAAATTTTGGGTGCTTTTGGCTTTAGCAGTTCATATAGTCATTTTCATGGAGAGAAACCTACATTTTCAACATTTTTAGGGTCTGATTTTTCACATTTTAAAACTTCCTAAAAAGTGTAAATGCACAATTTGGAAAGCATTTTCATACCACATTATGGAGCATTGTATTCTGTATCAAATACACAGTCAATAATAAAATAATTAAATGCCTAGGTGAATATATCTCAAGTCACGTAAATAGATAGAAAAATGCTAAAAAATACGAAAATTCCAAATTTTGGGATACTGTAGCCCCGCGAATTTTATTTTTTATAAGTTTGGGAATTATATTAATATTCACCATACGAAACTTGTATTACTGTCTCATTTTTAAAATTTATCAAGCTCTAGTAGCTCCACAGTAGAGGTTGGAACTTCCAAAAAATACAATTATAAGATAGTGTTCAAACTTCAGGTTGTGCGATCCTCTAGCAGTATATGAATTTCCGTAATTTTTTGCCAGCAGGTAGAAGACATCGTAAGTTATCTAATTGTATAGGGAATGTTTTGGTCCTTCTGAGCTTTAGCAGTATATATGGTGGTTTTTGTGAAAAAAATGACAATTTTCGCTCTCAAAGTTTGATGTTTCAAGCACCACTGTATTCCTAATAAGCACTTTACACTAATGAATCCTACAGTAAATCGTGGCCCATACTTAAACTTGCAAAAGTTAAAATAAGTGTATGTCAAAAATTTAAAAAATCGAAAATATTCAACTTTCGTCTTACTGCAGCAATGTGAGTTTAGATTTTCAGATAAAATGAATATTATTTTCATTCCTAGCACATCAAGTTACACCAAATATGTGATTTTCAGGTAGGATTAATTTTTAACTTATCACAACTCTGTATAAGAGATTGTGTGCCAGTTGGCCGAAGGTATTGTTTGGCAGAATGTACCTGTTGGCCGAACGTACCTGTTGGCGGAACGTACCGTTTGGTCGAATAATGATGTAAATTCCTGTTTGGCCGAACCTATGGTATATTTTTCGTAATGATAAAAAATTACCGTTTGGCTGACCGTATCTGACGGCCAAACGTACCTTTTGACCGAACATATCATTTGGCTGAACAGTGATATTAATTCCCCTTTGGCCGAATCTATGGTATATTTCTCATAATAATAAAAAAAGTACCGTTTGGCCGAATGTACTGCTTGACTGAATGATATAAATTCTTCCTTAGTCGAACATATTGTTTTCCTATAGTTGTTTAGTATGTGTCATCTTCATTTGGAAAGCATGTAATCAACCAATAACCTGCAGTGCAGTTTTTAAGCAAACTTAATCTTTATGTGATAATTATCCTCAACCATTAGATCTCTCAGATTCATTCCCTGATGATTGAGGATTTACAAATCACAAATCTAAAACAAAGCTTTTTATCAAACGAACAACTTTATCATAAATGAACCACATTTGCAAAATTATCCCAATAAATGAACTACACGTCGCAAAAAATACTGAATTTCTGACAAAATTTGTTGAATCCCTCCACTAACCATAGGTGCTTGTTGACGTTGGAAATTAATTTTTGCTAATGAAAGCTGTCTTTCGGCTGCTCCTGTTTTAAAATAATTTTTAAAAACAAGATGCAAGTACATAACTGCCAGAAATGACTCTTTACCATTACCTGCTAAAAGTTGCTCCATCCGAATACTGCTGACATTAGAAGTTTGTTGCAACCAGTGCAGAAATGAATTCAGAGCAGGATGGGGATGGCCAAAATCGTGATTAAGGCAGTTGTACCAACCTTCTGCGTGATTTGTTGTTCGAGGTCCCAAAGTACGATACCTCCGCTCATTAACAAAGTGATTCCAAATATCAATTCGCCAAATGCCATTCATCCAAGTACCCTAAGATTATGATAGTATCTTGTACCATTTTCATAGAACAAACAAACTTAATTTGCATATGTAAATTTTTTCCTTTACTCTCAAAAAGTTATCAAATTTTACCACCACATAGTCCACAAATTCTTGAAAACGGATTAAAGCAACTTGATCCAAACCATTTGGAGGATTTACAAGCCAATGATTCCATGTTTCTGAAACCAAATCGGAAGGCAAAAAGGCCAAGGCCTTGATTAGCTTTACCCATCTCTTAAATTCGGAATCTTGGACTTCATACAGTGGCATCAAACCCAGGCGTTGAACATTTTGAATTAGACATTGACCAAAGTGAAATAAACACCCCTTAGTAATCACATTTGGGAAGACGTTTCACACAGCTCTGTGGGCTGCAGCCTCATAATCAAGAATAAAGTTATGGACTTGACCTTGATTCCCTTATAATTTCGTTCCATATTGCGTTGAAGAAAATCTCGTATGTTCGACGACTTTTGTTCGGTAACAAACCATAACAGCAAACAATTCCTGAAAATTCAAAATCATAAAAATTACACTTTTGACGTGCCTGTCTACATATATAAAAATTTTAAGAAACTTGTATTGTTTGTATTGTACCTTCTCGGCCAATGAAAGCATGAATGGTATATATTAGGGCGCACATTGTTGGACGCATTTCGAAGGTGCCATCAGCTACCCAATATTCTGATTGATGTAAAACTTGCAAATCAATATCAGAGGGAAATATGAGCAAACCGTTTTTATTCAATAATAAAAGATGTTGATTTGCATTTGTATCCTGGGGATCTCTTGCATGAGCTTCTCATCCTGTAAGCATAAGTTGGTATTCTATTGGAATAATGGCAGGATCCGGGATAGGAATCAAATTCTTATTACAAGCACTAAAATAAATTTAGCATTTCTAAAAGATCAACAGACCACAATGATCAATTTTTTCCGTATTGTTACCTTGAAAAAGGGACAGAATAGAGATCATAGTCAAAAAAAATTTGATTTACCAGATGGATATGGATACCACGCAGTCTCAAACTAGCTATCTATATACAATTATCCATTTCCCTTAACCGTAGCATTTTACTACCATAATTGATAAGCAAGTTTATGCTCCAGGAAATAGCCAGTGCTATTGACTAGTGTGCATTTTTATTCGGGAATGTATTCTATTCTTTTTCGTCAACACGGGAAATATCAAAGCAATATGAAAATATCAAAGCAACTTCATTACTGTACAAGATGCAAAATAACTTGAAATTTAGTCAAAAATACTGTATGTTTGAAATGGACAAAACATTTCTCAGAGGTGTACCCAGAAACATTGCTTTCTGCACTTAAATTCTTAGTTTTATGCCATTTATATCATAAACTGCCTAAAAAATCACCTTACATGCCACATTTTGAATCGGGTCGGGATCACCACTTCACCAAACTAAAAGTAAAAAATTTATACATATTGTAGTTTTACCGGTATAACATCGATCGCATCGAATCAAAAGTTGGAGAAGCCAGACGTAATTGATTAACAAAATCCTGATTCTCAAATATGCGAGGAATACTGGCCAATCCTTTCCTGTATGCTCGAATTGGTTTTGTACCATTTTCGGCAATTTTTAGCATATTTCTCTTCGAAGTTACAGTTTCGACGGACAAAGCATCCATAGGAGCACAAAGTTGATTATGGCCGACATCTGGATTCTTTAAAATTCTATCATTTTTGACTGTAACACGAGCAGTTTCACCTCCAAGTTTTGCACAATTATTGCATTCAAAATAATCACAATTTGAGCCATCGTGCAAGTGAATACTTTTATTTTTTTTTGAATAGGAAAAAATGATTCGGAATAGCCTGACTTTCACAAACTAATAACGTAGACGCTCTAAATTTCGTAAAAATAAATTTAGCTTCACCAAAATCTTCCATTTTAAAGATAAAAGTATACTTCATCAAGCAAAAAACAAACGAATCTTCTATCCTCAGATACTTTGCATTGTATAAATTTAAAATCGATTGACACTGTGTGAAATACTGTGGGAAATAACGAAACTGTGTAAAATACTGTGGGAAAAGAAAATTTCAAGGCATTTCGTGCAACAGATACGTTCGGCCAAATGGTACATTCGGCCAATTGGTTCACAACAAATTTTTTAACACCTTTCGGCCAACTGGTACGTTTGGCTTACTGGGAAATTTATAAAGATTCATATATCGCTATTCGGCCAAACGGTACATTCGGCCAAACGGTACGTTCGGCCAATCGGCACACAACCATATAAGAAGCTGAATTCTCTCAGACATTGTCTCTTAAATGAGTCATTTTTAAAGGACAATTTTTTAATGTGGCATTCAAACGGTTGGTTCACTAGTTTTCTGGACTTTTGGTTCCACTGCAACATATGATGAAATTTAAAAAATTAAACTTTTATTTTTTGACAAATTTTCACTTTAGACTTCACAACTCGAGATTGGTCGCATAAAATCGAACCTTGCTTAACCACAACATGTACCATACATGCGCCTAACTGCATGCAAAAATTCGTAACTACATGATAAAACCTTTTGACCAATTTAACATATGTAAATCAAACCCGAGTATTACATGTTAATAGCAAATTTTTGCTTCAAAGTTTCATTGATATCTCGGGCAATTTTCGACAATATTTCATGCATTTTTTTAAAACGACAATATTTCAATGTGGCTTTCATATAGTTGGTCCAGTGGTTTCCTAGAGTTTTAGTTCCACTGCAGCATGCGATAAAATTACAAAAAAATTAAGTTCTCATAATTAAAGAATTTTTATGTTCGACACAACAACTCAGTGTTTGGTAGTATAAAATAAAACCTTATATTCCCACAACATCAAATATTCATATATACTCGGCTCGAGAAAAATCTGAAATGAACGAAAAATATTGCTTGAGCAACGTTAGCAGACATTAATCAAACTAAACATAGAAATTAACATTTGCTTTAGATTGATTTTCTCATTCTCATTGTACTTGTAGCTGTGAACACAACTTGTTTAATGTTGAGTGCATTGTCCAACAAGGAAAATCACTAGGGGAAATTAACCTCAAATCTTTGAGGCAGCCGACTAGAAAAATCTTCAATAGATCAAGCAACATCTATGATAGCTAGATGAGAGAAAGACAGTTCACATTCACGGCCTATTTCATGTCCTGTAGCTTGCTGCATAAAATCATTTTAATCTCATCAATCTCACCTCAACGACTGACTTCACGTGATTCATCCATTGCAGCATACAAAGAGCAAATACAAAATCTTCAACTGATGCCTTGACTTTCAAGTCTCATTGAAGTACTACAATAATTTTGGGAAATGTACGCTGATGATGAATCAATGGAAAGATTATCTATCGATTGAAGTTTCAGGCGGAGACGAATATGTAAAGTATATACAGGAAATTAGCATCCATATTTACTAAAGAAATTTGATGATGGAATATAAGATTGTCGGAAATATGGCCCAAGAGAAGTGTCAAAATAAATGCAAAAAGTGTCGCAATTCAAGCAGAATGAATTTTTATCCTGTTGTAGCAGTTTTCACACAATGAATGGTGGTTGCTCTGCCACCAAATCCACAGTCCTAGGAGATGCAGGGCTCTGCAGTTGATGATAGAGCAGCTGCTACCCAGTGTGCAAAAACCAGTACATAGTGACTGTACAAGGAGGCCCCTCGCATGTCTCAGCCGGGGGATGATGTGATGAATGAGAGCATTGTTGGGCCAGTGCTTTTCGAAATACCTATTTTCTATACAACAGTTGTTTACATGAAAATATTAAAAATTCTTTTCGGTCAGTGATTGATAATGAAACTGACGATGAACCCGAAGACGCAGTAGAATGTTGACTACTGGTGGATCACGAGCTCTATTCAGAAGTCCAACGGATAGCAATAGACAACACATCATACGATGCAAACAGTGTTAAATGTAGTTTGTATTATGGAATGTGTTTTGTCTGACACCGATTTGAAAATCGTGAAGTGCAAAGACGAGACATGTCATACGAAAAAGTTGCAAAAGTACTATATAAGTATGCATATATTAATTATTTATAATGTATTACAAATTTATTCACCTTGCTTGAAAGGCAAAGAAACTGCTTTTTAAAGTGTTTAGATTAAAAAATTGGATTACATTAGATGATTATTTTTTGGTACATTTTCACATTTTTGTAAATATTTGATAGAATTGTTTTAAAAGTAGTTCTTATAATTAAAATTAAAATAATTTTCGAACTTTTCAGACATGGCAAACATAGTTAGACCGCAATTACATCAATTTCAAGAAATTTGAGAGAAATTCTACAATTTTTTAAAGAGTTTAAGTTTTAAAAAAAACTGTTGTATTATGTTTGTATGTGTTGATAAAATTATAAAGTCTTATTCTTACTCCTGTATTACATTACGTGTTATGAAATATTGACTTCATAATAAATCCAACTAAAAATTATCTAAGAGGATGTTTTGTTAATTTATTAATGTTTTGGTAATTCGATAAAACTTTTATATTTCAGTTTTGGTAAACATACGGTCTTGTGGCAATGCCACAATATCTTCCAATTAATGACCGACCTGTTGATCTAACAGCCGTACTAAATTCACAACAAATATAAGGAGAAACTGCAGAAATGGAGATGACCTTTATGAATTTATGTGCCGCTATTCGACAATAACATGCAGTTACAATGCGCAAGAAAATTGGAGACCAGAAGAAATTTGTGATTATTTCATCAGAGCCTCAAGTGACCTGCTGACATACTGGGCAATGCGGTGGAAATACATAGATGCAAGAAGCTTTGCAGATGAATTGGTGGCTTAGGCATGACAAAAAGGTTTCAATGTTGCGAAAGATATGTTTTTTTAGATTATTTATTTTCCATCGATAGTCTGTTTGTTTTCAAAAAAATAATTCAACTTCTTCATCTACAAGATGAAATCCAATGAACTTAGTTTCTGATTGGTTTTTTCAGAAAACATACTATAATTTGTTCATCACATGCTGTTTTTACTTATCTACTAGTTTTCCTTTATTCATTATGGTATGATTTAGAAAGACCTGAGATATTTTGTTGCCTCTTTTGAAATCTGATTTCAATAGGATCATTCCATAATGGATAGGATACATTTACTGGGCTTACTAGTGTTGAATTTTACCGTGTTTTCATAAATTGCAACTTCAACTGACATTTATATGGAATTTTTTGGAGTGAAGTTTTTTTGGAGTTTTTTTGGAGTGGCTGCACCCTATTTTTCAAAATTCAACTGAGATGTTCTCATTCAGATTATCATTATGCAAAAATGCTTTATCAACCAATATTTTTGACGTTTTTTGGACATTCGCATTATTTTCATGGCTCTTAGAGCTAATTTACTCTAAGGATAGAACCTACTTATAGGACTGTAATGAGGGAGAGATCACTTATTACAGATACCTCAATCACATTCACAGGTAATCAAATGTTAAAATTCATTTTTAAAAGATCCAATCGAAGTTCAATCACTCGGTCGCTACATATTTACTACAAATTTACTAATCTTTGTAGTAAATATGCACGAATGAAACGAACCAATAGGGTTTTGGTCACCCGGTAGTGACTAACAACAAAATTTATTGTGCCTTCCTACCGCCCTGTGTGGAAGACTAAATATGGAGACATAATGGCAGTTCTATCCTTTTACATTTTACAATATTTCTTTTTTATTCAACTAGGTAATAAGTGCTGCGATCCGTACATTTTATGTTCCTGTACTGTTTATACACATTTAAACATCACAGTTCAAGGATGGAAAGCATCAACAAGGCAAATCAGGTGTGCCTGATGATAGAACAATTAATTCTAACCCAACTGTGAAGACATATTGGTTGTTATATCCTTCTGGATCATGCTAATGTTTTTTATTGAACATTAATTTAACAATTGAAAACGCAATGCTACCTGTATTGAAAGTTATGTTTGTACCCCTAAATTCGATAATTTTTCAGTTCTAACATTATATATCTAGATGCTAGACAAGATTAACTAATAAAATTAGAACTAGCCAATAGTCTGTGATTCAGATAACATGCAGACACAGCTACGTCGAGGTTTAATAGTTTCTACTTCAATGTGGAAGCTAATCCAAGGTCTAACAGATGTCTATCCTTTTTAGAATTTATACTTTGTGGATACTTTTTATATCATGTTTAATTTTTCATCAAAAAATTTGTAGAAAACAGCAAAAATATGGGTATAGTATGCGATCAGATGACCCGTACATTTATTGAGTACTCACTAACATGTACACTTGATATCCATCTCCACTAACCCATAGATTTGGCGCTCACTGAATTTCCACATTATATATACAAATTGAGGCAAAATGTGTATGGTTAGGACTCACCAACGAGGCTACTGATCAAGTTGTCTTGTACAATAAAAGACCAAACGGAAGTTCTATCACTTTATATTATCAACATCTGTTTAATTTTTAACTAAACAATTATTAGAATTATTCAAATATATAAGCATATAGAAAAAAACGTTATTTTCATTCAATTTTATATACAATAAAAATTTAATAAATTCACAAATTCAAGAAGAATCCGAATCTGTAGAAAAAATCGGCGTTTTAGACTTTTAGCAGATGGCAAATGCAGATCTACAAATCCACATTTCCGTCGTCAAAAATCAGTCAAGTCTGTCCGACGGTTTGCTCCCGCCTACAGAAACAAATATCTGCATCCACCAAAAAATCAACATTTCAGTCGAAAAAATCTGCAGAATGCATTCACCTTTCAGTCGTCAAAATTCGCCAAAATCCGCTGATTTCATTTAAAACAATGTACATCTGGCGTCCACATCCGCCTGTCTGTCATAAATCCACCTTCCGAAATCCCAACCATATATGCCTTTCAGTCATATCCTATTTTTTAACTATAGTAAGGCTTCGCAGAAATCCTAAACAAAGCAACGGTATACCCTGATCCTTTGTCACATGGGAAGATGCTTTGGATACACTTCGAGGAATAATCTGGAAAAACAATAATTTTAGTCATTCCCGTGCTCAGATTTGATACTGAAATGATGTTGGTTACCGCATTCCGGGAGAGTAATTGACTAACATTGAGCTTGAAGGTTGCACAGTCGAGGCGATTTTTTGCATAATTTGACAAATATGCCAAAGCTTCCATCTAACATTGCACATTTTCATCTAGTTTTGGCCATCAAAAATTTTTGTATGATTAGAAACATAATCCGTTTGATGCCTTAATCAACCAAAAATATTCACTCACTCGGAATTGATGCAATACTGTAGTTCATAGCAATCTGGAAATGACCATTTGACAAATACTTCGAATCATAAAGTAATGCCTCTGATTGCTTCAGAAACACCACATGATTGTGATTCATCAGGCACTGTCAATTTTCTTCCTCGGTTTCAAAATTTCTGCATCTTTCTTTTGCTTGTTTTTGCTTCATTTCAGCAAGAATTGGCCATTTTGAACATTCTTTAGCTCTGCTGAAACTGCTTTCAAATTTGCTGTTATTGTTTGAAACTTTCTTCTAGCAGTGGTAATTCTTTATCTTCACTGGCTTCTCAAGTTCTTTCATCGGATTTGCATCTTTGTTCAATGACCATTTCTTTTTCTTTGCTTCTCTTGCTTCCTTTTCTCTGCCTCAATCTTTGCTTTTTTGGCCCCCTTCATATGGCTGGCAGATTTCATTCTGGCACATATTCAATTTTGAAGTTGAATTTGCCCAGGAAAATGTCTCCTCGCAGCAATCGATTGTTCTTAGATGTATATTTGCATTGCGAATTTAGGTTTGTCATAAGTTCGAGCCTTCAATTTGTGCTTCAGTACAGCAAATTACCTAGTGTACACGTTAATTCGCTTATCAGACACTTTTAATCAGGCTCAGAACTCAGTGCTATCGGTTTTTTCTCCCAATAACAACTTTTTTTTCTTTCTCTGTCTCCTCCAATACTCGACAGCTTTTGGGTGCCGCTGCCAGTTGGAATCGGCGTGAATGTTGGAACGCATTATTTTCATCAATTTGATCATCCATTAGTACTTGTTTAGTAACATCCGTAGTACACATCGAACTGGTATGGTCACCATTATAGATTCTGTAATTTGTCAAAATTTGGAGCCCTATCGCTGGGTATGCTGCTTTCTAGGTACAATTCAGGCCGATAACTGTGGAATAAGGCTACCCCAATACACATGATCGGAATCACGAGTCCCGAGCTGCCACTACTATATCGTAATGAATTAATAAACGTCAGACTACGATGCACGATTTATTATTAGAATACAAAACGATTCAAACAAATATTACACAAATGAATTGATGCCATGGTTTTTTGACTGATCCTATGAAACAGTGAACACCGGACAGAGAGAAAACATAGAGAGGAGAGATATTCTCTCGACACTGAATTCATAACACAAAATTGACTAAATGATAAATTTCTTGGCAAGAGGAATTCAGGTAGGAGAGAGGTGAAAAGTGATACTTTGCTTTGCAGAAAAAGAGGGACGTTTTTGGGGAAGTTTCAAAAAGTCACTGCCTTCCTGGCCCATTCGTTTTGAAATGATCGATGCAGCGTTCGGAGTTTCGGCAAACGTAGCCTTACTAGAAATCGGGAAATCAATTACTATGGGCTTGATGCATTGACAACAGGGATTGTCAAAGAGTCTGTATCACGAAGAAAAAATTTATTGGATCGAGTCAACGAGCCCTCAACAATTTGGAATACAAGTTTGGCGACAATCTCGCTGCATCGATCATTTCAAAATGAATAGAGTGCAGTTTTGAAGTTAAAAATAGAGCAGAGCGAAATAAAAATTACGAGTACAACACCGTCATTTGAAAGTGACAATGGTTCAGCAGAAGCTAAAACGCGACATCACTGTGCCAAAGTCAAAGTTAAATCAGCATGGATCATGAACAAAATGTCTCAGCTCAGAAGTTACCGGTTTTATTGAGTATGCACTACTATAAAGCATGACAATGCATGGCCACACGTTACTGCATTGCTAAACATTCAGGAGACGATTGAACTTGCCGTATGTTGCCTATTAATGTAATTAGTAAAATTCCGGTAATTGTTTTTTACAAAGGTATAGAAAAATACGCGTTCCTTTATTTCCCTTCAAACCTATAAATCGAACACGATCACGTTCAAAAAAGTATCACATGCTCGACTTCTAACATGAAGCAGGCCTACCCCATTTTGACCACTTCGTTTTTCATGGATAGATCTCTGGCTACAAGGTCAGCAGCCTGCGCATGGCGACAAAACTACGGGACTCAAAACGTCAGGCGACAAAGCCACGGGCGACAGTACGGACGGACTGAGTATGATGGGGCTCAAACAAAACGGTCCCAATATGGTAGGCGATAGAACTAAGGGCGACAATAAAAAGGGGGATAAAACGACGGGGTTGAGTAAAGAAGGACTGAGGACTCCGGGAGCCAAGATTGTGGGCGACAGAGCAGCGGGACTCAATATGAAAGGCATAAAAACGAAGGTCGAAAGGAGGAAGGGCGCCAAAACATAGGGCGATAGGATGAAGGGGGTTAAGACCAAGGAGCCAAAGGCGTAGTACCCCACAGCAGAAGGGCATAGGATGATATGGGACACTATGTAGTTGGAATAAGCTTCTTCACTGCCCACGGATGCCTTCAACAGGCACCCTTTGGCCAGGGCGCGTTTTCCACGATGGTCACTTCTACCACGAGCCAGGTTCAATACGGCCTCGCCGAGTGCTTTCTGGATTACTGCGCCACTGTTCAGATTGTACTTGTACTTTTTATTATGTTGGATTTCGTTCAGTTGATAGTCTTTTAACATTGTATAGCCTTTGGCGTTCAAGTCGTTCAATTGCCATTCGTCCAACGTATCGTAAAATCGCTTCACCCTATTTCTTATTGTAGCATTGCCCAACTTGTACTCCCCATAAATTTTTGAAATGCTGTTATTCCAAGTAGCCCGTATCACGTCATTTTTCACCGAAGACAAAGTTTCATTGATAAATCGCCACCACATGGAGCTTTCATCATTTGGAATTTCTTTCAATAATTTGGACAAGGATAAGATGCTATGCTGACTAGCATTATTATGCAAATCGAAAAAATCCGGCGATAGATATCTGCTTCGGCTTGACGTATCTGGTTCTGTTGATAAGAATCTGGGCGATAAAAGTCTAAAATTTGATATTGATTCTTGCGATTTGGGATATCGATCGGAAAGGAATTTGAAAAAATTTGATACATATCGCATGATTTTTGAGGACTGATCAACTCCATCATTCACAGACTTATGCATCGATACAACGCTGTCGATCAATTCTGGTAGGGATATTCGATTTTTAGTCGTTGAATTTCTAATTTCATGATCATTGACTCGAGGATGAAGAAGTTGGAACGAATTTTTCTGCACTGGTCGTTTTTGGAAGCTTTTCACGAGCTCCAGATCATGCGATATAAGATTGTCTCCCGATTTTCTAGATTCTTGAGTGAAGTTCTTACTATTCAAGAGCTTGATTAAACATCTGGCGTATTTTTTTACGCTGTCGCCGGCTCTTTCGACGCAAGTCCAAAATTTCACTTTCACAGGATCTGACTTGAACTTGATATAATTATTACCCAAAACTGTTAACAATTTAATGAAATTGTTTTCATGTTTGCCCAAAGTAGCGCTTTTTTCGTCTATAAAATGCAAAACAAAGCTGTGATTAATATTAAAACAAAAACATTTTAAATTCTACTTACTTGAAGACAAAACAATGACGAATAGCGTGAACAATAAACAATATGCTGTATCGAACATGGCCACTTTAGTTTTTTGAAGCGGGAAAAGACAGTATACCTAATCGCGTCATTAATCTAACTTTAACGCACATTTGGGCCACTTATGAAAATGATGTGACTTGAAAGGTTTTTACCATTAATGCAGTTCTGAGAGCATGATTTGTCCCATATTTAGCCCGATCCACATGATTTTCCATCGATTTTTTATCATTTCTAAGATGCACGGAACAAAATGATATAAAATGGAGTTAGAGTTCATGCCGCTAACTCACTACTGGGCAGAAAAAGCACTCCCGGGATACTTATCTCGCAGGTATCCATGATGAAATTTCAAGAACAATTGATAAAAGAAAAAGCCTGAAGCTATCGGCAAACATTACTTCATTTTGTACATAGCTAGACAGTCTGTTTCGTGTAGACCAATCAAACAGTCGCTATGTTCAATTCACATTCAAATAAGTTTCAAGATTTAGAAATCCGTGAGAAGACAAACCTACACCTTAGTCGACGTCATTTTTTCTCAAGTTATCTGACAAGAAAAAAAGGCAGCGAAGTACTGTAGTATGTAAATTTTTCATTATTTGCATGAGCGTCTTTTTACCTTGCGAGGTTCATTTGGGAAAAAAAGATTCGTGGTCCGAAGAAACGGTCCGCCTGAGTGATACAATATACTAACCAGAGCACATCTGGGGTTGCGATCTTTTGCGTTCGACAGAAAAAATAATCAGTGTTGTACGTCGTAATTTCATCCATTTTTGAAAAACGGCTGGTGCTTAAGGCAAAACCAATCATGCTTTGTGGTTTTCCATGTATTCCAGGAAAATCAACATAGCCAAAAAAACGAAAGTTCAGCTCTGAATAGTTAGTCATGAGGAATTCTATCAACAGATTTTCCGGAGACGAGATTACAATTAATGATTTTTCTCATAATTTTGCGATATAACGTCATGAAACTTGTTCAAAATCTTAACCAGGATACTTTTTTCAAAATGATCTTTCTACCACGAACCAGGACGAATGCATCATGTTCTCTAAATAATCCCATTGTCGTCAGTAGATCATCAGAGCAAAAAACTGGTCTTATAATAACTTTTTGTGCAAGAATACGCATTGTTGGACATCATCAGACGAGCATACAAATAAAATTAGTGATTGAAAAAGGCGACATTGTTGTCATATCATCAGTTGGTAACACTTTCCCATAGTTTACATATCTGTGTGCTGTCATTTGATGTTTTTTTTAGATTTGTAGACTTTTTCGTTTTTCTATGGTACACTTTTTCCAAATTAACTGCAACGCAAAAACTGTTTATACGATTAAAAACCCCGCATCCCCTTTTCTTAAGTTTACTTTAGCGAAATAGAAAAAATTTCATTTCGTACTGACACGACGGAATCACCGTTTCAACGTGGTTTGTCGTTTGTTTTTCACTTTTTTCAAACGTGGGACCTGAATTCACACTCTCTGGTGGTTATTTTTCATAAATTTTTAAAACATTTTCTAACCTCATAACCACATAATATATGATTGTGTGTTGATTCAGTCATCATGTCGATTCAGCCACCACGTCGATTCAGCCACCATGTCCTTTCAGCCACTGAATCGATTCGCTATTTTTTCGCATGGAGTATGGATCCAGCCACCGTGTTATTTCAGCCAACCGTATAATTACAGCCATTGAGTCGATTCAATGAACGTCAAAAATACTTATATCTTAGTAGGAATTTAGGATCAAACATTATTCATAAGTAACCTTAGATGAAAGAATTGAGAATGGGAGAATTTATCAAAAACAGAAAATTATGAAACGTTTTATATTTGCCGAAAAAGTAACTTTTTTATCTTTTAGTGTGGGAAGACGTGAACACGAATGGCTCAAGGTTCCATGAGTTTACTCCTTCTGCTCTTTCTTACTCTTAATTTTACCAATGAGGTGTCTGCAGCGTGACAAAGCCTCTTCTGTGACTTCTACCGTACAGAAAAATAACATGCTCAACCGCTTGACAAAGCAGCATTTTTGTGAAGACATAATTGGTTAAACCAAAAACGTTCTCAACGGCTCTTGGACGATAATATCTTTACCAAAATCGTTTTTGATAGAGTCAACTCAGGTTTCTATTCATTTTTAGGTTTGTGGCAATAACATATAAAAGTAAGGCGGTTTTAGACGGTTTTAAATGGGCCAGCTGAGTCCCATTGTTCGTAGTAGGCAGTGTATTCTGCGCGATGTTTTTGTATTTTGAACCTGCCAATGATACACGTCGAATTTTGGGGAAACGTGTGGGTAATTAAATAAAATAAGGAAAAATCAACCATTCCAAGGAGAAAAAAGGAAAAAAGAAGTGGCTGAATTGAGACAGTGACTAAAAAGCCTCGGTGGCTTAATCGACACGGCTAAATTAAAACAGATGGCTGAACTGACTTTGTGGCTGAAACGGACTGTGTCTGAATCACTGCAGACCCTAATATACAATTATTGTGGTACTTTTCATCAATTGTGCAACAACTAACTTATTATTTAAAAATCTGGTTTTTTCACCAAAATATTTGTTATACTTTCCGAAAAGTGACTATTGACATGGCAATTTACCCGAATTTTAGGCGCTCCACATAAACATGGAAGAAGGCATTGTTCGAAAAAAAGAAAAATCAATTTTCCATGTCGTCTTGCTGTAAAACTTCATTCGTAATAGAATTCTTCGGCGACGACAACACGTAAAAACCCTAAGAAAAAATGTCGGAACGAAATTCGACTAATAACGATTTCGATTGGTGCGAAACGGACGAGCCGCACAGATCGAGGAGAATGGAAATTTTGAGTAAGTGAGAAATATGATGATCTCTAAAAGTGAGATGATTAGTCGAAAACCACCTTTTCCAAATGAAACTTTTTGAGCACAAATTATGCCGTAGATATTACATTTCTTACGAGGGAATGTTTTCCGAAGAAATTCTAGATCTAAGCTAGCTGACTAATATTACATATGAGGAGTGTCCCATTAGTCCTCAGGGTTAACAATAGAAAGCGAAGAAAATTTTATGATAGTCACCTTTTTTATGACTCTTAAGCCAGCGTTTCTGACTAATTTCTATGCAAGTTATCGAAAAAGTTACGGGTTAGGAATTTAACCACACGTATACCGCCTCTTTCACATTAGCAGAAGTCAAAAATGTTGGCTAATGTGGTACTTCTTCGAATTTGAAATACGTGAAAAATTTGCATTGGGCCAGGACAGATTTCGGGCAATGTTGAACTTGGGCACCAGTACATTGTCGTGGTGTAAAAGGACACCTCTAGTCAACATTTCTCCCCTTTGGTTCATGCAGCTGCTCCAAAAAATCCGCAAAATATTGTTCAGTGATCGTAGTCTTTGGAGACATGAAGTCGAATAGCAATTGCTCCTCTGAAATCCCGAAAAACAGTAGCCATAACCTTTCCCGCTGATTTTCGTGCCATTTTTCGATGGGAGGCCTTCTGCCCTTCAGCGGTCCACTTCTACCAGTTCCAGCAAAGTATTGACAAAAAAATATGTTAAAAACAGTGGTATACGGTTCGACTTATTTTTATACTATTACATTTCATTTTATCTTTTTGTATTTTTTCGGATAATTTTTTTGTCCAAAAGGCGTCTTTTCAGTCTGAAACTTCATCATGACAATAAACCTCTCTCTGAAATATTTGAACTACGGTCACTAGCGGACTGGAGTGATTCTACTGTATGAATGGCATTGATGGATGAGTTTCAAACTGTAGGGTAGAAATTTACGCTGACTTTGAAAATTATGTAAGATTTGATGTAGGATGAATGAGCTTCGACCCACAAACCGTCTTTTAGCACGAAAACTGCGGCATGCACAAACCGCACTCTAGACGCCACTTTTTGCACAAGAGCCTGCTTTTTATTGCTAGAAGAGGCCTCAGAACTCTAAACTGCGCAAAGCCCACGCCCGCGTTGGGCACCAAGGTGCCGATGCCCATGATGAGCCCCATATTGTAGCGATCCGTACGGTTGTTGATCATACAGGCTGCTACAATCACCACTACAACCTCTACTTTCAAACCATCCACGTTGCTCAGTAGGTTACCACCATTGGCAGTGCAGAGCGTTCGCCTTTGTTGCATGCAGACGTCCACGGATTCGAGCCCATCACCAATTATTACTTTTCTGTTGCGCCTGACGCGTAGATTTAGGCACACGACATTGGTGACTATCCATGACCCATACCAGATGCATTTCTCTTCGAACGAGGGAAGGGCTGCTCATTACTCGGCCTGCTCTTCATATATCGCTACTACTACAACTATTTCTGAACGGAGGGTCGGTTATCACAGTTGGTAGCCCGTCTGCAGAAGGTTGAGCGTTCAAACCCGTCACTGGGCATTATTTTTCTGTTGTGCCGGACATGTAGATTTGGGCATGAAACATCCACTTTTTAGACGTACCAAGATTTTCCTTTCTGATGTTTGTGGGTCTATGTGTTGGTAATTTTATGAACACGGGATCTCATCCGGGTAGAAATTTCCTTTTCCAGGCAAATACCCAGAAATCAAACGACTCATGTTGTCCAACGGCGATCGACATTTAGTTGTTCAAGGCCTCCTTTTACTCCTACTCCAATTCTATTTGGCCACGGTAGCCGATGACCAGGATAACATGTTGACCAGATTTTGGATCAACGCCTTTTTGGGCAATTGGGTGGCCAGCTTGCTATTGTTCCATATGCACGAAGCGGCCCACGGTTTGGTTTTCGGACCGAACGCCGTCTGGAAAAATCGACTTTACGGATTATTGATGAATTTGGGGTTAGGAGTGCCGTTTTTCTCCTTTTTCAAAAAACACCACAAAAACCACCACAAATATTTGGGCGACGAATTTTTGGACGCCGAGTACCCGTCACTGGCTGAAGTCCGTCTTTTCTCGAATACTTTTTTCGGCAAATATTCTTGGCTTGTGGCCCAACCGTTCGTCTTTTCTTGGCGTATGCCTTTATTGGTTTTATCCAAACCGAAATGGTGGATAGATACGGAAGAAATTTTGAACGTCGTTTCAGCAGCCATTTTCGCGTATTTTTGTTTCTATTGGTCGCGAAATCCATTTTTCTATTTGCATTTTGCTATTTCGTTATTGTCAGCAACGAGTTCGAACATTTTCGGATATTGGGGTGTCATGTCGCATACGGAATTTTTTAAGGTCAGTAGTACTACTGGTTCGTTTGGGTCACCAGATTTTTACATGGTCATTCAAAAAATTACAGTCCTAAAAAAGTGATTTACTGTGGTGCATCAGCACAGCAAAAAATAAACAGGCAACATGCCTACAGCATCTAAAGTATCAATCATCAATTCTTTGCTTTTGACCAATAGAAACTAATGGTCTATAAATTCGAAAAGAGTCAAACTGTTGAACGCATTCTCAAAAATGGAAACCTTATTATTGAAAAAATCTGCTGCTCCGCTGGTTTTAATTATGAAGAGCCCTATTATCCACCGATCTATACTCCGACGACTGACTTTCTGCTTGTAACTTGTAGATCAAAATTATTACTCTATAATCTGTTTTTCCTGAAATGTCTGTAAATAATAGAAGTGGAAAGCATGTACTATTCCATATTTTTACGATTTCCTGCTAAACCATATGTCACAACTGATTGCAAATTTGTGAGATTACTCAAATAACGCTACTATTTTTTGAGCAAAAGTTTACTGCAAATGCTTTGTGCAAACGATTTTTACGATAGTGCTGATTTTTGTCATTCTTCAATAAATGACCATTAAACCTGCAGTTGCTAATTTTTGGTTTACACAATAATTCGATATGGCAACAACGTGTTGTGACACCTTGTTTCAAGGTTTTGTTCAAAAAAAAATTTTCCAATTTGCAGATGCAGGAATCATGGATCACAGGCATGCATTTGTAGGAGTATTCAATTTTGTTGGAGTGCAATACCGTGTATTACAAGTATGAGGCAGCTCATGTATTTGGTAAGGAATTCGGATATTCATGCATTTGAGAACACTTAAAATATGTTTCAGTGTTCACTCTTGTCATATTTGCATCATGAATTCAGTTTTTGATATTTAATATTAGCTAACATTGCGGATTATAAGCAATCAAATCACTAAAAAGTATTTTTCAAGTGTGTAATGGCTAGATGGAGTCAAGAATGACACTAGTGGCGGAATATTCTGCTTAAAAATGTGGTGGCTGAACTGATCCAGTAGCCTCGTGAGGAGAGGTGGCAAGCTGACTTTTTATAAATGTAAAACCTTGGGGGCTGAAATGAGCCAGTGGCCGAAAAGATTTAGTGTCATCCTTTTAGATGAAGGAAACGAATTCTTATTACGGATGGATGAACGAAATTTTCCTAAATTTTGGATACCACGTGGAACACCATGATTTCCCTAACGTGCCGTCTCGATTTTTGCCTCAAGTAAGAAAACAAAATAAAGATAACCGAAGCATGAAGTTCGTCGTTTTTTCGAAAATACTATCAATTTATTTTACCTAGATTAGAAAAATCGCGCCGGAATATTACGAAGAATATTTTCAATTGGACAGTTTCCATACGGCGACCTTGAAATATCTGTTTGATGCGAAAATAGGAATCTTTTCCAGGGTGAAAAGGCCGCACGATAAAAATAAACTATCTTATTGTTTTCGCAAAAAATAAAATTATGAATTTATTTATGAAGAAAAGAAAAGAAAAGAAAAGAAAAGAAAAGAAAAGAAAAGAAAAGAAAAGAAAAGAAAAGAAAAGAAAAGAAAAGAAAAGAAAAGAAAAGAAAAGAAAAGAAAAGAAAAGAAAAGAAAAGAAAAGAAAAGAAAAGAAAAGAAAAGAAAAGAAAAAAAAGAAAAGAAAAAAAAGAAGAGAAAAGAAAAGAAACGAAAAGGAAAGGAAAGAAAAGAAACGGAAAGAAAAGAAAAGAAAAGAAAAGAAAAGAAAAGAAAAAAAAGAAAAGTAAAGATAGACGCGATCTAACGAAAGTAAGTTAAATCTGGAAAAACTATAATAAGCTCCACTGTAATAAAAAGTTTTCTCATTCATGAGTGGCAAACAGAACAAACGGAAGCTTTCAATACCTTGATCAAAAACCAAAACGGATCAAATTTTAATTTTCACTCAGATGTAGACCGGTTGGGCACCCGTCGCATAGACCTGATGATTAAACGATACAAAAAGCAATAGCAATAAACACAAAATAAATGATATCGAAAGGAAAAAACAACATAAAAACTGAATTGGAAATAAAATGAATAATAATTATAGTTTATATTCTGAAATGACAGACGCAGCGACCTCAATGAAGTTCAATTTCTCGTCTATGAGCAGCAAACTGAACTGAAAATTTCATTTCAATCTCCGGTCAAATGTACAAAATTTCTCCAGAGTAGAACTCCGGTGTGGGACGTGACTGAATGGCGAAATCCGCCTACGGACATTGTCTGAAAGACGGATGTCGGATATGGAGCCCGCATGTTTTTGAGTTTTGACTAAAGGGCGGACCGAATATAGTGAAATCCGCATCGTGGTGTCTGAAAGACGCTTGTGACCGAACTTGGGGTCGATCCTAACTTGGCGTAATAGCCCTATGTTGGTTCAAATTTTATGTCCTAACTTGGCGTCTGTCTTAATTTGGCGTATTATATGATTTAAATCAAAATCGACCCATGTGCTTGATCAAATTCACTTTCTATTGACCATGGAAAAGTATGCATTTGCGAGTAATAAACATGTATGATTACACTAGTAGGAGTTTTTCAATATACGTAAATTTTACCCTCATTTTTTTACATACAGAAAAACATTTCTAATAAAGAAAGCTCATAGTTTCACAAAGAAACATTGCATTTTTGCGCGCAAACTCGCACGTTCCCTGAATTTCGAAAACTGAATAAATTATCGACGTTCTCAAATCTAACAGAATTCGCGTAAAAATGTCCACTTGGATTTAAGGTTTTAAATAGTTTGTCCATTTGAGCTGTTCTGTAAAATATGGTGATTTTGGAAAAACAAACTTTATTTTGTACTTGCGAGGTCAAACGTCGCTACTTGTGTGTGAAAGCAGGATCAGTCCAAATCATTTTTATTTGTATAAGAAAAAGCAACAAAAAGCGATTTGCTAACATGGCGTATAGAAGTGAAATATTTTGCATGTGCGCAGTCAGTATGCAGATTATGGATAGGGATACCTAAGTAATGGGTCTCAGAAAAGAAAAAGAAAGATAATACGTAATAACATTAGAGACAGAAAACAAATAAAGATAAATCCAAAGGTCAAAGAAAAAATGGCAGAATGAATTTAGCTTTGATTTCATAATGCATTGGGCACCAAGTTGGGAATGAACGCTAAGTTAGAACAGAAGCCAAGTGAGGATCTTTTCCTTCAAGACTGGACACCAAGTTGAGACGGCCATTAAAATAAATAAATGATTTACTTTAGCAATCCCGAAAAACTCATGGAAAATAGTACAAAATTTGCCATCACAAACGTATAAAAACCCGAAAATATTTTCGATATATAACCTATTGTTAGCTACCGACTTAAATAGGAATAAATTTTATGACCGAAGGCATACAACGCATACGACGTTACGCCCAAAAGCGCCCCTTTAAAACCCCAAAAAACGTATCGCGGCCAGGCGGCCTTTTTCGGGATCCTAAAACAAAGATTTAATGGGCAAAAACTTGATGCATGCAAAAAATTATAATTTTACCGCATCAAACTTGGAATGTCGATTTTCTTATTCCAGTTAGCTGCGATTCCGGGTTGATGACCGATTCCGACAACGGCCACAACAGATATAGGAAACTTCTCGATATCTAAAAATTATTAAAAATTTTTAAAGTAACAAAACTACTGAAACACACAAAAATGTAAATAAATTATGCACATTCATAAATAGTCACGACTTGAGGTTTCAAAAAAAAGATAACCAAAATAAAAAAGAAACCAAAGAGCTACAGAGAAATGAAAAAAAGTAAAAAAGTAATAGAGAAAAGACAAAAATTTGAAGAAGCATGAATAAGCGATACAAAAAGCATCACAAGATAATAATGACAGACAGAAGGAAAAGATACGAAAGAAATAAACAAGCAATGTAAAGAAACTTAAATAAGAAAAAAAATCAAGTAAAACGTAAACGACGTAAAACGTAAAAAATATCAAATGAAAACTATACAAGATACCAAAAATTGTCGACAAGTCGGAGAAGACACGATGATAAACGAAAGAAAGAAGCAATAAGCATAAGTGAAATAAGCAACTAAATAAACATTCTTACCACTGAAAGGTCGATCATTGGTCATCAGCAATTGACACCTTTCCAAATATAAAGTCTTAGCCAGGCACTGTAACATTTGAGCCATGTATTGATCACGTTCTTCGACGAAAATTCTACTCAAATCGGGAAATTCACCAGCCATTTCTCGAAGAATTTCTTCTAAAAGGTCTTTATTTTTCGCTTTTTCGATATCATCTTTTCTAAAAATTGAAGATACTTTCAACACAGTAAGAGCCGAATTGCTGAAGGTGGAGCGAAGTAGGAGCAGAGAGGGAGTGAAGTGCATACCCGTATCCAAGATTTTTGAAAAAATGGGGAATTTTCCAAAATTTTTTTAGAATTTACTGAATAAAAAGAAAATCATATTTGCCGTAAAGACGACCAGTTAGTTTATGAATGCTTGAATTAGTGGCTAAATTCTACGTTTGACGAAAAGTATGTAAATGTAGTAATTTTATTTGGGAATTGTGATGTATAAGTACAATGATATTGCTGGCAATTCTATTATAAAAAAATTTAGGGGGGGGGGCAATTCCGCCCTTCTCCCTCTAAATACGGGCCTGGTGAAGTGGGAGCAATTAGAAAACTGAGAGTAGGAGTAGAACCTCTTGCTCCAAATTCACTTCTCTATCGTATCGCAGAAGCGGCAGTAAAGTAGGCATTTTTTCTCCGGAACAAAGTTAGAGAAAACTTAGAACATGCGCAAGTTATTGTATGTCTGTTTTTTCGAAACATCTTCCACCAAATTCAATGTGCACTGCACATGAAAAGTTAACATTTATCGCCTAGACATCGACCGTCTTGCCTTGATCCTCCGTTTCTTTCGCCTTGACTATCGATTTTCAGTCCGGTCTCCGAACAAATCCGTCCTCCGGGCAGGAGGGACGGGAACAAACCCGCCGGAAGCTTTCTGGTCAGTTCAGTAGATGATAGTTACGTTTTTTCAGTCAAAATCGCCTCTCGCAAAAGTAAAATACATAAAAAATTGATATTTTTCCTGGCTTGTCCAGTAAGAATCTATGATACATTGTTAGCATGGCAGACCAAATCCTAGCTTCTAACAAATAACTAACATAAATAAAATGTAGATAAAGATATATAACGTTGTTACATAATATGTGTGATAAAGTACTTGACTCGAACTGAGCTGGAACAGAATTCGTGTACATACACATCTGGACAAACTTATCGATTCATCGTTTTCGTGGTCATCAAAACCAAATAAGGGTACGGAATCATATGTTAGCAGATTTATCTCATAGAATGTAGACACGATTCAATCAAATTTGATTTTCCAGCTTATTTCAGAGTCTGCAGTTTCAATACGTAGTATAAAAAATCAGCATCAAACTATCGAAGATAATACTTATTATTGAATACCGTTAGCCAGTCATTCAATCAAATTAACTTTGACATAAACTTGGCCTGGTGCTGGAAACTAGTTTATCTAGTACCGAAGTTACCTCATCTGGTACCTAGTTGCATCCCGTTGAACTCATTGTTCAGCTATGTTGATGTATGTTCATACAAGTAGTTTACAAATCTGGTATCGTAAGAAGCTCATAGCCCTGACGTTTGGGGAGGGGTCCAACGACTTTTTTGGGGGCCTAGGGGTCATCGATTCCCCAAAATTTTAGAAGAGGAGTCCCTGAAGAAAAAAATCGGGTTTTGCGTAAAAAAAGTTCGAAAAAAGTAATTTTTGTCTAAAAACCGTAAAAACTGCATTGATGGCGCGAAGTGCTGAGAAAATTGATATTTCTGACCATTTTTATTCAAGAATTGGCGTTTCCGTCAAAAAATTCACATTTTCAGTATTTGTCTGACTAAAAGTATGGGGTCCCTATGGCTACCATATGGCCAGCCATAGAACAGGCAAATCCTGTGGGGGAGAGGGGCTCGCCCAACGAATAGTCACATAGCCGACAATTTCTGGAGGGGGGTTCCAATGGCTTTTCAACCAAATTACATGTATAGAGGAGTCATTCCTGAATAAGCACTTCAGCCTTGCCTCAGCAATGAGTACTATGACTGCTTGAAAACGACAAGACGATACTCTCCAAATTCAATTTACATCTGCATGTTAAAACAGACTCTTAATTATGCAGTTCAAAAGTTCACAAAAAACTTTCACTTTGATTTTGCATAGTATTTACAACCAAATCAGATATTCAATCACTCATGTTGAAGCATGAGTCTATTTCGAACAAGTTGAAACGCATGAATGCCACGTCATGTCACTGCTTTTCTACACAGGAGTAGCATCCGGTCCTGTAGATCTACGTTTTTTACATGGATTAAGTTTTTAAAAAATTGTAGCTCTAAAAGCTCTGCAAGCTTTCATTTGTACAGTTTTGTATATCCAAATTCATCATCTTTAACTTTCGGCTTTGAAACTTTCGCCCTAGGAGACAAATAATCTATGAGTTGGAAACAAAAACCTAATCTACAGTATGTTTTCAATAAAATGCTGTTCATTCAGAATATAGCACAAAGCAGCTTTGTGGTCAGAATACTGAAGAAGGTTCTCTGATAAGGGCATGAAAATTCAAAACACTTGTTGATGAATATTATCCAAGTTCTTCTGTGATTTTTGTCGAGTATCCGCAAGTGGGCGGTCATAAAGTTGCAGCATATTCAAATAACTTTCTTGAATTGTGTTGATCTGACCATTGTGTGCATTGAATTGCGATATCAATGATCTCAGAATCACATATATTTTCCAATTACAGTATCATCAAAAGTATAGACCAACCAAACGTTTTTTCAACCTGCATGGCAGACAACAGGGTTTTTTTCCGCACGCCTTCATCCGCACCGTGCGGAAATGACCCAAAATTTCTTCCGCACACGAAAATTTTTTCCGTTCGAAGTTTAGATCATTTGAAAAATGTGTGAAATGAGCAAAAATTATAGATTGCTAAGAAAATAATGTAAAGTATCTGTTTTTCTAGCTCAAAAACATTATTTTAGCTTGATTAAACAAAATTAATAGTTGCTGCTGTCATTTCTGTGATTAGAGCCGATGATTTATAGATTTCAATCGATTTTCCAACAGGAAACATTTGAAATTTTTGAGTTTGGTCGAAGTCTAATCTACAAGCATTGTGGAAAAAATTTTCCAGCAAACTATCCAAGAACATAATGACTTTGAATTACATGAGAAATCGACGGTGAAGTCCTCAATGATGAAAAGTGAGAGCCCAAAAAAAATATTAATCTTTCCTGCCTGAAACGCCGGGAAAATTTTTTGGGTATCGACATTCTGCGATGCTGGAAAATCAATTTTCCAAACACTTATTTGAAGAATTAGATTCGAATTTTCTGTTCAAAAGTCGTAATTTCTAGAATTTAATGTTTGAAAAATTTTAAAACCATTATTTTATTCACACACTCTCATGAACTTGGCCGAAAAGATATGAGTAAGAAGTTCCGAAAACTACTTCCATGAAGCTTTTGGATTGATTTTACGTTAAGAAAGGAATAATCGCTTCAAAAAGTTTAGAGACTTGACGTATTGATCTTTCTCAAAAAATGTGTCAAGGGAAAAATGTGAATCTTCATTAAATATCAAGGTGAAGTATTGAACATTACCAATTAAAACATGAGATAATACGTTCAAGATGATTAAAACTATTAAAGATTAAATGATAAGTGAATGTAGACATGTTAGAAGCAGCGCCTGAGCTAGGAAATAAATAATAATGCTTATTTAAGTTATAACCGGCGCGAAGCGCCGAAAAATTTTGAGATTATGACCTTCCAAAATGCACCAAAATGCATCTTTTCTGTATCCGATATGATCAAACACATGAGTCAAAAAATTCTGACAAGCCATTTTGGCTTGTTGAACTAAAATTCTACAAGCCATTTTGTCAGTCCAACAAGCCATGGCTTGTAAAAGGCTAAAAAAACTATGCATACCTCTACTCTCAAGTCTACACATTATACGGGATACAAAACGGGTACCCGAATTACCCGGGTAATGGTTTTCATTTTGTACCCGGGTAGTTCGGGTGCCCGGTGTCAAGCTCTAATGGAGATCAATATAGAATCTCAATTTTCAACAAAATCCGAACCTAATATTGAAGATAACTAATTGATGAATGGGATGAGGAACTTCAAATCATGAAAACCATGCACACTTAACTTCCGATGCGTCACACCAGAGAATTTTTGAACAAAGGAGCTACTGAAATGTTGGAAAATGTATTCTAGAGATAATTTGTAATACTTTCGGTTTAGGTTTTTCCTAGAAAAATGATGGTATTAAATAAATGTGTGGAGAAATCTGGGAAAAATCAGCAAATTCGTATGAAAATTCCAATTCACACTACAAAGTGACGAGTTTTACTCACTCTAGCAGAGACATATAAGATTGATGGAAACAATCAGGGACAACCGAGAAATCAAAGTAAACTTCTTTTTGGCTGCGCTTCAGCTAAACTGTAGTTAATATTATAAATTATTTTCTTTGCCGGCGCGGAGCGCCGGAAAAATTTGAGATTTTGACCGTCTAAATTGCACCAAAATGCACCTTTTCATCAATGCCAGCAGTAGAAACGCCCAAAAAAATTTCCGTTCTGTGCGGAAAATGCCCAAAAATTTTTCCGCACAGCCCAAAAAAAGTCCGCACTGTGCGGAAAAAAACCCTGGCAGACAATATTAAATGTTCCACATCCGGCCTCCGGTTTCTAGTCGTCGGCCCAGGCCGAAGCTAAAGGTGTAAGATTGGACCTCCGGACGATCACTAACGAAGAGAGGAAATTGAATACAAATTTTACTTTCGAAGAGCTGTTTTATTTAGTTGAGTGTCTGATTCAACATGTCTTGGAAAATAAAAAGCCGACTCGGTAGCTTCCAGTCAAGCAGAAAGGAAAATCAAAAAAGCTTTCGAATTAAGTTTCAAAGTTTTCGAAAATCAGCATAGCTCAAAAATCGGATGGAATGACTTAGAAAAGTAAATCATTTATTTTCGTTTAACGCGATATTGTCAATATTATCCAGATGGTCAAAATGTCCAATACTTACATTGTCACTATTTTTTCACAGTGCAAAAGGGTATGTTAAAAAATTCCCCCAATTCACTCCCACTCGTTCTAGTCTTTTTCTACTAGTTTATTCCACGGCTTCTCAGTTTATTCTTACTTTACTTTCTTCACCTTCTGCGATGCGAAAAAAAAGTTTTCCTCTGAATTTAATTCACGATTTATCGCTATTTGCTCATTGAATGCTCCCAATGTTCTCCTTTTCACTGCCTCCGCCTTCGGCAATTCAGTCCTAAGTGTTGCAAAACATGTCAAGTTTGTCTCAAGCAATTGCTTGCACAACAGTGGCATTTCTTATTTAACATTTGTTACCCTTTTCATGAACTTAATATTCTAAAACCTTTAATTGACCTACATGACGTTTTTCACATAAGGTATAAAAATCGTATTCTTTGCCTTTAAAGATATACATCCTTTTTCTCGCGTTTAAAATAAGCATCATATATTTCATAGGTAAAAAGCCTTATTTTGTTTTTTTAATGAACAAGCCGGTTGTTACACAGTTTTTGTTGTTTATACGCCTCATACATTGTACAGGTAACATTTTTGTACTATATATTTTTGTTGTGTCGATTAATAAAGTTTCCTAAGATTTATCCACAATAAGAGAAAAGAAGCATCAATTTTTCGAGAACTTTTACTTACGTTACACGTAAACCGTGTGACCATAAAAGCCCGCCGAATAATCGAAATTTTTGCCAAGCGCTCAACGTACCGAAAGCCCGTTGGAGAGTGACTTGAATCGGTCGATCGCCCAAATGAAGTCGACATGCCGGCATTTTTTGAAGCTAAAATTTGTGGAAATAGATCAACAAACAAAACGTAGATTGTAAAGAGAAAAAAAGCTCGCCTAAAAGTGATACCTTACCACAACCAGCGAAAATTAGACGTTCCGGTTTTTGAAATTTGATAAAAAAATTATTTTACTTTTATACAGCAGAACTTCAGGCATTTTCAGAGTTAAAATTTTTTATTGATTTTTTCTTCACAGACTCGAAAAGTTTGAGAAAAAACTCTACTGAAGAGTTTAGTTCTGAATGAAAAACGCTCAGTGAGATCATTATCCATATCACTGATTAATTTTGAGTAAGACGTTAATAAACTCATCGATCCTTCTACAGCCTTATGTTAAAGAGATATTGAAATGTTGAAGAGGTATTCCCGGAAGCTCGTAATTTTCCAAACATCTCAGAAATCAGACCTTCTGTGTTTTGTTCATCAGTTCATATTGACGTTAGAGAATTTTTACAGTAAGCACACATTGAAACATTCGATAACTGATTATTACCCAATAGATAAGATATTATGCAAAAATCAACACCAAAAACAGTGTTTAAATATCAATCAACACCAAAAACAGTGTTTAAAATAGTTTAAATATCATCATATCCTATGGTAAACTGTGGATATAAATATGAAGTTTTAAGGTGGCGAACTAATAAGGATAGGCTATCTATCGGATTAGCGAAACCCGAACACTCTGGCTCTACTGGTTGAGGCCTTACAGATTTTTCTAGACGGACAACTTTTTGAGACACTCCGAACATTAAGATATATTTTTTCGAATCTATTGAACAAAAGGTGGGTATAAATTTTTACAGCCACAATTGGAAATCAATCGATAGTTCTCTCTAATCAAAAGAGATCCACTCAAAAACGCGACCTATTGTATCCCTGCTTTCAAAATAAAAGTGACGCTAGTAAGACAACTCGAAGTTCTCTGATTTGAAAGTTATTCAGACTATTATCTGTGCATGAGTATCACAAAGATTTTCAAAGAAAACAGATTAACAAACAAATGTGAAGAGAGAATGTCACCTTTCTAATTACGATAACAATAAGAATTCAAAACTTCGGATCTAACTAAATATATAAGGAATGAAATTCTTTCATTGATAGCTAAGTGAAACAAAAAAATCATAATGAAATTCTTTCGATCTATGCAGTCGTCTTGAAAAAATTCCGAATTTATTATGCAGGTTAATTAAATAATTTAAATGTCAAGAATAATCAGGAACGTTTCTCATAATTATAACAAACTGAATAATTAACCTCTTGAAAAGCGGCTCGAAATTCGCCACCGGGTGCCATGCCGAGCTGTTTCGTGATATGAGCCGACATGCTCAAAAGCATGCAATGTAAAACGCCTTGGACAACACCTGACTGCGCAAAAGGAAATTTACAAAAAAATCAAATTTCGAAATGAATAGAAAATTCAGTTTTTTTGTCTTTATATTTACTTGTCGAATATTGGCCATAATTTTTTCCATATTCAAATTTTTGGCCTCTTCCAATAATTTTTCTTCATCCATCGACAAAATGGACGTTCGACTTTCGCATAATTCGACCATTATACAATCGGGCTGCGTTTGTGCGATAGTCTAAAAAAAGATTGATTTAGAGTGCTAATTTTCCTGAAATTCACCATTTTAGGCCAATTTTAACAACCTCTAACTGCTGAAAATGAACATATACCGTTTTAAACCATGTTTTTGGATGATTAATGACCAATTTTCGAAGTACAAGAACAAAAAAATCCTGGTCGTCTTGAAATGTCATCAATTAGATGGATTCTAAAAACCAAACGCCGAAACAAATGTACTTTTCTAACATCTTCTTGACTTTCGCGACTAAAATGCGCCGTACCCACTAAATAAACCTTAGCGAATGGTTTCGGGTTGCCGATTTCATCTTGAATTGATGGAAAATGTTCAACATCTGGCGGCGGGTAACATTCCAGAGTCACGACTGAAAATTAGCGCAATCGCGGCACTAAAGATTTGGCGAAAATAGCACAAAGAACTTACCAGTTTCTGGAAGATCGGGATTCGAAACTCGCTTCAATAATTTGGTTTCCAGAATATTCAACAAATCTGCATCGTCTGATGAATCTAAATCGCTATCGTTTTCCAATTCACAATCATCAGCAAATTTATTCGCGTGGGTGCAGCAGTGGCTGTAGTTGGAATTGCAGCAAGGCGGATCAGTTTCACTCTTGGAATCCTCATCATTTTGAGCGGTTGAAATAATAACTGCGTCAACGGCGTTGATGCTGTTAGATGCAGCGTCCTGACTGTTGACCAGCTCTTTTTGGGTCATCTATTTAATAAAACTTCGAAAAAATTCATAGTATGATTGGACCTAGATTGATTAATCTTTGACGAGCGATTCCCAAAAAACATATCAAAATTCAAAGGCTGATATACGTTCACAACCCGATTATCATTTCCATTTCCACTATTCCTGACTTTTTTACTTAAGATCACGCCATTGTGTCAAAGATTTTTTTCCGCATAATCGAAGTTCTATAAAATTTTTCCTCAATGAGAGCCGAAGAGTAATTTGGATTTCATTGCCAGCTCCATGATAGTTACAACGTTATTATTGGTGAAGATCAAGAAAACGTTTTAAAAGTTTACTTTTAATTACGATCTCTGCGGACATACAGTTACGACTGAACTCCGCAGATGCGGCGGGCGGACTCCCTCAGGTAACGCAAGAAGATTGCGTGTTTGGACGTTCTGAATGATGCTGAAAAATAGCCGTAGTGGGCATGATTGCTTGTATCCTGGTCCAATTATAATGTCAGACTTATGTGGAGTATTAACGAGATTTAGACTGCACTCTGATGTGGATATCGCGTTTTTGCAAATACAAATTAATGACTTGAAACTAAATTTTAGGGGGATCGGGTAAATAACTTTCTGAAATTTGGATAGGGCTAACAAGCGCTAAAAATGTTTTTTCTTTCCACTTGAAAAATTAAAAATACGATCTAAATCAATTATTTTTACTTTAAGAGTGATGAAAATTGCTCATCTTGGCGTAAATGAAATACTCTTATCTTTTGAGAAGCTTGAATTTTCTGAGATAATTTTGGGTTGGTCCCCAAAATGGGCAACAAAATTTTGGAATTTTAGGTCATGAAAAAGTTATAGTCATTTTAGAAATTCAAAGCTCAAAACACTGGCATGCATTAACCTTTATTTCATCAGTTATTCTTGATTGTTTACATCTTAAATGTTCGGCAATGGTAAAAGGAAACATTTTTTTGATCCATAATGTAGGTACCCTGAAAGAAGCTCCCGGATCTCTGATATTGCGTCTCAGTATTTATTTAACAGAAATCAAGATTTTTTCGATTATTTTCAAAAAAATTTCTTGCATTTTTCAAAAGTTTTTGAATTTTGTAAACGTAGAATTATTGCATCTGGCAGATAATTAAAACGCTGTCAGTTTGGGACAGCGACAGAAGTCTTTGCTGTTTGAAAAATCTAAATTTTTGGCTGCTTCTCTGATTTTTGAATTTTAATTGACTGCTTTCAATAAGATTTTTTTGCATTTTGTCCGAGCATGGAAAACGATTGAACTGACTACAAAATTAGACCGCTCATCCAGGATATTAGTGTCGAAAAATACACTCTCCAGAGTTCTAGAAAATCAAAAATCTAAAAATAAATTCCGGCGCTCCGCACAGGAATTCTATGACTTATGCTATTTCGTCTGAATTCTATCAAACACTGTTGACTTTAAGCTGATTTTCTACTGGCTGACTGAAAACATCAATTCGTTGCTCAAATATAAACATCATACTAGAATGAAAGTTCAAACCAGACTACCCCATACGGAGGGGTATGAGAGGTATTACCCCAGCCTAAAGTTTTAAAAATTGATCACTGAATGTCTAATTTTGAGACAAAATGAATTGTTCAGTGGACACTTAGCTACACAACCCCCGCAAATTTTAAACTTTACCCCTACCTGGAATCAGGGTTTTTTTCCCGCACGTCTTCATCCGCACCGTGCGGAAATGACCCAAAATTTCTTCCGCACACGAAAATTTTTTCCGTTCGAAGTTTAGATCATTTGAAAAATGTGTGAAATGAGCAAAAATTATAGATTGCTAAGAAAATAATGTAAAGTATCTGTTTTTCTAGCTCAAAAACATTATTTTAGCTTGATTAAACAAAATTAATAGTTGCTGCTGTCATTTCTGTGATTAGAGCCGATGATTTATAGATTTCAATCGATTTTCCAACAGGAATCATTTGAAATTTTTGAGTTTGGTCGAAGTCTAATCTACAAGCATTGTGGAAAAAATTTTCCAGCAAACTATCCAAGAACATAATGACTTTGAATTACATGAGAAATCGACGGTGAAGTCCTCAATGATGAAAAGTGAGAGCCCAAAAAAAATATTAATCTTTCCTGCCTGAAACGCCGGGAAAATTTTTTGGGTATCGACATTCTGCGATGCTGGAAAATCAATTTTCCAAACACTTATTTGAAGAATTAGATTCGAATTTTCTGTTCAAAAGTCGTAATTTCTAGAATTTAATGTTTGAAAAATTTTAAAACCATTATTTTATTCACACACTCTCATGAACTTGGCCGAAAAGATATGAGTAAGAAGTTCCGAAAACTACTTCCATGAAGCTTTTGGATTGATTTTACGTTAAGAAAGGAATAATCGCTTCAAAAAGTTTAGAGACTTGACGTATTGATCTTTCTCAAAAAATGCGTCAAGGGAAAAATGTGAATCTCCATTAAATATCAAGATGAAGTATTGAAGATTACCAATTAAAACATGAGATAATACGTTCAAGATGATTAAAACTATTAAAGATTAAATGATAAATGAAGGTAGACATGTTAGAAGCAGCGCCTGAGCTAGGAAATAAATAATAATGCTTATTTAAGTTATAACCGGCGCGAAGCGCCGAAAAATTTTGAGATTATGACCTTCCAAAATGCACCAAAATGCATCTTTTCTGTATCCGATATGATCAAACACATGAGTCAAAAAATTCTGACAAGCCATTTTGGCTTGTTGAACTAAAATTCTACAAGCCATTTTGTCAGTCCAACAAGCCATGGCTTGTGAAAGACTCTCTCAAGTCTACACATTATACGGGATAAAAAACGGGTACCCGAATTACCCGGGTAATGGTTTTCATTTTGTACCCGGGTACCCGGTGTCAAGCTCTAATGAAGATCAATATTAAATCCCAATTTTCAACAAAATCCGAACCTAATACTGAAGATAACTAATTGATGAATGGGATGAGGAACTTCAAATCATGAAAACCATGCACACTTAACTTCCGATGCGTCACACCAGAGAATTTTTGAACAAAGGAGCTACTGAAATGTTGAAAATGTATTCTAGAGATAATTTGTAATACTTTCGGTTTAGGTTTTTCCTAGAAAAATGATGGTATTAAATAAATGTGTGGAGAAATCTGGGAAAAATCAGCAAATTCGTATGAAAATTCCAATTCACACTACAAAGTGACGAGTTTTACTCACTCTAGCAGAGACATATAAGATTGATGGAAACAATCAGGGACAACCGAGAAATCAAAGTAAACTTCTTTTTGGCTGCGCTTCAGCTAAATTGTAGTTAATATTATAAATTATTTTCTTTGCCGGCGCGGAGCGCCGGAAAAATTTGAGATTTTGACCATCTAAATTGCACCAAAATGCACCTTTTCATCAATGCCAGCAGTAGAAACGCCCAAAAAAATTTCCGTTCGGTGCGGAAAATGCCCAAAAATTTTTCCGCACAGCCCAAAAAAAAGTCCGCACTGTGCGGAAAAAAAACCCTGCCTGGAATCTGACCTTAGAGACATCTGGTTCAAACCTTAATTAATGGAATAAGTATTGGAAAGATTCATTCTCCAGCGTTCTAGAGAATAGAGACAATTTTTAGATGACATAAATGCGATGTGATCGAGTAAAACAATTGAAAGCTACATACATGATAAACAAGTTATTCTTTTATTGACAAACTTTCAGTTTTTCTGTCTTTATTTTCGGTTTATCTTCTCCCGTGGTTGATATTTTATGCTTGTTTTGGGGTTTTTTATTCTGATTTCTTTCATCTGATAGCATTAACGGTAACGTTTCTTAGATGAAATGAATTACTCGATGAATTCATATACTAGTGAATTTTTTTTCAATGTCTGTCTTCGCGGGCTCCTCAGGATTTTTCCAATCCGACTCGGAAAACAGTCTGTGTAGGTAAAAATTTTTTAGCAGATTCAGTTCAAAACTTGAACAATTTCCTATTATGTTGTCTCGTAATATAATTATTGAATTGTACTTAAAATTTGTCAATAACAAACTGAGATGAACAAAAGAATCACTGATTTCGAGTTTGTCCATCACATTATACAAATTTCTTCTATAATTTACTCTGTTTACTTTAGCAGATCTTTGAAAACTTTGTGTAACTATATTCTTTTCTTTTTTTAATCAATATTTTTTTCAATCTAACCACGGGATGTACTTTCAAATTTATAAATGAATTTTTCTACCGTCGCTTGGGCGCCAAAATAAATTATAAGGCGGTAAGTTACAACGGGCGCCAAGTTGTGATAAAATCGACTGGACCTAGCAAACACAGGCACAATTCTTTCTCATTTATACTTGTAGTTTTTGAGCCTTTTTTGAGCTTTATCCGTAAATGCGGAAGAAAAAGTCGGTCGTCAAGAACAAAAAGGTGCCTTTCGGTGCATCTTAGGAAATCAAAATCATTAAATTTTACAGCGCTGTGCGGTTTTAGACATAGTTATCATTATTAATTTGAATTTTGCTCGAACCTGGCTATCTGGAAGTCAAGTACCGTTTCTCAATCACTAACACAATCACAATCAATAGTGTCAACTAATCAGGTTTTTTTTGTACATGACCCATTTGCACATGTACAAACGACAGCCAATATTTCATTTTTACAATTTTTACGAAGCAAAAATAGGTATAAATAAGTAACCTGTTTTCCTCTATGTCATGGCCAAAGACTAATAACCAAATCAGTGTAATTTTCAAATTTTATTCATTACTGCAAAAAAATTCATGAAGATTCGGCAAAAAATCGAAATTTTCCAAAAATTTACAAGCATTGCGGAACAATTGGTCTAGAAAACTATCCAATAGCATAATGAGTTTGCATTAGATGATAAACCGATGGTTAATTCCTTCATGATGACAAGTGAGGGCACAAAAAAGATGTGAATCTTTCCAGCGCGAAGCGCCGGAAAAACTTTCTGTGTATTACTCTTCGGCGACGCTGGGAAATCAATTTTCCAAACATTTATTTCGAGAATTAGATTCGAATTTAGGGCCGGATGACAGAAGGCTGAATAGTGCTATTCAGTGAATAGTGGCCAGAAAATAGAGATATTCGCTGAATAAAATTGTCGCATAAATTTATGCGGTATGACAGACGGCTGCATAGCTTATCCTATGCATAAAAGTCTACCTTTTGATTCGTCGATTTTACATGTGGTCCTAGCACAAATAAAAAGGAAAATAGCACAAGAAAATTCCTTTTCCAGTTTTTTTCACGAAAAATAGACGAAGTAGACTTTCTTGATTTTTTTAATGACGTGGGAGGAGAAGACGAATTTGATATTATAAATCGTCCTTTACTTTGTCGTTCGAATCCTTTTGAAATTTATAATGATCGGCAATTCTCCTCACGGTACCAGTTCAAAAGAAATATTTTACGAGAGCTGATTGATTTCTTGAATGATAGCCTACAGCATACCTGGACAATATGTTCAACTGGATGCAACTCTCTACCAGATGAAGCGAGTTTGGTACCAAATGACTTAATTTTCAGCACCAGATCATGTTTTGTGTGTGAACCGATTTCAACAGCAAAAGCGAGATAGAGGACTTGGAGACAGACCACCAACCGCTAAAAACTAGGTAATCAAGGAAATAAACCAATCCGACGAAGTATGGCAGGGCCTTAAATGCAGAAAACTTAAGGATTTTCTTGAGTGTCGGACAACAAATCTCATCTCGATCGAAATTGTCGGCCGACGCCGCCCGGTGTCGTATAGCAGAAGTATAGCAGCTCTGTCCGACTGTCGACCGACACTATCCGACGAAGTATAGCAGGGTCTTTAGGTTATCAATCAACCAACAAATCAGAGAACTAGCTAACCAACTAGAAAATCGATGAACCAACCAACCAGAAAACCAGGAAACCAATGAACCAACCAGAGAATCAGATAAACAACCAACTAACCAGGGCATTAACCAACCAATCACTAACCATGTTATCAACCAATCAATCAGCCAACCAACCATTGAATCATAAAATCAACCCACTAATCAGGAAATTAGCAAAAAAGTAACCAGGAAATCAACCAACCAACCATTGAATCAGGAAATCAATCAATCATCCAATCCAACCAAGGAATAAACACACCAATCAGGAAATAAGCTAACCGATCAGGGAATCAACCCATCAACCAGGGAATCAATGAATGTAATGCACTAAATTTTTTTTTAGATTTTGTCCTTCTAAGACGCACCAGAATGCACTTTTTCAGATTCTCTGACTTGCTATGATTCTAGGCGTATTTTTTCCCCTGACCTCCCAGCTTTTCCAGGTTCGCTGGATATACTGGCATGTCCTAGTGTGTAGACTCTTAAATAAGCCTGAAAATACACTTCGACTGCATTCTGTCTATTTTGTACAAGATAAACCTACATACTATACATCTGGTTCCCTACCCCGGTTTGGCTTGACAAACATGGAAACGATTCGACAGCCAACCAAATTTTAGGGCTGATTGGTACCAGATAAACCGATAGGGTTTGTCCAGGTACTTTTTCAGCGTCAAACCAAACGTCACAATAGTTTTTCAGTGGATACTCAAGTAACCAAAGTCAGCTCATAACAGGGCAACAAGTTTAGGGGTTTCCATGACGCGCAATCATACAAATCGTGCCAATCTTGCATTCGCCAGTGGAAGGCGGAGCGGAAATCGCCCTTTTCTGGCTCGCAGATTGACCATCAGTCTTTATGTTCCGTATCGTATTAATGAAAGGAGAATCATCTTAACGCAAACCTTCGAGCATTCAGTTGTTCAAATGAGAAAAAAAATTTTAGCACTAGCAAAAACTAAAAACACCGACGCAGACTCATGCCAGTAGTAAACATTAATGTTCAGAGTACAACTGGAAAGAAAAGAAACACGTTTGGACAAAATTAGCTGAACAGAAACATTCATTTATGTTGTGCATATTTTTTTATTCATGGTATAGCTATGCAATGCTTATTCACTGTCTTGTCATACGGATAAATTTATTCAATGAATAGTCTATTTGCTCATTTATCGGCCGAATAGCTATTCACCGAATAAGCAATTTTATTGACTGAATAGTGCTATTTGCTGAATGATTTATTCAGCCTTCTGTCATCCGGCCCTTAGTGTTCAAAGGTCGTAATTTTTAGAATTTTATCATTTGAAAAATTTTTAAACCAGTAACTGATTCCTTAACTCTCATGAACTTGGCCGAAAAGATATGAGCGGAAGAATAGAAATTTCTGAAAACTACTTCCATGAACCTTCCAAATTGATTTTACGCTAAGAAAGAAATAATTGCTCCAAAAAGTTTACAGACTTGACGTATTGATCTTTCTCAAGAAATGTTCTAATGAAAAACTGTGAATCTTCATTAAATATAAAGATAAAATATTGAAGATTACCACTTAAAACATGAAATAATACGTTTGAGATGATGAAAACTATTATACATTAAATGATAGGTGAGGGCAGACATTCTGAAAGCCGCGTCTGAGCTGGGTAATACATAATAATGGTTATTAAAGGAAAATTTTTAGATTATGAACTTCTAAAATGCACCAAAATGCATATTTTCTGTACCTTATCCCCAAAATTTTCTCCCCTAAACGAGGAAAGAGCCGTTTGTACACGTACAAATGACCATCTCAATTACGCTTGCCAAAAAAAAAATTAAATTTGCCTCCGCAAAAAAACACTGCCACTAACCATTGATATTCAACGTTTAGTTTTTGATCCTAACTTTTCTGATGATTGTATTCTTATTTTTTTCTAACTTGATAAAACGATGCAATTTGCAATGGGAAAATTTTTAATATCTGATCATCAATGATGAAATCAAAAATCTCTTCGAAAATCCAAGGACGTCAAAAAATATACGAGGAACGTCACTACTTGCTAACTGTCTTATTTACTTATCTTTTACTTTATGCAGGAAGAAAAAACTAATATCGAAATCTTTTCTGGCTAAATTTTTGAAGTGGGTTTCTGACGGCAGGCCGGCAAGTCATTTATTGAGTTTACTGAGGGAGGTTCCAAAATAATGTCTGAATACATTTTAGGTGGTGCCATTGACCCAGGGACGAGAAATCGATGTAGTTCAGGACGAGAATTCCACATAGAGAATCGATGGAAATCAGTTTTTTTTGTGCACGGACATTGTGCCAATTGGCACAAGAGGCCACAAAATTTTGTGCCAATGGCACACAAAAATTTTTCTTCAGAAACATACTTGAAAATCGTGCCGATTTTATTTTTCATCGATTTACAATTTAAAAAGAAATGGAATGCTGTGAAAATTCAAATACCTCAATCATACATGTGCATGGTATCAGTTTCAGGCCAGGGATAAATCCCAAAATCATTAGGCTGCAAAAGTCCTTCGTCATTTTTTTAAATGAACAGTTTATTTAGGATACCAACATGATGTTCAGTTATTTCCACTGACTGGCACTTTTAATGTTCAGTGAAATGTTGCAAAGAAACCACCGCAAGGAAACCACTCATACATGCACACAGGGTATGGACAGGGTTTGGATTTACCCTACCCTGAAAAATTTGGCAGACGTTTGCTATAGGCCGAAAATTTGGCAAAAGTTTACTACAGACCAAAAATTTGACAAAGTAAAATGCAACAAACATTTTGAAAAGATTAGATTACAAAAAAAGATCAATTTAAAACACAGTTTATGACAATGTCAGCAAACAACTTTGTTGAGTATAGTTATTTATACAAAAGGCAATACAATTTCATTTTAAAGTAAAAAATTATTATATACCTGATTTCTGGAAAAAAATTACTAGTACACAATTTTGGTCATTTTCAATACCCTGGGACCCCTGACGATGTGCATGTATGCATTATGCAACCACTGATTGTACAGGTGAAGACTGGTCGGCCAAAATTGACTGACAGTAAATCCCTGACCTGAGGCCCAGCCCGGGGATAATCCCCGGGCTCCCCCCCCCCCATGCGCATGTATGATCTCAATACAGAAATTGTTCAGGAAATTCATATTTTCTTTCAATTTCGGCTACAAATTTCTTTCTATCAATGATGTAAATATTGAATTAAGGATGTTCATGTTTGCTTACTCCCAGGGCCGTGCACAAGGGGGGGGGTGGGGGCGGCCCCCCCCCCATTGAGGCAGTAATTCTAAACCGAAAAGATGCGTTTTGGTGGACTTTAAAAGGTCAAAATCTCAAAATTTTCCGGCGCTTGGCGCCGGTCATGGGAATAATTATAACTATATTCTATCAGGCGCGGCCGTTAGCATATCTACTTCGACTTACTAATTAATGCTCAACAGTTTCTATCAATCAAGTTAGCTCGTTTCATTTTCTAATCGTTTACAGTCAATTATGTCGCCGAAAATAGAGATTTTTCATCAAGTCTCTCAATTTTTTCTCCCGATGATTGGAATTTTTTTAACGTTTGCAATCCGAACTTTTGCGTTTATTGAAGGTGGAAATTGAAGACATTACTCTAGAACGCGATTTCAAAACATTTGTTCACGAATTATCTGTTGGAGAGATTTATTTTCCAGCGTTTTAGAATACAAAAACCCGAAAATTTTTCCGGCGCATCGCGCCGGAATGGGAGGCAAATTACGCTTCATCAGTCTGATTTTAATTTATTTCCCAACGTTATGAAGGTTCATTTTCCAGCGCTTTAGAAAGTGAAAATCAAAAAATTTTTCCGGCGCTCCGCGCCGGACCATTCTGTAGAACACCAATATATTCTTCATGAGCTCATTTTGACTAACATAACCAGAATTTTCTCAATTTTTTCCTCATTTTTGCAGGTTTCTGACTACAAATACAACAAAATGCTTGAGTATGCTCCTAAAATGCATAAAAAAGCATCTGTAGCCACATTATAAGCGTTTTTAAAAATGTGGAAATTTTTTGGAAAATGAGGAAAAAAATTTTGGGTCCGGTTCTCATGTGGAAAAAATCTTCGAGGAAAAAAAACGGTGATGCACACAGTATATCCACGTAAGATCAAAATTTTCTGGGGCTATTCAGTGAAAAAATCTAGTCCGCCCCCCCCCATGAAAAAATCCTGCGCACGGCCCTGCTTACTCCTGAACAAAATTGCATCAAAGGTAGAGTAAATTTGTGCTCAAAAAACTGTACCAACGATATCCATTTTTTCGTTCAATCGAACACCAAAAAATAAGAATTTCGGTTTCCAATCCGAATCACACTGAATGAGTTTAGAATTTCTATTCATTCACCAGTCACTGACAGCCTATAAACTGTGATGATACAAATATACTTGTCAAAAAGAATTCACTCACGTTCGGATCAAATAAAAGTTGGTAATATTTTAATGATTGACACCGGGACAAGTGCCAAAAAATGCCTCAAAATCAAGAAAATTAATTCTTTGAAAAAAGGAAAAATTTTTGCCAATTGACACAAATGCTCAAAATGTTTTGGGCCATTCCAAATTTTGGTGTCAAAAACTATGTTTTGGCACAAAAAACAATGATAGAAATTGATGAGATTCCATACTAACAGGCGTTTTTTGCTTCGAAAATCATGAACCAAATGGCTCCTACACACACCTTTTTAGAAGCCAAATTTAAATTTTGGGAGCCAAAAATTTGTGATTGGAGAATATCGAAAAATAGACTTGTAACGCACCGTGTAGTGTATATAATTATAAGGATATTCAATCAAACGTGTTCAAAAAAATTAACTGTCCGAAATTTTATTTCCAACCAGGTTTTAAAACTAGCAATTTATTCGTAGACTCTGATGAACTTGACCGAAAAAATATGAGTTAGAAGAGTAGAAATTTCCGAAAACTACTTCCATGAAGCTTTTGAATTGATGTTACGTTAAGAAAATCATTTTTCCCTGAAAAATGTCGAATTTGGGGAAATTTTTCAAAATTTTGTCGTTTTTTGATAGAAAATTGACAAAAATTTTTCTTGCAAATTTAGTCGTTTTTTCGTTCAAAATTCATAGAATTTGAAAAGATTATGAAATTTTTCCGTCGTTTTTTGATCGAAAACTCGACAAATTAGCTGACTTTTTTGCAAAATTAATGAAAGTTTAATCATTCTTCCCTAGTCAAGGTCGAATTCCTAAATTTTTTCCCAATTTTGTCATTTTCCGATTGAAAAGTCGACAAATTTGCCAAACTTCACGGAATTTATCATTTTTTCTTTTTAAAATTGCCGAGAGTCCAGAAAAAACGAATTTTCGACGCAAAAATTGGGCAAAAATTGAGAAATTTCCAACCAAAAAAAGACAAAACTAAAACAAAATCGAAATTTTGGGAAAAAATGATTAAAATTTGCCGAAATTTTTGATCTTAAAATTCGCCTTAATTTTGATTTTAAAATGCCTAAAGTCAGAACAAATTTCTGAAAAATATAGAATTTTCAGAGAAAAAATTGCTAAATTTGCAAGAAATGAAATTTTTCGAATTTTCGGTCAAAAAAACGACGAAGTTTGGGACAAATTTCGCAAATTTAGCATTCAATAGAAACAAATGATAGAATTTCTGCCAAATTTTAACAAAAAATCTGAACTTCGGAGTAATTTTGCAAATTTGATGAATTTTCAAGCAAAAATATTCGAAAAGTTGTCAAATTTTCCACCAAAACCTATTGAATTCTGATGAAATTCATAAAATTTGTAAAATTATCTTCCATAAAAAAAGACAAAATGTTGGAGAAATTTCAAAAATTAGTTGAATTTCTAATCAAAAAAACGACGAAATTTTCTAAACAAAAAAATTTAATACAAAATTACACTTTTTGCAAGTAGAATCTAGATTGTTTCGCAAAAATTGCAGTTTGTTTGCCAAAATTCTTTTCAGCAAAATTCGTGTACTCAAGAGTGAATTTTTATGAGCAAAATTAATATTTTTTGAAAGTAAAATTTGAATTTTCTTACCGACAGAATTGACAGTTGTGAAGCTGAAACCACATTTTATGAAAAGACTGTAAACTTTTTTCCGCAAAATTCATAATCAGAAAAGCAAAATTCTCATTTTTTCAGGTGGAATTTATATTTTTTGTGAGTAAAACTGAAATTTTCTCACGATCAAAGTTGGCATTTTCTGGGCAGATTAGGCACTCAGTGCAATGAATTCAAATTTTTTTGAAAAATTCAAATTTCCAAAATTGAAATTAACTTTTTTATAAGCATAACTTATTTGATAAAGATTCACATTTCAAAAAATGAAGTAAACCTTTTTCATGCAGAATCCAAATTTTCATGCAGGAAAATTCACATTTTTAAGCAGAATTCTTAAATTTAAAATTGATCAAAACTGGCAAAAAACAAAATCTTCGGATGAAAACTCATCAAAATTTGAGTTTTATCAAGGCAAGTTTCAATGTTTTTTCGAACTTAGACTTTAATTCAATAAAAAATCGAAAAAATGCCATTTTGATATGAAAATTTCTGAAAATTTCACTTAGAAAGTTTGAAAAATTTTAAAAAGTTCAAAAATCACGAATTTTAAGGGTTTTTTGAAATTTTAATTCAAAATTTATCAAATTTTATCAAAAAATTTAAGATTAAAATTTACAATTTTTTAAAGAAAAATTTTTTTCTTCACAAAATATATTTTGGTATAATTTTTCAAATATTTTTGCCTATTCCGACGAGACCTAAAATACAAAAAAAGCGAAATTAACAAAAAATACACTTTTTTGTTAAATATGACGAATTTAAGTGAGAATTTCGAATTATTTTTTTGAAATTTTAATTCAAAATTCATTAAAGTTTATCGGAAGATTGTTCATCCATATTTGAGCTTGAATGAGAAATTTGAAATTGCGAACAATTTTTAGAGATCACAAACTTTTCGCTAATTTCTGGTCAAAATTTTAAAAATTTTCTACCAAAAAATTTGACTTTTAATTTAAAAATTCTGAAATTTGAATTTTATAATTTTTTAAAATTTATCAAAATTTGAGTTTTTTCAATCCAAAATTCATTGTTTTTTCAAAATTTACAGTCCAAATCCATCAGAATATCGAAAAATATGATTTTTACCCGCAAATTTGACTTGAAATTAAAAATTTTGTTGAAATTTTCAACATTTTTTAGAAATTAGGAATTGTAAGTGTTTTCTTTCCAAATTTCAAGTCAAAAATCAAGAAATTATATCAAATATTTCTAATTTTGATCCAAAAATTCTAAAGTTTTTCTACTCAAAATGTTCCTTATTATGTCTTATTTCGTCAAAATTCATCAAAATATTGTTCTAAAAATCATTAAAAATAGGCTTTTTCGTTATTTAAAATTTTTTTCAATTTATTCAAAATTTAAAATTTGAATTTAAAATTTTCAAAAATTTATTAAAAGTTTAAATGATAATTTTTCCAATTTAAAAAAACGAAATTTCAATTCAAAATTAATCAAAAGTTAGGGGAAAAACGAAATTTCCGGGTAAAAATTCATCAAAATTTGAGTTTTTTACCAAGGCAAGTTCCGATGTTTTTTGGAATTTAGACTGGAAGTTCAACACAGTTCGAAAATCACGGATTTAAAGCGTTTTTAAATTTTTTTAAAATTTCAATTCGAAATTTATCAAATTTTATCAGAAAATTTAAAATTATTGAAAAATAAATTTTTTCACAAAATATTCATTTTGAAATAATTTTTCAAATTTTTGCCAATTCCGGCGAGATTTAAAATAGGAAAACAGCGAAAATCACAACAATACGCCTTTTTGTTAAATATTACGAATTTAAATTAGAATTTTGAATTATTTTTTGAAATTTTAATTCAAAATTCATAAAAGTTTATTAAAAAATTGTAATTTTTATTCGAAATTTGATCAGAAATCAGGAAATTTTAATCAAAAATAATGAATTTTGATAAAAATTGTCAATATAAATCATTTTGAGCAAAAATAATGAAATTCTAATTAAAAATCAGTAATTTCTATCAAAAAACAAAAATTTTGATCAAAAATCATTAATTTTGATCAAAATTTTGTAATCGAAAATCAATGATTTTGATTGAAAATTGTCAAAATTAATCGTTCGGAGTAAAAATCAGCAATTTTGATCAAAGATTATAAAATTTTGATCGGGAAGCATGAAATCTTGGAATTTTTAATAAATTTTAAACAACTGCAATTAAATTTTTAGAAATAAAAATTTAAAATAATCGAGAATTTGAAAAAATGTCGAATTTTAATAAAAATATGCAATATTGGATTCGGACCAAAAAAATTCTAAATTCTAAACGAAAAATGCTAAATTTTTATTGCTCAAAATTTTCAAAATTTGACAAATCTCAAATTCAAAAAGTTTAAAACCAATTCAAAATTTCAAAACTCCGAAGATTTCAATATCTCGAACATTTTAAAATTTAAAAAATTTTCTAAAATTCGAAAATATAAAAAAGTTTAAGTTTGGAAAAATTTCGATTTCCAAATTTACGACACTAAATTTTTCAAAAATAAAAAAAACTGTTGAATTGTGGATTTCTACACGAAAAAAATTGCCTCTATGTTTAAGAGCTGAAACCTTTGAATTTTTTGAACCTCTTAACTTAAAGTTTGAACTAAGTTTTCTGTAAAATTCCAGGGTTAACATGTAAAATTTTTCTTTATTTTTTTCTTTTTCTTTTCTTATTTCAACATTCGAAATTTTACGATAATTTTTTCGATTCAACTTTCTAAATTTTACAGATTTTTTCTATTCTTCTGTTTACTCAGTTCCGCATTCTAGAATTTCATATCAAAAAAAATATTAAAATTGTAAATTTCAAAAAATCTCAAGCAATAAAGAAAAACAAAAATATCAACGAAGATCAATACAAATAAATCCATTCAACGAAAAATCAGAAAATATGAACAAAACCAATACACAATTATTCAAGAACAAAATAACAGCTGAAATAAATCAACAAAAATACCAAATAATATACAGCACATTTAGAGGCTTGACGTATTGATTATAATCAAAAAATATGCCGAGGAAAAAAAGCGAATCTCCATTAAATATCAAGATAAAATACCTACTGAAGATGACAAATTGAAACATGAGATATGATGAAAACTATTACAGATTAAGCGATAATTGAACAGGGTTCATACAAAGTTGGAGAAAAAAAATTCCCTGTGTTTTCCAGGTTTTCCAGGTTGACAAATAAATTTTTCCAGGTTTTTATAATGATGAAATATACTATCCTGAAGAAAAATACTGAATAATAGAAACACGTGTGAGCTAAAGTATCATCAAAAATAAAGTACTAAATCAAAAAATTTATTTCAAATTATTGCGCAACCTAGCGCCGAAAAAATTTGATTCGGAGGCTTCTAAAACGTCGGAAAATTAATTTTTCAGCACATTCTTATGCAGCTACCGATGATCAATCGTGATCTTTTCACCATTTGATTGGTGGAAGCGTTAAAACATTTTTCTAAGGTTTTCGTATATCAAGAGCCAGTAATTTACCAATCATAATTATTTATGATATACATATATAAACCAACGTATAATCCATAAAAGTGATAGATATTTTACTTCGGACTCGGATATCGATAATTGAACCGGTGCAGAGTATCGGAAAAAATTTTGATTTTGATATTGGTACCGAGACATTAGAGCGCGGGACAATAGAGCGCGGACATTAGAGCGCAGGACAATAGAGCGCGGAGAGAAATATATCAATGAAATTAATTTAACAAAAATATAAAAATTGTAAAAAAAATTTCCGCGTCTCTCACGAAACAAATTCCTGCGTCGGCCACTAAGACAATAGAGCGCAGAACAATAATGCATAGGCGCAATAGAGCACATGGACATTAGAGCGCAGCAGACGTCCCCAAGGTCAGATTTTTCAGGTAGGGGTAAAATTGAAAATTTGTGGAGGTAGTGTAGCTAAATGTCTACTAAACAGTTCATTTTGTCTCAAAATTAGGCAATCAGTGATCGATTTCTAGGACTTTAGGTAGGGGTAATACCCCCCTCATACCTCTCCCTATGGGGTGGTCTGGAGCGCAGGACGATAGAGCACAGAAAAATCAGATCAGAGCAAAATAAAGAAACTGGAAATGAAATATTGTGAAAAATAGCTACATATCAGCTCAAAAATGCTTTCTTCACATTTTTTCGTGTCTCTAAAGAAGTCCAGGTCAAAGCATCTTTCTACCATGCAGTATTTTTTCCCATTTTTTTGTTCTTGTTCTTCCTTTTTCTTCTTTCAGTTTTCTTAATTTTTCCTGTCCCCTATTTTTCATTTATTTTTTTTCTTTTTTATTTATATTTTTTCTCTTCGTATTCATTTTCTCGTGTTTTTCTCTTTTCCTTTTTATATCTCATTGTTCGTCTACTTCCTCATTACTCATACTTTTTTGCATTTTCTTATTCAGTCGCTCACATGGGATTTAACTTTAATCCATAATCGCACACATATTTTTATTGATTTATTGCTTGCCAACCTGAACTTTTGAATGAAATTGTGTCATTTTGATATTTTCGAATTCATCTTGAATTTCTACCTCACCTTCAGAATCACATGCACTTTTTTGTCAGCTTTTGAAAACTTTGTCAACTTCTGAAATAAAGCTGCTTGCATGGTACTCTTCTTTCATGTTCAAAAACAATTTTAAAATTCGCGTTCATTCAGACCACGGAACGTTGATTAATTTTTTTTCGAACCAACAGATGCGCTCTAATGTCCCAACGCTCTATTGTCCTGGGCTCTAATGTCCTGCGCTCTAATGTCCGCGCTCTAATGTGCCTGCACTCTATTGTCCTGCGCTCTATTGTCCCTGCGCTCTAATGTGCGCGCTCTAATGTCTCTGCGCGCTATTGTCCTGCGCTCTAATGTGCCTGCACTCTATTGTCCTGCGCTCTAATATCTCTGCGCTCTAATGTCTCTGAGCTCTAATGTTCCTGCGCTCTAATGTTCGGTCACGTTTGATATTCTATATCGTTGGAAAATGAGTATTTTTAATATCAATTTCCTGCCTGAAAAGTCTAATTTTTCAGTGAATTCAACATGTTTCCAGTCAGGCAAACTAAAATTCAAAAATTAGGCAAGCAGCAATGAATTGAATGACTTTTTCAGACAGAAGAACCTCTACTATTGTCCCACGCTTAATTATTTTCCACATGCAAAAAGTTATCTTCACGAAAGTCGAAAATTCTAGAGAACCACAAAACGATTTTGTGGAAATAATCTAGAAAAATCTAGGTTTTAGTCAAATATGTGAAAAAACAATACAGAGTCAAACATTCATCCATAACATGCTGATGTTTAAAAGCTATAAGAGAGCGTAAGCTAGGCCGACATTTTCCAACCGCACAACAGAAATGATAACAAGAATAATAAGTGATTTGAAATCCGGCGCGAAGCGCCGGAAAATATTCTTTCAAAGAAAAAAATTCATTTTTTTCCATTTTGTTCTCAAGAATAAAGTTTCTTTCTGATTTAATAATCAGAATGAGAGTTGAGCCAACTTTAGTAGCTGCAATGCAGTCTTTTCTGACACTGACATGACAACATAGTTGAGACGAGATCACACAACAAACAAATCAAACGCTATCGCAAATTTTCAATTCAGGAGACTTTTTAGCTTTATTCGATTCGGTTCTTATGACTGTTCTGTTGAGTTGACTTATTCTAATCGAAAAGCAAAAGATACATATTCAACAAATTTAACTTATGTTTGAATAGTCTTTTGGCTGGAGTTGATTTGATTCGCTAGTTTATCTGAATATTAGGCAGCTTTTACTGCTCATGAGTCATGAGTACTCATGAGCAGTGCACAATGCTAAAGCATCCGCAGCCACATTATAAGCGTTTTTAAAAATGTGAAAAATTTTTGGAAAATGAGGAGAAAAATTTTGGGTCCGGTTCTCATGTGGAAAAAATCTTCGACGAAAAAAAACGGTGGATCAAACATTTAACCATAATACGATGATAATTAGAACCTTTAAGCACTAACTAGAATGACCTTTTCTAACCGCGCACCCGAATAATATAGAGAATTATAAATGAATTGAAACCCGGCGCGAAGCGCCGGAAAATTTTCATTTTTTCCATTTTAGAACGCATAAAAATGCATCTCCGGACAGAAAACCCAATAACCTTATCAAAAGAGCAGTCAGGCCTCAAGTTGCACTGTGCAACTTGGCAGAAAAAATTTGGTTGCACAGATCGAAATTTGGTTGCTGTGTGCAAAAAAAAACCCTGGTGTGCTGCACCGTTTTTTTCCTCAAATGGGGTCTTTTGAGGAAAAAAATTTCGAAATGAGGAAAAAAATTTTGGATATGGTTCTCATTGTGGAAAAATTTTTGGGGAATTCAAAACTGAAAAGATGCGTTTTGGTAGACTTAAAGGGGTCAAAATCTCAAAAATTTTCCGGCGCTTGGCGCCGGTCATGGGAATAATCTTAACTATTTTCTATTAGGCGCAGCCGTTAGCATATCTACTTCAACTTACTAATTAATGCTTCACAGTTTCTATCAATTAAGTTAGCTCGCTTCATTTTCTAATCGTTAGCAGTCAGTTATGTCGCCCAAAATTGAGATTTCTCATCAATTCTCTCAATTTTTTCTCTCGATGCTTGGAATTTTTTCAACGTTTGCAACCTAAACTTTTGCGTTTATTGAAGATGGAAATTGAAGACATCATTCTATACTGCGATTTTAGAATTTCTGCTCATGAATATCTCTTGGAGAGATTTATTTTCCGGTGTTTTTAGAGTATTTAAACCCGAAAATTTTTCCGGCGCTGCGCGCCGGAATTTGAAAGAAGTTACACTTCATCAGTTTGATTTTAATTCATTCCTCAACGTTGTGAAGGTTCATTTTCCAGAGTTTTAGAAAGTGAAAATCCAGAAATTTTTCCGGCGCTCCGCGCCGGACCGACAACTAAATAAAATTAGATGATTTTAATCGGAACCACAGAAATGTTAATAATAGCGGATTTAGTCCTGAGAACTCTATCGTTAACATGCTTCACTCGTTCCTGTAGAACACCAATATATTCTTCATGAGCTCATATTGACTAACAGAACCAGAATTTTCTCAATTTTTTTCTTCATTTTTGCAGGTTTCTGACTCCAAATACAACGAAATGCTTGGATCACCGTTTTTTTCCTCAAATGGGGTCTTTTGAGGAAAAAAATTTCGAAATGAGGAAAAAAAATTTGGGTATGGTTCTCATTGTGGAAAAAATTTTGGGGAATTCAAAAATGAAAAGATGCGTTCTGGTGGACTTAAAAGGGTCAAAATCTCAAAATTTTCCGGCGCTTCGCGCCGGTCACGGGTACAATCTTGACTATTGTCTATCAGGCGCGGCCGTTAGCATATCTACTTCGACTTACTAATTAATGCTCAACAGTTTCTGTCAATCAAGTTAGCTCGTTTCATTTTCTAATCGTTAACAGTCAATTATGTCGCCTAAAATTGAGATTTTTCATCAATTCCCTCAATTTTTTCTCTCGATGTTGGGAATTTTGTAAACGTCTACTATCTGAACTTTTGCGTTTATTGAAGATGGAAATTGAAGACATCATTCTAGACTGCGATTCTAGAACTTCTGTTTATGAATATCTGTTAGAGAGATTTATTTTCCAGCGTTTTAGAATATAAAAACTGAAAAAATTTTTCGGCGCTACGCGCCGGAATGGGAAGCAAATTATACTTCATCAGTCGGATTTTAATTTATTTCTCAACGTTGTGAAGGTTCAATTTCCAGCGTTTTAGGAAGTGAAAATCCGAAAATTTTTCCGGCGCTACGCGCCGGACCAACAATTAAATAAAATTAGATGATTCTAATCAGAGCCATAGAAATGTTAATAACGGTTAAATTCCTAAGAACTCTATCGTTAACACGCTTCACCCGCTCCTGTAGAACACCAATATATTCGTCATGAGCTCATTTTGGCTAATATAACTAGAATTTTCTCAATTTTTTTCCTCATTTTTGCAGGTTTCTGACTCCAAATACAACAAAAAGCTCGGGTATGCTCCTAAAATGCATATAAAAGCATCCGTAGCCACATTATAAACGTTTTTAAAAATGAGGAAAATTTTTGGAAAATGAGGAAAAAAATTTTGGGTCCGGTTCTCATGTGGAAAAAATCTTCGAGGAAAAAAACGGTTGTGCTGGAAGAAAAAAACAGTGGTGCTTATTCGGAGATGTCTTTACAGTACTTTGTCTACGATGACGGACAAATCAAACGTACGGAACGTCTTACTCATGTCGGGGATGGATATGTGGACAGGTAAATTCGGTGTGCAATACTCATTCGTAATCCGTAAATTTCAAATAATCATGTACATATATGCAAATAAACATGTTTTTACCCTAAAATATTAAGATCGGAAAAACGTTAATTTATTTGCTGATCAAGTTATTTATTTGCCACGAGGATCAACAGCCACTGGTGGCATCAACTTTGAATTTGTCCGATTTTAACTTATTGGCTGATCAAGTTATTTATTTGCCACAAGGATCTACGGCTACTTGTGGCATCAACTTTGATTTACATCGATTTGAAAAATTATTGCCACAAGGATCCACAGCTACTTGTGGCATCAACTTTGATTTACGTCGATTTGAAAAATAAACATCGAATCGAACGTTCATATTTCTTCAACTACTTATTTTTTGGATTTATGTTAAATGGCGGACAACAGCGATGAAGAAGACGGGGATCAAGCCCCAATGCGTTTAGACGAAATTGGTCCGGTGGATAATAATACGCCGACCCCGCGAGAAATATACGAGTCCGAAAGCGGTAAAATTGGTTTTATATCTTTGAATAATGAAATTTTTAAGAAAAAGACATTAATTAATATTTGCATCGAACTCGAAACGAAAAATGCTAATGATATTTTGCCCAGTAATATATCCATGCTAAATAACAACACATTAAAACTCCATTTCGAGACACGAGAAAAGCGTGATCAAGCCGTAATGATGAAATATAATATATTCAACTTAAAAGTAGAAGTAATCAAGCCACATCCACCTCGAATTACAAAGATTCTAAACTTGGGACATTTATATGGGAATACCATACCCGAGTACGTTAAACATTCTGAAGTAGAAAATTGGCTAACGATTAAATTTCCTGGCCTTAAAATTGCCGATGATAATAATACAAAATTTTTGCCAATTAAAGACTGCAAATTGATCCATTCAAATGTTCGAGCTATTAAAATCGAGATTACACCAGAAATTAAAATCCCCCGCGTTGTTTGGTTTCACGTTCAACCAATGATTAAACCTATTAAATTACAACTCTGGTTTTATGGCATGGAGACTTATTGCCGAAAATGTATGCAGCCGGGCCACATGCGGAAAGATTGCAGTGTTACTTACGAAAATCTTCCTAAACCACCGACAAACATCAAATCCTACGCATCTGTTACTGCGACAACACAAGTACGTAAATCAACAACTTCAGAAAGTTCATCAATAGCAAGTGTAAACTCGGATTTACCAATTTCAAAAATTAATGTCATAGAAAAACAAAACACGTCGATGAATAATTACCCCGATCTATTTAATTTCACATTGATGTCGAAAAAAAATGGGACTACATACCATTTTATACCTACAAATGTATTTTGTCGAACCATTTCCCGTGTAAATTTACCGTCCATGGTCAAACTTATAAGAGTACCGAACAGTATTTATTTGCCCAAAAGGCCAGCGCAATGAATCTTCCAGAGAAAGAAAATCAAATTATTTATTGTGATAATGCAGCCATAGCGAAGCGACTTGGGCGAACAATTCGATTGGAGCAACCCGACAACACCATGGGCCGAATTTGCTTCTAGGACATTATACGAGGCAAATTGGTATAAATATTCACAGTCGAAACATCTACGTCGTGCCTTATTTAATACACTCGATTACGAATTAGTCGAAACGAACCCATTTGATCCATATTGGGGTATTGGTATACGAATGGACGATCCTCGTATTAACAACCGCAATAATTGGGGAGCAAACAATTTCGGCAAAATTTTGATGAAGTTACGGAACGAAATGCGATCGAATGTTGATTTTCAAAAAGAAGCAGAGCCATCAACTCGTTTTTTGAATGGGCAAGTTAAAAGGGGCCCAGAAGTTTTATCGCCTGATGTAAATGATAGTAAGCGGCCTACAATCTAAGCATTCTGGTCAGAATTTTCTAACCCTGCATTGATTTGAACTCATTGACTTAGCTTTTTTATTCTTTTTTTCCAACAACTGCTAGGCAAGGGAATATGCTCAGAGTAGCAACTCTGAACTGTGCAGGGTTATTGAGGAATGATTTGAAACTGAGCAAAATTTATGAGCAAACAAAAGATATAGATATTCTAGCTTTACAGGAAACACATTTTAAAACTAAAAAAGATTCATTCCTATTTAAGTGTACTTTTGAGAAATATTTTGCTTATAAACTTTCTTCTGCTGACACAAACTGTACTGGTATAGCTTTGTTAGTTAACCATACTTGTAGACTAAAATTGAAGAGAAAAGTTTTTGAAATGAAAGGCAGGGTACTAGCATATCTTGCAGAACTGGAAAAGAAAAAGTTTTATATTATGGTAATCTATGCTCCTGCGAAAGAAGCTGACAGAGCAAATTTTTATGACAGTCTTTACAAAAAAATTAATGATTCCTTTAGGCATCATGATGAGGCAATCATCCTTGGTGACTTCAATTTTACAGAGTGTGGTCTTCTTGACAGAGATTCATTCAGATTCAAAGAAGAAGAAAAAGGAAAAGAAGAGTTCGAGGCTGTGAAAAGTAAGCTGGGATTGTATGATATTTTTCGACTAAACCATCCAAAGCTGAAAACTTTTACACATATTTCCAATGGTCATAAGTCTGCTTCAAGAATTGATAGAATTTACACAACAAGATTTTTGTGTGACTCTTTCAAGAACTACAGAGTATTTGATTTAGGAATAAGTGATCACAAGCTCTTTATGGTAACTATCAAATTAAATTTTTTGCTAGTTACATTTGGGCCTTCTTTTTGGAAAATGAATAGTAGCTATCTTAGTACAAAAGAAAATGAGATCATAAAAGAAGTTAGAAATTCTTTTGAGAAAAATTTTGAAGATCTTATGGACACCTCAGGCAAATCCTTAATTGATAAATGGGAAAATTTCAAAATAAACATTAAGCAGGATTTTATATATCTCAAAAAGAAAATTGATAAGAAGAATTTTAGAATAAGGAAGAATTGTGAAAACAAAATGAATGAGATAAGAGAAAAATTGAAATGTAATAATCAGGATCTGGGATTAAGAAAAGAATTTAGAAAAGTTAAGAATGAATATAAAATAGTGATCAAGGGTCTAATTAATGAAAAGCTGAGTAAAACTCATTACCAAGACATTCTTGCTGATAGATGTTCACTTGCAACTGCAAAAGTTTTGCAAAAAAGGTCTGCTGAGAATAGAATAATAACTTCAGTCAAGACAGAGTGTGGTAATATATTAGAGGATCAATTAGAAGTTTTAGAAGAGTATAGAAGACAATATGAGAAGCTTTTCACAACAGTTGGCACAAGTAGAGAACACAAACAAATTTTCTTAGAAGAAAAATCAACTAAAATGGTTTCAGATGATCAAAACAAGTTACTCAGAGAAGAATTTTCAGAAGAAGAAATTAGAAAGGCAATTTTCTCATTCAAGAAAGGAAAATCACCTGGAAGTGATGGAATTCCTATTGAGTATTATCAAAAGTTTATTGATTCTTTGGTACCTATATTGAAGACATTATTCGCTATTATATATGATTCAGGTAAAATGACTAATACAATGTATCATGGTATTATATCTCAGATATATAAAGGAGAACATGATAAGTCTGAAAGAAGTAGTTGGCGACCAATAACAATGTTAAATGTTGATTATAAAATTTTGGCAAAAATCTTGGTTAATAGAATGAAAAGTATCATGCCTGACATTGTGCATGAAAACCAGACATGTGCAGTGAAAGGAAGAGATATCAGAGATGGATTGTTGTCCATCTATAATCTGATTCATTATCAAAATGAAACACAAGAAAAAGCTTTAATTTTATCGGTAGACCACATGTCAGCTTTTGACATTGTTGAATGGGACTATATCTTTGATACTCTAGTTTTTTTCAACTTTGATCCAAAATTCATACAATGGATAAAAATAATTTATAATTTAGGGGAATTGCAATCATCATTATTGGTGAATGGCTATGAAACTTTTCCATTTAATGTAAGCAGAGGAATAAGACAAGGCTGTCCATTATCACCTTTGATTTATGTGCTTGTATCAGAGACAGTATGCAATCACATCAGGAAAAATAGTCTAATAAGAGGATTACAAGTTCTAGGGAAAGAATTCAAGATAAATTGTTATGCTGATGATACAAATTTTTTCTTGAAAGATTATGAATCAGTCAAGAAAATTTTTGATGTGTATGAAATGTTCAGAAAAGCCTCTGGGGCTACCTTGAAAAAAGAAAAGACTAAAATTCTTTGCATTGGTGACATGAAAGAAAATATTCCACATGAATATAAAGACTTCCTTGTTGAAAAGATGAGAATCTATGGAATCTACTTCAATAAGCACGGAGCTGAACAAGATGAAAATGTTAAAGCATTGAAAGAAGAAATCAGTAAATTTAGAGGAAACCTAGCATCGAGTAAAATTTCATATTATGCCAGAGCAAAAATTATTGATACATATTTTTTGTCTAAACTATGGTATTCAGCCTTGTTTTGTGATATAAAGACCGATTTTGTTAAATACATTGAAAAATTTGCCACAAAGTTTATCTGGTCAAATAGATCTAATAGGAATCTAGTAGCAACTGAGAAGCTAAAATTACCCCCCAATGCAGGAGGTATAGGTATGGTTGATGTCATTTCAAAAATTGAAGCAATGAATTTGATGCTTCTGATAAAGATGGAAAAAAGGAATCTTGATATTAGTTTTTTCTTTTTAGATAAAGTAAAAAGTAAGTCAAAAAGACAGTTGGCAAGAATGCAAGTCCCTGAGTTATATAAGAGGATTAGAACTGCAGAGATAGATACTAAGTTCCAGTTCCTAAATAATAATGTAGTTGAAGTAGGAGGGAGATCTCTTCATTTGGATCATGTTTCTACAAAAGTATTTTATCTTATAATACTAGACAAAATTGTACAAAAGTGCCAACCAAAAATCACTGAATATTGGGAACATAAAATTGGATTACCTAGGAAAACAATTCTAGAGTTATTAACTTGTAGTCCAGTTAAATTTTTAGATGGATATGGGAGAAACATTAGATTTTCAATTATTCACAGGTTTCTGTTGACCAAATCAAAAATAAATCACATGGATCCAAACTTCGAAGCAAGTTGTAAGTTTTGTTTACATGAAGGCAGATCTGAAAGAGTAGATGTTTATCATGTTTTTGCCCTCTGTCCTAGAATAACAGATTTTTGGATCAAAATTGCTATAGCCTTGAAGGGCATAGACAAGGATTTAAATATGAATATTGAAAATTTCATTTTTGGTGTAAAGCCTAGGTATGCAAGTCGTGAGAAAATTGTGGTGTTAAATCTGATCATTTGTACTTCTCAAAAAAGTATTTGGCAGTCAAGAATGTTTTATGAAAAGAAAAATGAATTGAAAGATCCATGGGAAATTTTTAGGAAAAATTTCTAAGTGTTGATTATGAGGCAATCTGAAATTTTAGAAAACAAAACTTTTGAATCGTTTTTTCTGAAGAATAAAATTTGTAAGAAAAGCAGGTATAAGATAACACTAATTATGTAGGCCACTTACCGTAAATATTGTATGTGTTTGTAATAATTTTTCTCTTTTTTCTCATTATTTAATCAGTCATGAACATCCTTTTAATACTTTCAGGATAAATTTTTTCGTCAATTTCCTAGCCAATCGTTTTTCTGTGTTTTCTTTTATGCATCTTTTGGTAAGTTTATTTCCGCCATTTAGAGTTATGTTTTTTCTTTGTTTTTTTTCAAACGAGTTCAGTGTATAATTTAAATTTGTTTTCAGAATCGTATGTTTTTGTTTTAAAGACGCCTCGGGAACAAATTTGGGGAATATCCAATCTCAAAAGTTTCGTTGTTATATGATATATGTAAAATTTATGAAAAAAATTTTTTTTTTCTCGCCTATAATCTCGTGGATATTATATTGTTTATTGATGTTTTCTCGTATCATGATAAATTGTTTTCCAAAAAAAAAAAAAAAAAAATACTGTTTGAAAAAAAAAATAATATAACTAGAATTTTCTCAATTTTTTTCCTCATTTTTGCAGGTTTCTGACTCCAAATACAACAAAAAGCTCGGGTATGCTCCTAAAATGCATAAAAAAGCATCCGTAGCCACATTATAAACGTTTTTTAAAATGAGGAAAATTTTTGGAAAATGAGGAAAAAAATTTTGGGTCCGGTTCTCATGTGGAAAAAATCTTCGAGGAAAAAAACGGTTGTGCTGGAAGAAAAAAACAGTGGTGCTTATTCGGAGATGTCTTTACAGTACTTTGTCTACGATGACGGGCAAATCAAACGTACGGAACGTCTTACTCATGTCGGGGATGGATATGTGGACAGGTAAATTCGGTGTGCAATACTCATTCGTAATCCGTAAATTTCAAATAATCATGTACAAAAGTGCATCAGTATTTATTTTTTCGACATCGTATATTCAATCACAGGCTACAAATTTTTGAATGCTTGACGCGAAAAGTTGCTCATTTTGTGTTGGAAAAGGTTCGTGCGGAAATCGTCGTACGCTCAAGAACCGTAACTAGATGATCAGCTTTAGAAATTTCAACTTCTGACTTGCAGTTTGTCCAGCTTATGAAATAAAAATATGAGTCATACATGCAATAAAGGGATAGAGGGGTAAACCTGTAAAGTTTTGAATGGGTTTGGGTTATAATTTTTGTTTAAGGCTTTTGAGCGTAATGGAAAGGTTTACTGTACTGGTCAGCAAGTGTGGACAACTAAACTTAAACTTCCAAAATCTGAGTTATTAACAAAAGACAAACCCGAAAAGATAAGAGCACAGAAGGAATAGAGAGGGAAATAATAATGTTAAGAACGATTTGAACGAAATCCCGTGATGATAAAGGTCACTCCTAATAGTCTGAGATCAACCAATCAAAATTCAGATGTATTTATAATAAAAATTAATAGACGTTGGACGTATATATATATCAATATAATATTTTCGATCTAGCGACGATAGACGACCTTTCCTCGTCTTTGACGAAACGAAATTTGTTCCTGGGGGTCTTTGTCGTTGATACATCGAGTCTTTTATACGAAACGGCGAGTAGCAATGAAGTGGGCAATCGACGAGCTAAAGTGAGTGAATCAGAAGTTTTTGTGACAATGACAGATCTGATAATTCTGACAAAATGCAGAAATAGTTTATTCCATTAGTTTTTTGTGTTAAAAAACTATGAAACGTCATAAAAACTCTGGAATTTAGGTTCTCATGCAAAGGTCAAGAAATTAGAAAATTAAAAGATTAAAATTGATAAGTGAATTTCGTAATAAGGCGGGGATTTTCGGAAGAATGTTTACAGTAAGACTACAGTAAGAAATACAGCAAGATTGGCTTCTTGACAAACCCACCTGCCAGCCTTACACTCCTCTCATGGACCGAAAGAAATCATCAAGCACCCCGCTGAACTTTTTCAAGATTATTTTTTTGATTATTTTTAGGCCATACCTGTAATTGGGGGGGGGGACCCCCACCCCCATCTTGGTCGAACCTTATACCCAAATGTTGGGACCCCCACCCCCAACTTGGGGCACGGGCTATGCAGCGCCCGGTGCTGCATAATATTTCAACACTATTCTTTTTATTCAGCGCCGGGCGCTGAATAACAGCCGAAATGATACTTGCTTATTCAGCGCCTGGTGATGGTGATTACAGTAAACTCCACATAGTCTGTAGTACATGTTCAAACTTACAAACCTGCTCATATTCGATAGATTATAGCGACGTGCATCATCGTGTTCTCAATTTCGGTGTTACATGGTCCAAGTGTGTAACACCGTGGATATATTTCAGAACTAAAATTTTTATGTTTTTTCAGGCACATTATGGACGTTCAAAAAACGATCGGGCGGGTTGTGATTTTCATGTTTTTGTCGTATTTTGTGTCATTGAATAAATTACCAAATATTGTTTTGTAGTGATTTAGCAACAATATTTTCAGATGATTCCCGTACAGCCACCAAAAATTTGCAATTGCTTTCACAATTCAGCTACAATTGCTTTGGCAAGACGAAGCAGTACATAGTTTTCAATTTAATTTAATTATCCACATACTCAGTTTACAATGGACAGTTTTATATAAGTTTCCTTCTAAGATGAACATTAAAATCTGAGTTCAGTCTTTGGTTTTTATCGTTCGAAAACGTTTTTTGTCGAATTTTTAACTTAAACGAGCAGTGAAGATGTTCAGAGTTTCAACAAGGAAAGAACATAAGCAACGTTCAGTAATGCAGAATTTGGTAAGATTTTCCAGACATTGTGTTTGTAATCCCAATGGACATCAAATCGACAATCGAATAAAGTGAAGTCCAACAGCAGTGCCACAACTGAAGAAGCTAAGATTGAAATGACATCACTTCGGCTCTATGTACCTGCAAAGAAAATCGCTATCATTAGATTCATATCATTTTTATGTTGCTAACTGGCCCCTAGAGAGTGAAAGTCATAAGTGCAATGCTCAAAAGATGGAAACAAAAAGAGCGGTTTTCAAAAGAGTGAATCCCCTTGAGAATGATTCTCAAGAGATCGAATACCCTAAAGAGTAAACTGAAAAGACTCGCAAAACCACGGTTGCTCTCAAAGTGTGAATCCTTCCTCAAACCTTTAGTTCTTTACTTTTGTTTTCTATTTCACTGCTCCATTGTTTTCTTTTTTTCTGCTCAGTATTGTTTTATCCCTGTCATTTCTTTTTGTTTATAATTTTCCATTTTTTTGCTTTATTGCATGATCTGTTTTTCTTGTCCTTCGTTATTATCCTGAAAGTTTACTGATTAGAATTCACAATCGTCGCATTATACTTGAATGAAAAAAGAAATAGGATAAAGAGAAACACGGACAAGAGAAAAGAAAAAGCAAATACAAAATGAAGTAATCACAGAAAAAGAACCAAAAGAAATATCAATTAAATCGTGTATGACAATAAAAGAATACAGAACAAAAACAAACAAGAAAAGTTTGCAAAACAAAAGCTCTTGTAAAAGTGGAGACAACCGATTCGCGAACATGTTCACAAACTAACTAAAAGGTGAAAACATTATTTTCAAATATAATGAACGGAGATGAAAAATGAATGTGCATTATAATGAATTTGAGTGACAAACCAAAATCGGTCTGATCAAAGTATTGGAAATTGATATTTGATATATGTACCTGCTGTTTTCGGCAGTAATAATCCGAAGTATGGATATGATTGATGATGAACTTCTGGTCAAATTAATGTTATCGTAAAATCGGAAACTTCATAAAATATTAGTACTATAGTAAAACTTGCTTATTTAAGACTTCATTATATTTGCAGAGTTTTTCTTAACTGTTTTCCTACTAAACTGAAGCATATGTTTATGTGAGAATACGCTACAACTGTATCATCATTCCTTTCAATATTACAAAAGTATTTCTGAGAGCATGTTTCTCAATTCATTTCAAAACCCTTTCGCGAGTCAGCTCTTGTTCGAGGTTTCGTCATTCGTCTAGGCACCACTTTATAGTGTTTCACGCCACTATAACGTTGAAGACATACTAACAGATCAAACAAAATAGAAAGTTTCGTACTTATTTAAGCTAACACCTATATGTACTAACTTCAATTTGCAAATTCATAGCTTGCTCGCAGTTTCATGATCCTGGCGAATAATATCGTGGAGACATTCAGCATTTCTGTCATCTTGACAGATATTCTTCCCCGCTGTGCAGAGATGCGAGCTAAAAGGTATGTATAAGGTTTCATCAACAGCCTAGGAATTCCTTCTTCATTTTTCAATTACTGGACGATGCATTGCACAAAACCCTAAATGAATTCATTACAGGAAAATAGCAGAATTTGGCAGCAAACTCATCATGCAAGCTTCTAAACGATCGCCAAAAAAACACATTGTGCACTTGCATGACCATTTTGTGCACGATTTCGACCATCTATCTGACGATGGCTTACACTTGAATGAGCATGGAACCCGAAAATTCGAAGGTCTGCTAAGTGATGCTTTAAAGAATCTGCAAAAATGTATATAACGTGGTGCAATATAAATACATGTTGTGAAATCTAAATTCAAATTGGTAATTATGAATATTTCATTTTTTACATCACAGTAAATTCACATAATTTCAACTTACTTCAAATGTCCATGTAGAAATAGGCGGCAACGAAATAGGCGGCAAGTAAAAAAAATATATTGACTAATTTACAACACATTGGAAATTCATTTCCACTTGGTACAGTGGAGTTAGCCTTTATAGAATTCAATGCAACTAATGTGAACCACATAATAATTTCAGTAGTAGCCTGATCAAAATTGAACAAACTGAGAAAATCATGCAAGACACGTTATTGCAAGGCGGCTAAGCTCACCCATGCCTTATCCAAGCACTAAACGCGGGGACAAAGTCCATAACTTCAACATGCAATGAAGCTGAAATTCTGGGTGAGCTGCACCATACATGTACGTGGTGGTGTGAATTGTCCACAATTTGACAGCTAAAAAGAAAAGTTCATCAAATGAATGAATTTAAGAAATTCTATACCTTTGAGATAGCTAAATGGGCTTAGATGTACATGTATCATACAATCATTTATATACATGTATCATACAATCATTTATATACATGTATCATACAAGCATTTATGTAAATGTATCATACAAGCATTTATAAGCACCATACATGATGTATGGTGCTTATAAAGTACAATACAATCAAAACAATACAATATTAAAACAAATAACAAGTGGCAATGTATTTAAGCTTAGAAATCTCGACGAACTGACAGTTATAAGTTTGAGCTAAATTTTTAGAATACTTTTTTCCATTGCTCCAAAACGTTCCTACTTTTTTAAGGTAGAATATCACACTTTTTAATGTTCATAATATTTTCTTTTTTTCTACATTTTTGTGTTTTTAAGTTTTTTAGAGATTCAGGGTTTTTTATTGACACAAACATGGTCCCTTACTCACCCTTTCAGCGGACCATTCCAATTATATTTATATTTATTTGTTTAATAAAGTAGCATTTAGATATATGGCAACAATAACTGTGCTTAAATTTTCATCCCACAAATTCAGGTTGAGCTTTTCAGACATATCATTGAAGTGATACAGTTTTTGATGATACTTTAAAGATGTATGGAAGTGGTTCGGTCGATGGAATACACAACCAAGAAAAACAAAGTTTATCCCAAAAAATTCAAAAGAATCTGGCATTGCTGAAGACTCTACGAGATCTCCTACTGGCAAGATTAAGAAAGGTGGAATTTTAGTAAGAGAACGATGAAAAAAAGCTTGATTTCCATGGCAAGTAACAGTTCGAGATTCACTCAGGCCAGGAGAACAAAATAATTGACAAGGCGTCTGAGGCATATTGCACCATAAATTCATAACTGATTGCAGATTAAACGATACGTTTTTATTAATTAGAAAATCAAACGACACTCCAGAACAGCCTTCAGTCATGATGGCATATTCACAAGTTGACATGGAGCACGAACTTTTCACAGAACTTTTGCAAGTTTCTTTAAAATGATCAACAAATACATGAAAAATATTGTCCAAAAAGTCATATGTTCTTGATACGCATGGGAGTTGCAGAAATTGAGCCCATTGAAATTTCGCTTTTGAAAAATTGTTCTGACGACATAGGCCCAAAACTTCACCCAGAACTTTTACTGACTGATCTTTATGCTTGCTAAAAGTTTTTTCTAACAATCCATCAGTTTCACAATTTTTGGCATGAAATGGCATCAAACATGAGTCAATAGTACAAGTATTTGTGAAAAAAATACTTTTCTCCATTTTGATTTAATTTCAACCCGTAGGGTATTAATGAAAGACCAGGAGGCACGGAGACTAAACTGGAGTCTGTCTTTCGCTGCATAAATTTGGCTTTAGTTTCCAGAGGTTTATCTTTTTTGGCATGTGGCATTGTATCACATGAAGGACAATCCCACCAAAATCCAGTATCATTCCAAGGTTCCCCACGTGAGGACATATCAAGACACTCAGCATGGAACCATTCACTGCAAGAGGAACATTCCATAATTTTCAACTTTAGATCATCAGGGAGCCTACACACACAATATATGTCTACACTTGTTGAAATTGGCTTGATTTTCGTAAGGTTTTTGGAAAATGGAAATATGCTGAAATTTTTCTGCTCAAAACATCGCAAAACATGTGCAACGATGTGAGAACCCAATTTATATACTTTAGACGATGGATCATTCCCACGGCAGAGGTCGATAGCACAAGCAATTGAAAGTAATGTCTGTTCTTTCAAGGATGATGCCTCAGTAATAGGCCACAGAGTGAACTCTAACTGTTTACGACATTTAGGGATAGTAACTATGGATGCTGACTGAACAAAAATTGATCTCTCATGTTTAGATGATTCACCATTTACTTCAACAAAATCTAATTTTTTGGCTGAAAAAACGTTAAATTTCTTGTTTCCATCATATTGCACAGTCAAATAAGTGTCCTTGAATTTCAGAATTTGCACAAAAGATCCAGCTAGTTTGGTGAATTTTCTAGATTGCAGACCAAGGCATGGTTCTTGAGGATACAACGAATTTTGAGACAATCTCAACAAAGTAGCTGCCTTCGAAATTACTGAGTCCGGAACTGTTAGTCCACATTTTACAACATCTTTTTCTAGACTATTCAGTTCTGTGTCAAACTTGGAATTCTTATTAATTACCCGCTGGGGTGCATTAATTCCTTTTGGTTTGCCAGGTGGCTTCCATTGTTTTCTGAAAAATGGTGTTATTTCAATTTCAGGCTTTTTTAATAATTTCTCTGAATCTAACTGTGACAATTTTTGGCTAGAATCAAGGTGCTTTTCTGTGAGGTTAGGATAAATCGTCTGCACAGGTGCGACATTCAACAATTGAGGGAACTCGTCGATTGAACTGATGACATCGGAATTTTTTACAATATCACAATCTTTGCTAACAGTCAATGGAATCATGTCCAAGTCAACTTTTTCAACAACAAGGTCATCATCTTCAATAATGTGAATATTATTAAGAGATTCAGTTGTCAGAGATACTTTTTTACCTTCGTTCCAAGAGTTGTAAAGATCTTCCAGTAATTGAAAACGATTTTCATATTCAGACTGACTACACTTACTAGCAAGATCACTAATATGCTTGCAAATTCACATTAATCTACAATATTTTTCTTGAGCAGAAAGTTTTTTATGACTGATTTATTTTATTTTCTGACTAGTGACCAACTTTTTTGTTTCTATAGAAATTTCTTTATTGACTATCACAGTTTCTTCACGATTATCATTGTTGATTCCATCACAATTAGATGAACTAGAATTGGGTGGATTTGAGGAACAGTTGACTAATTCTGCAAGGTGTCTTTTTTGAAAACGAGTTGGAATAAGCTGCAAATTCAAAAGGGATAAAGTGGCAAACTCACGAGCAGCAAAAATATGTCTGCACGGCAACTGAAAATTACAAAAAGATTCACAAGTACATATCGAGAACTCTGTACCACTAACTTTATGACGACTTCAGCTCGGGAAAACAACATAAAGTGCATTTTCAACTTTTTCACAATGAACTGAAGCTGTTTTTTCAAGATAGTGGTTATATGACTCATGATTTTCTTCAAACATATTGGTTTTGATCTTACATTTACTCAAGTAATCACGATAATCAACATTGAAGTAGTGTGAGGCACAAAATGTAAACAGGCCTTCGATGCACTTGTCCATCACGGAATATTTCTTAATTACATCTTTGATATGCTTCAATGCGATTTGTGTCGTTCACGCCAAAAGTTTTCAAATGTTTTCGAAAAACTGATGCCCACATAGAACGACAACTGTACCAATTGGCTGTGAATTTCTCTTTAAAATCTGCAGGAATATGCATATTATTTAAGAAGCTTTCCCATGTTTGTTCAAACTGATCTTTGGAGCGGGTGAACAGCAAACGTTTCAAAGAGCAAAAAACATCAGCTTTCACATTTTTTATGCTGTAATTTGATGATGACAAATGCTTCAAGTCTAGCTGAGTAAAATTAATTTCTCGGGCAAGGTTGCAAAAATTTCTTTCTACATGTACTTGACACAACAAAACTTGTGCATGCTCAAAAATCTGATTGGCACATTTTACACTTTCAAAATCTTTATCCAGCAAAATGACTTCCGTTTTTTGGATAGAATTGACATTGGATTCATAAAACTGCTCAAAGCAAGTTTGAACGTGTTCATCAGTTTCTCTACTCAAGAAAGCCACGATTCGACTTATGCCATTGCCATCAATGATAACAAATGTATAAAGTACATAGTTGGAATCATTTAAGCGATAAGTGCCATCAATTTGCAAAAGCTCTGGAAATGAATCATACGACTTTCGCATAACACCAGATTGGTAAAAAATTACTTCGATTTCTCCATTCTGATTGATTTTCCACTTATCATAGGGAAGGTAGAGCCTCTCAGAAATCGTGTCTTAAAGCTATGAATTCTCACTTTTCTCATAAAAATTCACACAGTGGGAATGTGCCCATTAGATTCAACATGGTAAATAAATACCCATTTCCCAGAATATTTCAAAAATCATTGATATTACCAGGAAATTATTTTTCTCCATTTTTCTCCAAAAAAATTAGGGGCAGAGCCGCGATGGAGCCGGGGGCATCCTTAATGGTAGACCTCCTGTTATAACTCATATGGATCACTACATCTGTTTCAATAGAAAAATTATTTTTTTGAACCTAAATGAAGGCGATTTTTTCAAACTTTGGTCATTCATATAATTTGACCAAATCAATATTTTCAAAAAATAAAAACATTTCTCATTTGCATATCAAGTCACAATGATCTTTGCCATCCTGATGTTTGCCCATACGGTGGACACTGTGCAAAAACCTCATGTCTCTATCTTTAACCGGTTTTGCTCTAGGGGGGGGGGGTTAATCAGATTTTAGGAGGCCAAGTATTACACGTTGGAGCAGCGTTTTTTTTGGGCTGGTACAGAAAACTTTTATCGAAGAGTTTTCCGTACTGTACAGATTTTTTGATGCACAGTGCAACCTAAAGCCTGACGATTCTTTTGATTATGTTATAGGATTTCCTGTCTGGAAAGTCATTTTCATGCATTTTAAAACAAAAAATCCCGAAAATTTTCTGGTGCTTCGTGCCAGATTCAAATAATTTATAATTTTGAATGTTAGTTCTGGTTCACGGTTGAAAAATGTCATCCTATCTCGTGGATGATGTTCAATCTTGTATTGTTTCTTGACATAGTTGAAAAAAATGATGATTACGATCGATAACCTATGGAATAAGAATAACCTGAAAATGCATTTTCCAACATTTTACAAGCCTTGAAATAAAAATTTATCGGTAGTTTTGCCTAACTTTTAATTATTTTCCTCCAAAACTCATGAAATCCAATTGCAGAAGTTTAGAATTGATGCAATTTGAATGAAGTTCGAAAAAATTGTTGTTTAATCGTTTTTCTGATAAAAGTGAAGTAAATTTATCAATTTTAGAGTGAGCAAGCATGTTCCTACTTTTACGACCAATGTATTTTTTGAACCATTATGAAGCAAGTGGAAAATAAAGATTGTACAGAAATGGATAGGATGGTACGGAAATTTTTTCACTAGATTTCCGTACGGTACAGATCGACTGGTACAGAAAAAACCCTGTATGGGAGTAAACTTGACCCTATAGCACAATACAAGTCTGTCTACATTCTCACTTTGATATCTTTCATGTTGTGTAATAACATTTGCAGCTATTCAAGGGACAATCAACCCTGTCAAACAGAAACGATTAGGAGGCAGTCTGAAGAATCCACTAGTGGATCACCAATGAAATTGGATCAAATGTTTGATAATTTTTGCATTGGATAAGTTTAAAGTACTACCTTTATTGGTGGCCTGATGAAAAAAGCAATAAACTTTACACTTGCTGTGAATCAAACATAGACTACCCCATAGGGAGGGGTATGAGGGGGTATTACTCCTGCCTGAAGTTCTAAAAATTGATCACTAGATGCCTAATTTTGAGACAAAATGAAGTGTTTAGTGGCCATTTAGCTAGACTACCCCTGCAAATTTTCAACTTTACCACTACCTGAAGAATCTGACCTTGAGGATCTCTGATCAAACATTTACAGCAAGTATTTTCCAGGAGGGGTCTTCCGACTTTTCATTGACGAGTGGACATGGGTGGGAAAAAAACAAAAAAGATAGCTCCACAAGCATGTTTTTTAATACAAAATATGCATAATAATCAAAAAGCTATCTTCAAAAAAATTCAGGGGGAGGGTGGTTGACAATTTTTTACTGGCCTGGGAGGTGTTCAGGGTGTGAGTTAGGAGGGTAAGTAGTAAGGCTGGACCGTATAGGTCGTATGGTTAAGGATACCCCTATCTTTTGTGTACGACCTATAATTTGTCACTTTTGGCCGATTTATAGGTTGTACAGTAAACATATACGATCGACTTTTGGCCGATTTATAGGTCATACAGTAAACATATACGGTCGATTTTTTGTCGATTTATATATTGTACGGTAAAGCATACAGGTTCTAGAGTTACCGTAATAGTGGAATTACGGTAATATTTCGATTATGGTAATAGTGGAATTAGGGTAATAGGTGTGTTACTGTAGGTGGAAAAGGAAAATTGATGATGACCAGAAAATGGAAAAAGGAAAACTAAAGTGAACAAAAAATGGAAAAGAAATAAAAAGAGATCGTGTATAAAAACAGCTTCCCACGTGGGCAGAGGAAGCCTTTCAAAAATTTGCGCCCTTGGACCCCCTTTGACAAAAGGGCGCCACCTGCAGGTGTAAATATGTTCGTAGGTCCCATTCCTGAACGATCATTCAAGTCTATAAATGTCAGAATGGTCAAATTGGTCAGTAATGGTCAGCTTAATGAGTAAAATCTCGAGAGAGTCAATATGTGATGAAACATTATCCTTACGGGTGCATGCATATAAAGTTTGACTGTCTGCCAAAAATGACCAAGAAGGTCTTTTATAAAAAAAGACCAGAGCGAGCTGGCCATAAAAAGTATGTAGCCAAATAAAGTCTTTTATAGAAAGATGACCAGAATGAGCTGGTCGTAAAAAGCGTGTAGAAAATTTGGAAAGTTGAAAAATCTTTACATATCAAAAGAAAAAATTTTTAATTCGATGCAGCATTTTAGTTTATTGTAAAAATCATTTAGTCCAGCCATAAGGAAATGTACAAAAATTACGTTTTAAAATACGTTTATCATTAACTACATGGAATTTTTTTAAAGTTTTACGAGTAACAACTTTACGATCTTGCTGATCCTCTATACGGAGACTGTGTACATTTACTTCTTCTTTTCCATTGTTTTTTACAAAAGCAAGAACCATTCGATGAAGCGAATAAAAATTAACTTTTTTCATAGTATCTGATGACAAAGTGATACCTCGAACTTTGATTACATGACGGTATTGGTCTGTAGATGGACTACACAATCTGTAAGCATAAATTTTAGGACCTCCACTGACGAATTCGGTAATGTAAGATCCAGAACCATATTCACGTAACTCGTCAGTCATTTCACCAAGGCACCAACCAGTGGGTACCTGATATTGTTGTTTGTCAACTGTTGAGAGGTAAATAATACTGTCTGTGTCAAAATACAATACTCAACTTTTTAATTGCTCAATGTAAGAATATAACTTTAGTCGAGCTTGAGCCATTGTATAAGCTGCAATAACAGCGTTAGTATTCCCCATGAGTTCAGCAAAATCATCATGTTGACAATATGTTGACACCAATTAATCATTGATTAGTCTAACATTCTTAATAATGTTGGCCGCATTCATCACAAGTTCAAAATATTCTTTGGGTGCATTGTGGATAACAGTCTTATCCATATTGTTTCGTTGACCAAAGTAAAAACATAAAAATAATTGAATAAAATACAAAAACTATGCAAAGTTACCTTTCCCCAGAAAGAATTTAGCATTAATTTCACCAAAGCCCTCTTTCCAGGATTTTTTAAAATTTTTGAAGGATCCAATGAAATATTCTCACAATTGTAGACCTCAATCTAGTATTCACGTTTTTGCTCAGTTGTCTGAGCTTTAGCAGGGTAACCTTCACTCTCCTATAAAAATTACAATCAAATTCTGTCACATTTACATAATATATAAAACTTACTAGTTTCATTTTCATAAAGGTGTTGACGTATTGAGTGAATAAACCACCAGTAGGGTTTCTGGTTGGATGATATTGCTCAATATTATCATAATGCCAAACCTCAAAAATCTTGAGGATCTGAAACAAAAATAATATACATAGGAAAAGTGAACCATTACAGTAACAATATACCTTATATCCCTTCTCTAAGGCTTTGTATAATTGTATCGTAACCCATGCACCATCTAATGCTCTGTCTTGGTCATTATGCTCGCATGTGGTCTTTTGTGAATCATGCGTACAAGTTTTGCATAAAGGAAACAATAATTTACCACCATGGTGATACAGTAGAACGGGATGTGAGAGTTTGGGAGGTGGTAAAACCGTACAGTTGATTAACCCCTCATAAGGTTGGAAAGTTGAGCTGACCTCTTCAAAATCTTCACTAAAGATTTTTGGATGACCTGTAGGGTATTTCCCATATTTGTTGACAAATGGGTATAAGCTGCACACATCTACATAATTGATCTTTTCTGCAGGTGTTCCATCTTCATTGTACTTAATTTTGTGATACAATTTTACAGCATTAGTGCGACCGCCAAAGAAAGCTAAAACAAGAAAACTTTTGACAAAATGGAAAAGAACAATTCAAGCTTTTACCTTCTCGAGTGTTTATAGGTTCAGGTATTTCGACTGTATCAAAAAATGTTTTCATTTCAAGATCTGAGTGAAGTTGTTGTAAGAGTTCCTATTCCCACATTTCAACTACGCTATAACTAAGTGATTGAAGTTCCATAGCCTGATTAAAAGTGCGTTCATATGCATCGACTGCTTTTGTATCATTATCGGCTGTTAATTGATGTCTATTTTTCATACATTTGGGGCAACCATGCCAAAAACAACCGTAAAATTCATAAATTGTGGTGCCTTAATGAACAAACAAACAAACATATAGATATTAATATTTCAAAAATTTAAACAAAATTACCTGATAAACCATTTGAACTTCACTACCGTTAAGTTTATGTTGAATATACAGTTTTTCATTTTTATAGGATAACCATTTCATGCATTTTAAGGCTATAACAGACTGTCTTTCTTCTTTACGGTAACCTTTGTACGGTATTACACCAATACTATTTGGCTTAAAAAATAAACGTCGGAAAACTAAGTTGCAAGCACTAGTGATGGTTATTGAATTTTCAAAAATATCAACATCTGTTTCTTCCATAAAAATATCTCGAAATTTCATGCAACATTGTCGTAAAACTTGCACATTGCTGTGACAGTAGGCAAGTAACTCATTATCAAAATTAAATTGACATCCCTAAACAATGATGCATTTAAATGCAAAGCTTTATACTTTTGCGAACTTACTGCTTCAAGCTTTCCATTATACCAATCTAGAAATGTGGCACGAGCTGCAGGTTTCATAGCATTGTAACCATACATGACCGGTGAAGGACAGGGGCCAATATATCCGTAATTTTCTTTTCTATTAAAGAAATGCAGGAAATATTCTTTACATATTTGGCTTATTCCAAATGTTTTGGGTAGAGCCGCCAAAGGCATCAGAAGAAAGTTCAGAGAATCAATAATTTTTATTGATCCTACTTTGATACACATCAACTCTAAACCTAAAATAAATAAATAGATGAAAATGAAAATGAAAAAACTATAAACAATTTACTAATTCACCCTTATTAATGATATGTAGTTTATGATGTCCATTATGATACAAAAACTGCATTATAAATTGTCCAACGAATCCTCGAGAATTATGTGCTATTGCTGTAATGTTTTTCATGCCTTTTGCAAAAAGGTATTCACAGAAATCATTTAGACATGTAGAGCCTTTGAATATACGCTCGCATTGACCATATGTGTCGCAGCAAAAATTTCCCTTGCTTTGAGGACACTGATCACATACAGTTTGGACAACACATAAATTTGGTTCATGTTCAAACACATCCCCTAATTCGGTTTGTCATAGAATTTTTTCCTGAGTACTCTCAAAATCATAAAAAACAAATTTTTGATTAACAGGACACTTATCAGTAATTCCTGTTTCATTATCATTATCATTTGTTTCATTCATTCATTATTCATTCATTATTCATTATCATTATCACTCATCCTCATCAATATTCATTATCACTCATCCTCATCAACATTTGTTTCAAATATATCTTCTTCCTCTTCAATTTGTTCGCTACCAACAGGTTGCATAAAACATAAATGTCCTAAAAATTAAAAATTTTCATATAAAATAAAAGAAAATAATTATACCATATTTAATACCTTTTTTAGGTACCCTCTTATTGCATGTTTTGCATTCAAAATAACCGCAATTATGAGGTTTAGAATGTGCTCGTCAAATCAGTGTATCACATTGCTCGCACACTTTGAAACAGTCGCAAATAGATACCCCAGTTTTTTGACGTTTTGATTGACCTCTTTGAGTAAAAACAAACTTGTGTCAAGCAAAACACTCCTCGTTTTTAAAATATCGCAGACAATCTTTGCATTTTGGAGCATTAAATTGATTACATGGGGGTGTATTGTAACACAAAGGGCAAACGTTTTTTGAATCTGTGTTCCATTTAGTTATTGTAGGCTAGATGGCAATGAGGACAAAAGTAGCCACGGTAAAAAAAACCAGGCATCTTTGTAATGACGGAGTAATGGTTATCAGCGTGGTAAATATTCAAAACATGCGTTGCTTCAGGTCCTTAAAACTCTAAATACGTACACAATAACAGAAAAATAAAAACCCTAACCTCTAAATATTAAATCTTTAAATCGTTCTTTGCTAAAAACTTTGATTTGATAATTGGGTAATAAAACAGCTTGCAGTTGTTCCCACTGATGAAAACCGCAAACCCCTTGATGATTAGCTAATCCTGCCAGGGTCATCAGTTCTTTAGCAACCTTTGGTTGCAGTAGATGTGACTTGTCAGACTTTCGAATACTTTCCCATTTGTGCTCAGCATTCCTATCTTTTTTATGAATGTAAGCTCTAGCAACAACTAGAGCTCTAGCAAAACATAATTCATCAGTGTTGTTGATTTGAATAATACAGCGTTTATCTTTCAGAAAATCATTATGTTTTAAATATTGATGAGCATTGTGAATACCTTAAATTAAAATAAATAAAAATAAAATGTTACATAAGTAGTTTTAATTAGCTTACCACTACCCTCAGGTGGTGTTACAACAATCGTAGGAATTGTAGCTTGATGGCTATCAATTTGTATTTGCTCATTTGATTGAAGAACAGCATTAAGAGTGTTTACAATCAAATCTCCAGTTAAAGCATGTTTCGATCTAAAAGGTATCAAAATATGACATTTGGTCAAATCTGGATGGTCAAAGGAAAACCATATAAAGGCATTATTAGCGACATTCTCAGAAATTTGCTCTACTATACGTTGAAATGTTGGCACTTTTTGCGCATTTAAATCATCCATATGTTCAGTATTATGAAAGTTCACAGAGTACTCAGGACCTTCAGTATTAAAATGCCTAATATTTACGGTACTGGGTTGACCTAGTTCAAAAAAATCATCTGCAACAAAAGAGGCATTCGTTACACCTCCACAAACCCCACCCCCCCCCACCACCACCACCACCAATTTGAACTGCTTCGTAAATTTCTTCCTCATCAGAACTGTAAGGCCTATAACTTTTTTTGTATTGATCATCTTCATCATCATAATCTAAAACAGTTCCTTCTTCTTCTTCTTCTTCCAAAATATTATTATTATCAAGTGTTTCTTCTTCTTTCTCAGAGGTAATATTCTCTGAAGCCTCATCCACAATCATTTCATCGTCTTCATCAGAAGAAATATCTTCTAAAATTTCCATAGGCATATCATCTTCGTCCGAAGTAATATCCTCGTAAATAGGTTTCATTATAAAAATTATCCAAACTAGAAAATAGGAAAACTATAAATTAGGAAAATAGAAACCAACCAATTCATCAAAACTTATACAGTAATAATAGAAAATTTTTATAAATTAGCAAAAACTATTAATTTTATGGTGAAGATTTAATTATTGTTCACGATCTTAATGTAGTACTTTTCTTTTTTATGGTGGGAAATCTTTAAAGACCTCTATAACTCATGAACAGGTGCCCATATCATTTCTTTAGCTTATTTTACTAGCATATAACCAGATAAAACCAGTTGAAACACCTGTTTTACTGTATAACCCTAGTATTTTTGTTTTGATTCTTGAAACTATAAAAGAACTGTAATAGCTGTTTATAACCCTGTTGCACCATCTTTTCTTTTTATGTCGGAAAGCTTTAAAGACCCTTATAACTCATGTGCACATGGCTATATTGCTTCTATAGCTTTGACCTTGATAATTACTATAACACATAAATCACATATTTTCTTTAGCTTTGACCTCAAAGGTTACTATAACACATAAACACATTTTATTTTATTTTGTAGAACATAACTCCTCCTCTTACATACTCATCAGAATAGTAGAATACTGTAGGATATATGTCGTGAATATTTATTATGCTTATAACTCCTCCTCTCACATCTATAAGCTATAAGTCCTAGTTATTTTATAATAGTTGTAACCTCCTTTTACTCTAAAAATTTGAACACTTTATACATTTATTGGTTTTGTTCCTACAAAAGCTACTTGTTTCTTTTTCTCTCTCTCTCTTTGCTATATTTCTTCAAGAATTTTTGAAAATGGAACACCAGTTCACATTAGACGAAAACATGGCATTATTTGTAGTGGTTGAAGGTAAATACGTGTCAATGTATTTTCGTAACGTCCACCCTAAAACAAAAGAGGCGTACGGTCGTGGATTCAAGCTCATTTTACCACAATACGGTATACTAGGCCGCAATGTCAATATTATTGAAAAGACATTTTCACATAGAGGTCAATGCAGCATCAACCTTAGTTATAAGATGCTGGTCGAGAGCGACGGGGTTAAAGTACGATTTTACAATGCGTTTAATGGAACAAAATGGGGTTTATCTAAAGAAGTGAGCTGATATATGAATTCTTTTAACAAATTGAAACTTGAATTATTTTCTTTCTTTTAAAATATATAATGTTATCCTTTAGCAATTTTGGCGTTGGACCAATATGATACATGAGATAGTGTCAGCTATTTCAAATGAGTACAATGCTTTAGCAGTAAAACACCAATTAGCGATAAAATGCAAAACAAACAATAATGACGACGACACAACTGGAAAAGATGATTCTACTACAAAAATTGTTAAAGAAGAAGAAGTGGCTGCTGCTAAGAAAACCATTAAAGAAGAAGAAGGGGTTCATGCTACAAACTTTGCCGGGGAACAGAGAAATGGTAGGGAAGATCAAAAACCAATTAGCATTCAAACGAGGTTTGTTAACGATCTCCTCATCCACTGTTTCAATGATCATGACTACGATTCAACATCGGATACCAGTTCGCTGGATGCTGAAACCAAATGTATTTGTGAGTTACGTGTTCCAGGTTTAGATATTCCATGGTTCTTTGATGAGCAAGTAGTAAAAGGTGAAAAATTATTTATAATTATATGTGCTGAGTTAGTTATACAAGACATCTTTAATGGGTGTATTTTTGATTGTTATTGCGCGAAAGAGGTAGGAATTATTGAGGATCATCATTGTCCAGCTCATCAGTCCATATATAACATTGCAATTACACCAACAGTTAATCGTTTATATGAAAAGATGGGAGTTATCATTGACTGTTTTGAATATGTTATAGGCGAGGTTCAAGGTTATTATTATCTTCGCGCTTTTAAACAGATGATTGACATATTTAGATGTATCCCACTTACAAGTACTGGTCGTAAAATTCTTAAGGATACTGTAGCTTGTTTTATTGATGAAGGTTATCATTATGATTTTGATGATGCTGTTGTTATCAAAACACTACGCGAGTTTATTAACCATAAATTGTAAAAGTTTTGCTTACATTCATTACAGTTTTGCTTACATACATTCATTCATTCATTCATTCATTCATTCATTACAGTTTTGTATGTTTTAATTAGCTATAGATTGCTTGCTTATGTGTTTGCTTACGTATTTGCTTGTTATATAATTTCATACATATATTGCGCGTATATTTTTGCATACAGTAATGTTATTCTATTCTATTTTATATAAGCATCTATCTTTATATTTTACATCTGTACTGTTTTATTATATTGTAATTTTGCTAACTATAGATAGCATTTTGTTTGAAATAATAATAAAATCATTTTAAAAATTGTTCAAGTAAAAAGTGGTTGGTTTTTGTTGTTGTGAAAAAGAAATGTCAAATGATGATGATGAAAAGTTTTATATATGGAAACATCCATTTAACTGCATAGTTACTGCTCCAACAAAATCAGGAAAAACACAATTTGTTAAAAAACTTGTAATTTTTGCTAAAGAAATGATTCACCCTGCTCCTGTGAAAATTTATTGGTGTTATTCGGAATGGCAAGAAGCTTACGATGAATTAGTTCAGAAATGTTCTTATGTAGAATTTATTCAAGGTTCGCCTGACTTAGATGAACTTCAGAAAAGTAAAGATACACCTAAATTATTAATTATGGATGATATGATGCAAGAGATGAAGAATGATCAACGTTTAACTCAACTTTTTACTAAAGGATCACATCACTGGAATATATCAATTATACATATAGTTCAGAATGCCTTTTTTGATGGAATGCCTATGAGTAGGATAAACGCTCAATATTTAATTCTTCTAAAAAACCCTAGCGATAGATTACAAGTCCGCACACTGGCTCGACAGATTTTTCCAACTACTTCAAATTATTTCATAGAGACGTATGAGGATGCTACTAGTAAACAATACCGTTATTTATTAATAGATCTTACAGAGACATGTCCTGAAAAATATCGACTTAGATCTAATATATTTCCCGACAATGATCATATGATTTTGTATACACCTAGATGATTCATCATTTTTACAAAAAACCTTTATACAAGTTAGTCGGATCCTATTATTTTAGCGATATGATATACAGTAAATACATTTTTTTAATAGTCTCGCAGTGATTCTTTTTATAGCTGTTTTTATTGTATGGGTACAATACCCTTTTCAATTTTATGAAAATGGAGAAACTGAAAATGTTACAGATTTTACGATACCAAATACAAAAAATGTTACAGATCCGAAATTATTATTTCGTGAAAATTATAAATTACATATAACACCCTTACTACATTATGTAGAAAAAATTTTACATTTTCCTCAGAATGATGGACAATTTATGCAATTACGAGCGTGTTTCAAAATATATATTTTCAATCCTGTCGTATTTTCTTGTTGTAGTCGTACCAGTAAATTTCAAAACTTGTACATCAATTGAAGTAGATTACGATATGTTGATACGGTAGACTTATTACATAATCAGAAAAAAATATTATACCCTTCATCAGTCTAGTCCAGAATTTTGAAGAATTTGGTCGTTTTTCTATAATTCGTTTGTTTTGTGACAATTACAATGTCAGCTGCATTTGAAGTTTTTGTCAGAATGGTGCCAAATAAAGTAAAAGGTAAAAATTTTATATCTCTTCTTCTTCTTCAGCTAGTTATTAAACTATAGTATTTTTTATTTAAGGTAAAATACTAAACAACAAACAGAAATGCGAGATAACTGATTTGTTTTGGACTCGTTTCTCACCCGAAGCCAAGATTTTTTACAAAGACATAGCTAAGGCGTGCAACCATTTATCATGGAGTTGGCTTATCCATGGGACGTAAAAAAGTTACACAATTTTGGTGTTTTGCTAGATTATTACTGATGGAATTGGATATGATCGAAACTCGTGCTATTTTTGTAGAAGATCTTTTTTTAAAGCTAGATACAGTTCATAAACTATTTTTTATGAATATGAATAACTTGTGTGCTTTTTCTAGATGTGAAGAGTTGAATATCGTTATACAAAATGAAGCTTCATCACTATCTTGATGTAATACATTAAATATTTCAATGTTTATTCATCATTTGGTCATTATTGTAAAATTTTTCTGTACTGTACAGTCTGTTTTGTATGGCTTCTAGATTAAAGAAATATATTCACGAGCTCAATGTGTTGAAAAATTCAAATCGTGTTCAAAGACGTGCTTTTCTTCAACATTCTTCCCCCGATTTGATCTGTTGTATATGTGAAATTTCTTTGAACATTTTGAACGGCAATATTCCTATTAATTCAAACTTAAAAAAGAAATTGGCGAAACATAAATTATTGCTCAGAGGTTTAGCTACAAGACACGAAAAAAACAAGAAAAAAGATTTACATAATAAACGTGTAAGAATTGTGCAAAGTGGTGGAGCATTTTTACCTCTAGTACTACCGGCTTTATTATCTACATTAGCAAGTTTTGTTACAGAGAAATTATTATAGAATGAAATTTGCTAGTAAATTTGCTCTTATACCTCATGAGGTTCTGAATAAGTTGAATAACTCTCAGGCTTCTTTGACTTCTTCGACGAGTGCAAATGAAAAGACTGGTATAGCTAAGCAAGTTGACATGTATCGTAACGAATTAGAGCGCATTTTGAAAGATAATAAGTTAACAGCTCAAGAGCAATACAAAATGTACTCCCAACTATTTTCACAATATTTAACTTTTGAACATGAAAAGGCTCAACCTTCTACAGTGATTTTAAAACAAAAAGTTATTGATGATAATGAAGATGAGAATGATAGTGACGATTTGAAACAAAAAGAAAAAAATTGGCTAAACGATGAAAAGTTACTTAGTGGTATTCCTAAACAGTTTAAACACTCAGCATCCTTATTATTGGAACATGTCTGATGTAACCCTAGTATAAATGTTAATAAGCAAGGTGAAGTATTAATTGATGGAAAAATAATTGAAGGATCACATATTATTGATTTATTACATGATTTGTCTCGTAAATGTTCAAAAATTACGCAAATGGTTGGAGTAGACGAGTTTGTTAATGCTTTGAAAAAATATAATGTACCCTTAGAGGCTATATTAAACCCTTTACATAAAATGTTATTCACTTTACCTCGGAAACTCTCCTACCATACACCTCCGGAAGAATCAGATGATCAGACAGTTAGTAGTGTCAAGCGGTTGAATAAACCACTTGTGAAAGGTGTTGATTTATTTTCAAGTGGTGCTGAAGAAGATATCAAAGACGATTCATTCTTTAATAAAGGAAACTCGACAGAAAAGAAGATACAATGAAAAGTTAGAGCACTTAGATGGTATACTCCTTTGTACTAGAGCGATGAACACCTTACTTTCAAAATTATACAAAAATTTACACGGAAATCCTACAGCTTTTTCTAGTATTGAAAAATTATATGCTGAAGCTAGAAAACACCCTAAAACAATTACACGTAAAAATGTTAAAGATTGGCTTTCAAAACAAGATAGTTATATCTTACATAAACAAGTCAACAAAAAATTTTCACATAATCCTATTTATGTTACAGCTATGGATCAACAATGGGAAATTGATTTGGCAGATATGTCTTCTTTAGCAGATTTTAACGAGGGATACAAATTTATGTTTACATGTATAGATGTATTAAGTAAATATGCATGGGTTGAACCATTAAAATCAAAACATGCAAAGAATGTTTGTGATGCTTTTCAAAATATTTTAAAAAGAGGTCGAATCCCTTGGAGAGTGCGCAGCAATAAAGGAAAAGAATTTGTCAACAAAGATTTCCAAAATTATTGAAAACTAATGATATACATTTTTTTACTCCTCAAAATGAAGACATTAAATGTTCAATAGTGAAACGGTTTAATAGAACTTTAAAAACTAAATTATTTAAATATTTTACAGAGTTTACCACTTATAAATGGATCGATATTTTACCCTCAGTTGTTTCCAACTACAATCACTCTGTTCATAGATTAATTAACGAAAAACCTATTAATGTAGATTATTCTATCGAAAAAACTATATGGCAAAGAGTCTACCCTGAAAGATTATACACTAGAAAGTCTAAGATTGATATAGGAGATTATGTGTGAATTAGTAAACATAGAGGTGTATTTGACAAAGGTTATTTACCTCAATGGAGTGAAGAAGTTTTCAAAGTAAAACATATTGTGAAGACTAGAAATCATATACTTTATAGAATTCAAGATTTGGAACGCGAAGATATAGAAGGACGTTTTTATGAAAAAGAACTACAGAAAATTGATTTTAATCCTAATATCAAAGAATACAAAATTAAAAAGGTTTTGAAAACTAAACGTTTACCAGATGGTCTGAATAGAGTACTTGTGAAGTGGTGGGGTTATCCTGAAAAATTCAACAGCTGGATTTTAGAAAAGGATATACAAAATGACGACGATGACGATTACGATGAACAACTTTGAATTGACATATTATGCTCAACAAGATGCGCTATTATCGGAAAATTTTTTAGGGGTTTTTGCTTGCGATACTCTACCAAAGATAGTTAAAAGACCTGCGGCTTTAATTGCAAACACCGATACATCTTTTCAAAAAGGAAGTCATTGGATAGCTATGTATTTTGATAATGCTAACTCTGTATATTATTTTGATTCCTATGGTTTACCACCAATCATTCCTGCTTTTATAAACTATATTAACAAAAATGCTTCAATAAGATATACAAATAAGAAACATTTACAAAATTTTAATAGTAGGGTTTGTGGTATATATACTTTATATTTTTTGTATTATAAAGTGCGACATGTTCCTATGTATAAAATGTTTAGAAGTTTCAGTAACACAAATTTTGTTTATAATGATAAATTGGTTTGTAAGTTTTTTCATTGTAAATTTTCTGTAAAAGGTCACTTGCAAAATAAATTATGTACACGTTTGTAAAAAGTTAACTCCTTCTTTATGTATTTCTATATAATTTTTACTTTACTTTAATAGCTTCGCCTCCTTTATATTTTTGTATAATTGTATTGGTTACTTTAGTAGCTCCGCCTTTTTATAAATTTATGATTGAGTGTTTAGTTGTTAAATAAAAATTTTTTATTTTGAAATGGATAGTAGTAATAGTACGCATTCAGAAACGTCTCGCATTAGCGTTTGGGAGTTTTTTGGAAAACGTCTACCTCGAAACGAAGTGGTTTTCTTCAGTCAGGTCATACTAATATACATTGTAGTCATTACAGCTATAATAAATTTATCTCTCTACAATAATAATACACAATTGTGGGTTGGCCTTTTGTGCGCTTGTATAGGATATTTATTACCTAGCCCCGTACTGACAGTATTACAGTCATCTAATTCATTGAAGACCGTACCTACAGCAACAACAAACAACATTATAAATAATGACAACTTTTGAAGATCAATTTTATATCACATTACCTAGTAATAGTGAAAATGGAAACAAGCCCTCAGATTTTCAGCCCATCTACCTTACCATTTAATACTAGATGGAAACTGGGAGGTAGGGCTAAGTGAAATAATATATCCCTATAGTTGGGCTACATTTACCAATCATGGTGGAGATAATGTAATAACGTTAATTACGGATGGTTTTGGAAATAAGGTCAAAAAAATTAAAGTAATAGTTTTTGAAAAACATTACTTCACCGTATCTGAATTAATTGAAGAGTTGAATGCGAAAATTGGAGCAGCTATTGCCGGAACTAACATTGAAATCATGTTTTCATACGATGAACATGGTAGAGGATTAGTTAATTTGAAAATAAAAAGTGGTACAATCTTATGTAAAATGGATATAAACAAGCGGTTAATGGAACTTCTCGGATTTAGCACTACCAATACTGCCGCGTATGGAACAGCTGATGATTTTTTAAATAGAGCTGTGAATATTAACTTATATACTGTTGGAGAGAAACCCCCAAAAAATTCCAACACACATATTCCCCCATCCAAAGCTGTTTTTCTTGCCGAGCCTGGAACTAATCATTTATACATGTTAGGCATTCAACCACCAAATTTGAATGATTTACAGAATTTTTATGTTTACTGTAATATTATTGAAAATCAGATTGTTGGAAATACTTTAGCACCGCTTTTACATATAGTAAATGTTCAGGGAAAATACAAAGACAATGTGAGTCGATTATATGAAACACCTCACTATATACCCATTCAATTAAAAGAAATTACAGTACTCCAAATTAATATAAAAAACAGTATGAATGATCTTATACCCTTTCAGTTTGGGAATGTTATAGTTAAATTACATTTCCGGCAACGTACTCTTTTATTCCTACAATGATAGTATCAAATTTTTATTTATTCATTCATTCATTTGCATTTGGACACATTGTCGTCAGGTTGAATTTTCGCAAACGCTCTGAATTAATTAATTAATTTAGTTGTTCCTTTTGATTTTCGAAGCAAAATATGCATACCGTATTTATCCCTGAAACTGTTGATTACTGGATCAAAATTTATCAACACAGCACTCAAGATAATCAATTTCAGTTAGGTGGTACCTTAGAAGGTTTCCGAGCAGCATACCTGTATTATTATAGACATGAAGGAGCTGGAGTTGGTAATTTTTTCAAGAGTTTGTGGCGTCTAGCTATGCCTTTGTTAAAATCTGCAGGAAAGCATGCACTTGCTGCAGGTTCCAAAATTGCAGGGGATGTTGTAGAAGGTCATTCTTTTAAAGAAAGTATTGCTGAGCATGGACCAAACTCAGCTGGCAACTTATTATATGAAACGGTTGAATGAATTTCATAAAGGAAAAGGTTTAGGGAAGCATAAACATATAAATTCTACCATACATATAAAAAGCAATAAAAAGTTAAATGATGATCGTCGTCAACAGCATCAGCATCAAAAACAACATAAACGTAAACATCCGAAACGACGTTCCTCATTCTTAAAAAAGACTCCACGTAGAGTAGTCGGTTTCAAGGATATCTATTCAAAATGAGTAAATTTATTGATGCTGCGTCCTCTCCTAGTAGTAAAATGGAATTAGATTTATTTACCGTACCCCAACACAAGTTGCTATTCGTAGAAGTTTTTGGTCTGAAATTCAGCTACAAAATCCTTGTACTAATGAAGGACCTTACGAGTTTGTTATTTCGCCTGATTCATATATGCTGGACTTATCAAAAAATTTTATATATTTTACTATTCGAATTACGAAAGCTAATGGTACTGCTTGCACATTAACAGCAGATGCCAACAACAATCTCAATGGTATCATTGTGGCGCCAATTAATTTGATTGATCGGCAAAACTTTTTTTAAACAGATCAAAATGTACTTAAATGGAAAATTAATATCTGATAGGTAAGTTTTATAATTAAATGTATGTTCACGTTTTTTAATTTTAACATTTTAACATTTTAGTGGGGATAGATACGCTTACAGATCTTATTTGGAAACAGAATTGAACTATGGTCGTGATGCTAAGTCGACACATGTTGCAGCTGCTGGTTATGCTTTAGAAAATGGTGATGTTCTTGATATAAAGAAAAACAAGGGTGCTTTGGAAAGAGTTCAGATGTTCAAAAACAGTACTGTTGTTGAATTAATGGCCCCCATACATGCTGATCTATTTATGCAAGAATGTTTTCTATTGAACCAATGTACTTTGAAAATTGATTTAGATTTAGAGATGATTTTTGCTTGCAAAAATTTATATCTACTGACAACGAAGCTTATAAAGTCGAGGTTAAAAGCATGTCTTTATTTGTTAAAAAAGTTGAAGTTGTGGATAATATCAATCTAGCTATTGAATCCATGTTACAAAATACAGTTGCAAAATACCCTATTCGTCGATGTCATGTTACAAGTCTATACATAACAACTAGTCGTCGCTCGGCTCCTCTGAACTCATTGTTCACAGGTCCTTTACCTCGTCTTGTTGTTGCGCTCATTGATGGTGCAGCTGCTAGGGGTGATTATTATCAAAGCCCCTTCAACTTTAAGCATTTCGGATTAAATGAAATTAAAATAACAAGCGGTACTACAACATTACTTACAACACCTTATATGTTAAATTTTAAAGAAAACAAATATTTGCGCACTTTTATACAATTATTTGAAGGTGTAGGCATTGGTACAGATAACAAGGGCAATGAAATTACTCGAAATTCTTTTACAACGCATAATACGGTTTTTGTTTTTGATTTGACTCCTTGCCGCATGGATGGTAATTTTTGGGAACTCGTAGGTGAAGGAACCACCAGTTTATAGATGAATTTTGGAGAGGATATACCAGATGGTGGTATTGAAGCACTTATATAAGCAGAATTTGACTCTCTCATAATGATTGATAAAAATCTTGAAACCTTTAAGGATTATAGTATTTAAATGCGCTATATATTTATATGTACATTTCATTTTTTTATAATAATAAAAATCACTTATAGTTGTTGTTTATACAACCCATCTGATTAGCTATTGTTTAGAAATATTCTTTTAATTTATCTCTAATTATAAATGAACTTCCTTTTATTACTCCTTCTTTCCTTAATTCTCTCCTTTAGTTCTACAGTACTCTGTAATTATCTTGCACATTCTTTTTACCCTAAGACATGTAGAAAGCTATATAATACAACAAATCTCAATAGGAGCACCACTATACTTTATGCAATTTGTACATATTCTCTACATGTAGCTCGCTCACTCATACATCTCTAATTATCTGACTACAGTAAACCCTTTTTCATATTCCAAAAGTTGACGGGCATACACACACACACACACACGCAGTAGAACTCTAAAGAAACAACCGCTACTATTAAATGCAATAAAATAAAAATTTTATTAATTTTATTATTTTAAAACAAAATAGAATAAATATACATATATACAAAATTTAAAACAAAATAGAATAAATATACATATATACAAAATTAAAAACAAAATAGAATAAATATACATATATATATATACAAATTTTACCTAAAATAAAAACATTAAGTTTTAAAAATTTTGCAAAAATCTTTAATTACATAGATACTATATACACTCTCCGCCATCGCTGCCGCCCTCGCCGCAGACCTCACTAAAGGTTTCAGGCATATCCACTAATTTAGTTAAACAAAAAAACTTTTACTCTAATATATTATTTTAACTGCTAACTAATAGGTACAAAATCTATCAACAGTCTTTATTTTATCATAAATTTTTATGGTATAAAATTGTGTAAATAATGGAAAGCTTCTAGAATATGCTACAAACGTTCTTTGGTAAGTTTTAGACAAGTCAGCTATATACTATATGTTAATATACATGAATTAAAAAGCTGTAACATACTGCAGTTAGTACAATTTAACCTATACATATTTATCTTGAAATATTGTAGTAAAAGCTTATAACAATTTTTACTCTCATTAACTATAAAATTTATATATCTAAGACATGTTTTTAACTATAACATCAGAACTTACTAGAAGCGTGGTAGCACCAGCCCTATCCTCTCCTCGATGTAGCGATCGTTGGTGTTTCCCCATTCAGCCCTCCCACCTGGGGGGGGAGGATGTTCCACAGGTGCGCAGCTGGGTGGTCATCGGCCAGCGAAGGGTTTTCGAACATCTGGCGTAGACGTTTCATAAAACCCCAAAAGGCTTTCTGTCTAGCCCGATATTCAACCCCTCGCTGGCTTTTCCACCAGACCTAGAACTCCGCCAACGCCTCCTCCCAAAAGATGGTTGCCCACGCGTCAATGTCGGCCATCGTTAAAAACAGCTCTAAATTAATAATAATAATATTATAAAATAGCATCCATATCAATTTTTAAATCAAAATATTTGTAAAATCAGCGTACCGTAAGCCTCGTAGGCGGCTCTTAACGCCCAAATGAATGTAATGAATAGGGCCTCCATTGATACTGTCTGGTGTCGCGCAGGTACAAAAATAAGAATGATCCTTCTTCTTCTATTTTTTCTATTTATACCTCCTCACCCTCAATAAACCTTTTTCGGTTTTTTCTGCTTTTTTTGGTTGAATCTTTCCAGTTTTTCTTTGAAGGTTCTCGGCTCAAGGTTATTCTAGAAAACTATCAAAATAACAACAATCACCACCTTAATTGTTTTGGTAATGCATCTCTTTGAAGGTTTTAGGTTCTAGGTTATTCTAGAAAACTATCAAAATAACAATAATCACCACCTTAATTATTTTGGTAGAGCGTCTCTTGCTACCATGTTTTATAGAACCTTCGACGTTTTCTAGCATTTCTAATTGGTTTTATGATCTAAATGGCTTCAGCTGTCTAACCTTTCTATGTTTGCTCTGGAAAACACTCTGTATACAAAATCGTATCTACCTGCATAAATCATTATGCAATATAATGTATCAATTTTCTATATGCAGAGTAATGTTCATGTATGGCTACCCTTGATGATTTAGTTGACCTTTAACCTCCTAGTACAATTATATATATATATATACATCCTGTGTTTTCTTTTTTCTTTTCTTTCTTTTCTTTTCTTTTCTTTTCTTTTCTTTTCTTTTCTTTTCTTTTCTTTTCTTTTCTTTTCTTTTCTTTTCTTTTCTTTTCTTTTCTTTTCTTTTCTTTTCTTTTCTTTTCTTTTCTTTTCTTTTCTTTTCTTTTCTTTTCTTTTCTTTTCTTTTCTTTTCTTTTCTTTTCTTTTCTTTTCTTTTCTTTTCTTTTCTTTTCTTTTCTTTTCTTTTCTTTTCTTTTCTTTTCTTTTCTTTTCTTTTCTTTTCTTTTCTTTTCTTTTCTTTTCTTTTCTTTTCTTTTCTTTTCTTTTCTTTTCTTTTCTTTTCTTTTCTTTTCTTTTCTTTTCTTTTCTTTTCTTTTCTTTTCTTTTCTTATTTTTGCATCCCAAGTGCTCACTTTTCTACATGCGCTTTATGTCCGACTCACTTGGGTCATTTTTCTATAAAAGAATTTGATCATTTACGACCTTATAAGTATAAACCCGTAGGAATGATGTTTCAAGATTTATAGACTGTTAGAGTTTTTATATGTGGAATTGAGCATTCTGATCTAAAAGACCGTTCTAATTTGGACGATCGTTCAGTATGCAGGGCTTCCGATTAGCTATTCTGTTAACCTGCAGACGGTGCACCTCTTATATTGGAGCTCAGGGGCCCTTTTTTTGAAAGACTTTCTCCGTGGATGGAGGGAGCCATTTTTATAAATGCTTTCTTTTTGTTTTTCCATCTTTTTATTCACGTTATCATTATTATTTTTGTATTTAGACTACAATATTTTTGCAATAAAAAATAATACAGTGTTTCAAAAGTTTTATAATAAACTAGAATGCTGCATCGAATTAAAAATTTTTTCTTTTGATATGTAAAGATTTTTCAACTTTCCAAATTTTCTACAAGCTTTTTACGAAGAGCTTGTTCTGGTCATCTTTCTATAAAAGACCTTATTTGGCTACATGCATTTTATGGCCAGCTCGCTCGCTCTGGTCATTTTTTATAAAAGACCTTCTTGGTCATTTTTGGCAGACAGTCAAACTTTATACGCATGCACCGGTAAGGATAATGTTTCATCACGTATTAACTCTCTGGAGATTTTACTCATTAAACAGACCATTACTGACCAATATGACTGTTCTGACATTTATTGACTTGAACGATTGTTCAGGAATAGGACCTCCGAACATATTTACGCCTGCAGGTGGCGCCCTTTTGTCAAAGGGGGTCCAAGGGCGCAAATTTTTGAAAGGCTTCCTCTGCCCACGATGGAAGCCAAGTTTATATACACGATCTCTTTTTATTTCTTTTCCATTTTTTGTTCACTTTAGTTTTTCTTTTTCTATTTTCTAGTCATCATCAATTTTCCTTTTCCACCTACAGTAACACACCTATTACCCTAATTCCACTATTACCATAATCGAAAAATTACCGTAATTCCACTATTACGGTAACTCTAGAACCTATATCTGTTACCGTACGTCAACTGTACAAATTTTCTACACGCTTTTTACAACCAGCTCCTTCTGGTCATCTTTCTAAAAAAGACCTTATTTGGCTACATACTTTTAATGGCCAGCTCGCTCTGGTCATTTTTTATAAAAGACCTTCTTGGTCATTTTTGGCAGACAGTCAAACTTTATACGCATGCACCCGTAAGGATAATGTTTCATCACGTATTGACTCTCTCGAGATTTTACTCATTAAACAGACCATTGCTGACCAATTTGACTGTTCTGACATTTATTGACTTGAACAATCGTTCAGGAATGGGACCTCCGAACATATTTACGCCTGCAGGTGGCGCCCTTTTGTCAAAGGGGGTCCAAGGGCGCAAATTTTTGAAAGGCTTCCTCTTCCCAGGGGGGAAGCCATTTTTATACACGATCTCTTTTTATTTGTTTTCCATTTTTTGTTCACTTTAGTTTTCCTTTTTCCATTTTCCAGTCATCATCAATTTTTTTTCCACCTACAGTAACACACCTATTACCCTAATTCCACTGTTACCGTAATCGAAATATTACCGTAATTCCACTATTACGGTAATTCTAGAACCTGTTTGCTCTACCGTACGACCTATAAATCGACAAAAAATCGCCTGGTATGTTTACTGTACAACGTATAAATCGGCCAAAGTGACAAATTATAGGTCGTACACAAAAGATAGGGGTATCCTTAACCATACGACCTATACTGTCCGGCCTTACTACTCCTGTATGTTGTGAATTCATATAGCCTTGAATCAAAAATGTTCATATTTTAGTTCGGACAGTTGCCAGGAATTTTCTCTTAACTGAAAAAGACTGGTGAAATACTGATTATAGAATCACGATTCTCGATGTGCAAACATGAACAAAATGCAGAGAAACATCATGAGCGAGCTGATCGTTGATTATTTATATCCACAAGTATGTTCGCTCAATAACCATAACTCGATATATACATCTTTACTGTAATCAACCATTTTAGCGGCTGTTTATCCAAAAGGGTATGTTTCGGGTATTACTGCAGCTGGTGCACACTACCGTATAGCGTTATAATGATAAGTGTATATACAGTATATCTGTCAGATTATCATTTTTTGTAGCAAAAAGACTAACTTGCTTATCAAACTCCAAAATAGCCAAAAAAGCTAAAAACGTGTCAAATGGCATGGACACCACCTTGGAAGGCTTGGGCACGACCACACGACCTGCGGGAGGTCAAGGGGTAAGGCGCCGCACAATTTCTTGCAAATCGGGCTGTTTCTCGGAATCTTTTCAACAATTTGATTAAAATATTGACTACTAAAATGAGTGGTAACTGCGACACATTGTGAGGGGTCAGGCCACATGCCCCGCGGGATGTCAAGGCGTAGGTGCCACACATATTCTTGCAAATTGCGCTGTTTCTTGGAATCTTTTCAACAATTTGATTAAAATATTGACTACTAAAATGAGCGTTAACTGCGACACATTGTGAGGGGCAGGGCCACATGTCCTGCGGGAGGTCAAGGCGCTTCATTTTTACTTATTTTTAGTTTTTTTCTTTTTTTATCTGTTTTTTCTCCAGTTTTTTTATCGAATATTTAGTTATTTTTTGTTTATTTTGTTTTTGTGGTTTATTTTACGTCAAAAAATGTTTTTTTCATAATTTTTCAATCTGTTTTTTCGCTTTTTTGTAGTTTATTTCTACGTTTTTTAGTTTTCTGAAATTTTTTCTTCCGGGAAAATTGTGGATTGTTATGAATTTTATGGTTTATGTGCTGCACTTGCTTTTTGTTTGTATTTTTTTCCGTTTTTATTTTCTTGAATTTAAAAAAAAATTTTTTTGAAAGTTTTTAAAATTTTATTTTTTTTTAATTTTTTTTTAATTTCATTTATTTTTCTAGTGATCGAATAAATTTCAATTTTCGAATTTAACTTTGGATCAACATCGAATTTTACGTTCAAAAATTGTGGAAAAATGTTCAATGGTGAACAATTTTTTATTAGAATTGGAATTTTCGAAAATATTAAGATTTTTAATCGCGATTTTCAATCGAACAACGACCTAGGTGAATGGCTATCGTTTTTAACCATCGAACTATTGACCCGATACGCCAGTTACCACGACAATTTTGTTTTCAATTTTAAAACTGAAAATCATTGTGATATTTTTTGTTGTAATATGTTTTGTTGTAATATTTTTTGTTTTCTTCATTGAAATAAATAATCAAAGTCGTCTTTAGCTATTAGGTCATAAATTTTTCTGGATTTTTCTTAATTTTTCTGTATTATGGCCATTGTACAAGCGTTGAATGGAATGGACCCAAACATAATAGAAATAGTTGACCTATGTCGGGATGAAACATTGGCTAACAGGTTTGCCGTGAGAAATGGCCTCCTTCCCGATGTACCTGGTGTTGGACAATTTGCCAATCGTCCACTGTGCACTTTGACTAAAAATTGTAGGGGCGTTATGTACCAAACAACGATTCGAAGTACAGTATTTACAAGCATTTGAGAATTTTTGGTTTGATGTGCCCTGTCCCATGATGTAAATATGTATTATGATACATTCATCAATTCCATTAAATACACAGATCGCAGTCATTATGTTCGCTGCAATAGTTGCAAAAGATATAAGTCGCTTAAAAATGGTGGGGGCTTCATTGGCAGTCAAGGAAATGCCAGATGGTTTTCACGATTCGATATGCTTGGACGTCCAAATGTCAAATTGTTGAGCTCAAAGATTTTACTCATTACGTGGTGTTGGGCAATGGAAATGGGCGTCAAACAGACACGCAAAGTTTTGGGTTTGTATTTTGGAAAATGTTATTATGCATTTTCATGACTTTTCAGCACAAAAAGATTCAAGCAAGAAGTAGTTCAAAAAAAGACCTCTAAAAGAGTCATTCTCAGTACATTTATTCTCATGAACTACATAAGAATGGTCCTCAAAAGAGATAATCCTTCCCTCCAACGTGTCTCACCTTCTATTCCTTTTTTATTTTTGTTTTCTTTCTTCCTCTTTTATGTTTGTTTTCCCTTTTCCTTTTTATTTTTTCTTCTCTTCCCTTTTCTCTCTGTTTTTTACTTTCATATTTTCTCAACTTTTCCATCCTTCTGCTTTATTTCATGCAGGACGATTTTTTTACCCTGAATGAAATTCACTGCCATGAATGTCGCTCTAACTTGATGAAAATATAACCCATTGAGTGGAAGAAAGATGAAAAGAAAAAAAACCGAAAAAAGAATGAATTAATGAAAAAGTGGGAAACATAGCATAGAGAAAAAGAAATAATGACAAAGAAGGGAACAAAAGGAAAGAAAGAGAGACAACAAAGGGAAAACAAAAACAATAAAAAAAACAAAGAGAAATAACAAAGGAAAATAGCAAAGAAATGCTTCACAACACTATTTATGACACATCTCCTACAATCTCTGCAAATATCACAAAACTTTTGAGGCACCATTATTGGCCAAGGAGATCATACAATCATCGATTGGTTTCACTATATTCGTGAAATGTTGGCCAACAAATTGAACAATGCGCCATTAATGGGTGGCCCCAACGAGATTGTTGAAATTGACGAAAGTTACTTCAGAGGACGGAGAAAGCCAGCCGGTAATGGTGCGGGTTGCATGCTTCTAGGAAATCTAGTGGGACCAGCCAGGCGTAACTATGGAGCTGCGGTCGATGGTCCTTGGATATTTGGCTTGGTTCAAAAGCGGCAAGACAATAAATTGGACCGTCGTTTCTTCATAGTTATGCGTCGTGACGCAAATACGTTAATTCTGATTATTCAAAGAAATGTTGCAACTGGTAAAATAGATTGTTCCATTCTTTAAAATCTGATGTAGGAGTACGATAGAGGTTAGGATAGGTATAAAAAATCAGTATGCCTAAATGATCTCACCAATTAAGGTACAAACTAACCACTCTTAATATGGTTGAGCTAATGGGACACAATTTCATTTAGGAACAACGATCAGGAGTGACGAATGGGCCGCTTATAATGGACTAGGCACATTGAACTATATACACGAAACGGTCAACCATTCCTTATTTTTTGTTGACCCTGTAACTCGCATTAATACTCAATGAATTGAAACTAGCTGGGGCGCCGCCAAAACAATAATAATGTGGAAAATGCGTGGAACAAGTCGCGACCTTTTGCCTGGTCACATGGCTGAATTTTGGTGGCGGGGCTTGAACATGGATGATGCATTCAATGTGATCCTAAATGAAATGCGACAAAATTATCCAATCGAGTCTGAAATATCATGTTGTGTGACATCAAAAATAAATTTTATGATTGCCGTGTGCTTTCACAAAAATTACATAATTGTGTGACATCTTGAACTACAATTTTTCAATAAAAAAACAAAAAACTTGACAATGAAAACCATATTTAAACGGACAAAAAAGACGAAAGCAAAAAAATATATCAAAAAATGAAAAAACTTGGAAACAACAAAATCAATAAGAAACAAAAACAGAGAAATGCAATTTTCAATCAAAATCAAAACTTGAAAAAATAAATCAATATACTGAAAAAACAAAAAAAAATGTTAAAAAATGAATAAAAACAGACAGCAAGCAAAAGACAAAAATTTGAAAGACAATATTTAAAACTAAAAAAATAAATATGAGAAAGTAAAAAAAAGTAATCAAAAAACAACAACTCGACAAAAATTCATAAACTGAAAAAGGATAAATTAAAATGAATAAACAAAAAATAACTAAATATTCGATAAAAAACTGGAGAAAAAACAGATAAAAAAAAGAAAAAAAACTAAAAATAAGTAAAAATGAAGCGCCTTGACCTCCCGCGGGGCATGTGGCCTGACCTCTCACAATGTGTCGCACTTGACGCTCATTTCAGTAGTCAATATTTTAATCAAATTGTTGACAAGATTCTAAGAAACAGCGCAATTTGCAAGAATATGTGCAGCACCTATGCCTTGACCTCCCGCGGGGCATGTGGCCTGACCCCTCACAATGTGTCGCAGTTACCGCTCATCTCAGTAGTCAATATTTTAACCAAATTGTTGAAAAGATTCCAAGAGACAGCCCGATTTGCAATTTGACGGGCAAGTTGGTCTTCTTGCTACAAAAATCAATAATCTGACAGATATACGGTATATACACTTATCATTATAACGCTATAGGGTAGTGTGCACCAGCTGCAGTAATACCAAATTTTGGGTTTACCGTCCCCCCCAACTGGTTGGACCTCTTACAGGTATGACCCCATCCCTGCCCCCCCGTCGATACAAAGTCCGAGAACTCGGCTAAATTTTATAAGTCGGTTCCCGGCCTTCAGCCTAATTATTGTATATATGAGTTGTTTGTTAATTTTGAGCATGGATTTCTGCGACTAGTGAGTAGACATTTTTTTCCTTTAAAATTTTCCTTAGGCTTAGGCTTAGGGTAGAACAGCTGCGCCTGAAGGGCACAGCGCTGTTGAGGCTCTTCCAAATGAAGATGTTAAAGTAGTATCAAGGGTCTTAAAGGAATATAAGTGTTTATACTTTCTGGTGAAATTTTGTAGTGGTAAACGCATTGTCCATAGGCTGGTGGACTAGGTTCGATTCTTGAAATATGTAGGATTTTTCTGTAGTGACAAGGACTATGTGAGATGTGTGCAGATTTTATGCAAATTAGTTCCTGAATGCCATGAGCGCTTGGATTTTCGAACTGATCTGGATAGCTGGCATCTTGAGGAGTATAAAAATGCCAGTTTGGACGATAATTTGGAAGGTAACCGACCTGTAAAAAAATTCCAAAATATTTAAACAGGAAATTTGTACCCTATTTTTGTTGGGCTAATTTTCAAGAAATTGATTTTCCTACACCTTGGAACGTAAAACATGCACAAGTTCATTAATCTGTATCCAGACCTGTAGCCAGGAATTTTTTCGAGGGGCACATTTTTTTACTTAGTTTACTATAAAATTGGCGTTTCTGACTTGACTTTTTCTTGAAGAATAACAAACCAAACTTTTTGCCTTTTTTCACATTTGAAACATTTCGGGGGGGCCATGACCCCGACAATCCTCCCTGCCTACAGGCCTGTCTGTATCCATGACTTTTTACTTATATAGACGAAAAAACTTTTTAGCCGAATTTTGCTGTAATTCGAAGCTATTATGCTTTAATCGTTGTTCTTGCAATCGCTTATGTGTGTGGGATAAAATTTGATATCAATCTCAAAATTTTTCATTGCTTTATAATTCTTAGTGAGTTGAAAACTCTAAAGACAGGCTGATTAAATCTTAAAACTCCAAAATAAAGCATCTGTAATCGGGAAAAGATTGGAGAGGAAAAATAGTCTAGAACCATGAACATTGTTTTGAACATGCACTATAATGCGGAAAAAATGAGCTCGCTGCACAGATAAGGAAGAGAAATTCTGCCGTCAGGATAGAAAAAACGCATTCTGGTGCTCTCCGTTTTTAAGCGTGATTACAGTTATTTATTCGAATTCTCTTCCAGCGCTACTCTGAGAGTCTGGTACCATACCTGTACTTGGGGGGGTTGGGGGGGGACCCCCCCCAACTCGGCCAACCCTATACCCAAAATCATTTCCCCCCCCCCCCAACCCCCCCCCCCCCAGTTTGGAAAAAATTGAAAAATTTTTCAAAAAAGTGTATGTTTTTTGGCCTTTTTTGGGAAAAATTTCGAATTTTTCCTACCCCCCCCCCCAAAATTTCGGATTTACCCCCCCCCCCCCCAACTGGTCGGAGGTCTTACAGGTATGTCTGGTACCAGTAGTCGTTTAACGCTTAATTGTTTTATTTATTCTTTGATATTCTAATTTCATGTCTTGCCATTAATTTTCAGCATTCTTTCAAGAATGAGTGGTACCTTTCATACCTGTAAGAGGTCCGACCAGTTGGGGGGGGGGCCGGAAAAAAATCGAAATTTTTCCCAGAAAAGGCACTTTTTTGCCAATTTTTTCAAGTCTGGGGGGGGTGGCTGGCCAAGTTGGAGGGTCCCCCCAACCCCCCCCACCCCATTACAAGTATGGTACCTTTTAAGTTCAACTTTTCCGTTGTCTCACCAATTTCGGCCACTTGATAGGTTTATTAAGTCATAGGATTGCAATAGGAAATTTTCTCCGTTATGAAAGTAATAATAATAATTTTAATTTTCAACTTACAAAAGTTGAGCGAATTTCAAAGCAATAACACGAACAAAATTAATAAGAATATTGAAATTGTAGGTACAACAGGGAACGGCAGACGCTACACCTTTTTTGCATAGACATCAAAATATGTTTCAGAACAATGTTCATCCAATCTTTTTGTTAATGTCGTTCAAGTGAAATTCTATTTATTCAATCCGAGTTTTACTGATATTTTTGTCGGACAGTTTAATTTTCGCATATTTTTTTACTACAGATTTAAAAACTTTTCGGCACGACAAGATGTTTTGTACTACAGCACTTATTTCACTGTACATTTCAAAATTGAGGACACATTTAAGATATTAAGTTTTTAGCCATATTTGGGAAATTTTTGATAACAGTGACAGCGTAAAGCATGAATGCGTTAAAAATGCGTAGAAAAAGCAAGCATTTCAATATTAAGGACACCTTTAAAATATTTAATTTTCAGATTTATTTTGAAAATTTTTGATACCAGTGACAGCGTAAAACAAACACGTTAAAAATGCGAAGAAAAAGCGTGTGCGCATTTTTTAGTTAAAAACACGTTGTAAAATTTTTTCCGCTTGTGGAAATGATTTTTGGCTCCTTCTTGCAATTGTAAAAGAAAGTTCGTGTAAAAAAATGCTATAAGTCGAGTGAAGAAGATATTGTCTCATGTCCAATTTATAGGACTCACGTTATTATGAAATTCCTTACGTGGAATGTCAACGGTATCAGATCCTTGCCCAACACTTTGTCGAACTTACTGTCCAGCTTAGATTCGGACGTTGTTTGTTTACAAGAAACCAAATTAACGCGCGATGCTCTAACGTCGGATGTAGCATTGATCGCCGGTTATAATTCCTATTTTTCGTTTTGCCAGAAACGGGCCGGATATTCTGGCGTTGCCACATTCGTCAGAAATTCTCATCAACCTACTGCTGCTCAGGATGTGTTCGTTGATACGTAAGTTCTAAACTTATAACATTATCAGTTATTTGCTCTTTCACAAAGTCACGAGGTCTCTGCATTTTTAATTTTTTCAAGAACCATAGTTTAAAATGGCATGACTTTGGTTTTGACGGAGTTATGAGGGATTAAAGTTTGATAAAATTTGGTTGACCGTCCTAAAATTTTCCTTTCTGTCGATGCTGACATTGCTGTATGTAAATGTTGTGCTTGATTACTTGTGTATTCTTAGTTCATGTTCATTTTGTTCAGCGCTCAAAATAGAGAAAAGCAAAATACAAAAGATTTTTGGCGCCCAGCTCAGATTCAATCGTAATATAGATGCAGTATTTCTACATGTTCACTTTGAATTTCATCTTCAAGCTATCAATTTTCTTTCATAATTCCCATATATGCGAAACTCCGTAACAGTAAGATTTTGAGCACATCTAAGGTGATTTTTTTTAGAATCAATTTTTTCAAACTTCCGACGAAGATGATGGTAGAAGTAAATTTTAGAGGGGGTCATCTTTGACAGAAAAAAAGTTTGATTTTTTCGTTTAAAGAATACTCGGTGGAGGAAACATCTTATGGCATCCATACATGTAACGGAGCCATAGGCGTACGCAGGATTTTTTCATATGGGGTGCAATTCAAAATTTAAAAAATTACTGTCATAAAATCAGCTATAAATGATGCTTTTGTTGTCACACATAAACAGGAAGTAACTTTTCTCATGAATTTGTCCGCCATTAACAATTCTGTGGTTCCTATTAGAATCATCTAATTTTATTTAGTTCTTGGTACGGCGCGGAGCGCCGGAAAAATTTTTGCATTTTCACTTTCGAAAACGCTGGAAAATAAACCTTCAAACGTTGGGAAATAAATTAAAATCAGACTGATGAACATGCCTGTAAGACCTCCGACCAGTTGAGGGACGGTAGAAAAAAGTCGAAATTTTTCCCAAAAAAGGTAAAAAAAACCTGCACTTTTTTGCAAATTTTTTTAATTTTTTCCAAACTGGGGGGTGGATGAATTTGGGTACATGGTTGGCCAAGTTGGGGGGTCCCCTCCCCCAACCCCGCCCCCAAGTACAGGTATGCTGATGAAGCATAATTTGTTACCCATACCGGCGCAGAGCGCCGGAAAAATTTTTCAGTTTTTATATTCTAAAACGCTGGAAAATAAATCTCTCCAACAGATATTCATAGACAGAAGTTCTAAAATCGCAGTCTAGAATGATGTCTTCAATTTCCATCTTCAATTAACTCAAAAGTTCATGTTAAAAATGTTGGAAAAATTCCAAGCATCGAGACAAAAAAATTGAGAGAAATGATGAAAAATTGTTTTTTTTTCAGCGAAATACTGACTATTAACGATTAGAAAATGAGATGATAGAAACTGTTGATAATTACTTGATTGATAGAAACTGTTGATAATTAATTAGTAAGTGGAAGTAGATATGCTAACGGCCGCGCCTGATAGAAAATAAGGATTATTATACCCCTGACCGGCGCGAAGCGCCGGAAAATTTTGAGATTTTGACCTTTTAAAGTCCACCAAAACGCATCTTTTCGATTTTGAATTCCCCAAATTTTTTTCCACAATGAGAACCATACCCAAAATTTTTTTCCTCAAATGACCCCATTTGAGGAAAAAAAATGGTGGTTCCTACGGCTACCATATGGCTAGCCATAGGATTGGAAAATCCTGGGTGGCGGTCGCCCAATGGCTAGCCATATGGTCGACGATTTCTGGGGGGTTCCCATAGCACTTCCCACCCAATTACTTGTATGATGGCATCTCCTCCCAACGAGACGCATATTTCCTGGGAAATTTGATTAATTCGAAAGGTATGTTTCCCCAAAAAAGGATCAGCTTGTCGTTAGTCCTGTTTTCAATACAGTTTTTAAATTTAAATTTTTTTAATAATCTAAATTTGTCGCATCTATCACCATCAAATTATCCAATCTGATATTTTTGTAAACACATTTATTCAATCGTTGGAAGCTAATATTTACTGCGATTTTCCACGCGAAGACGGAAATTTATGGTTTGAATTTCTTTCAAAATTATGCCTAGATTTGACGTAGAATTTAAACACAAATATAAAAATCTATCATACTTGATGAGTAATTAACGAACTTTTTGATCAGCACAATAATTATATAAGATGTTTTTGCATTAGACGGTAATTTATATACGTGGATCTGGATCGATATTCCAAAAATTCCCAAACCCGAATCGACATTCCACCTCTTACATCTTGTGCGTAACACTGTCCTAAAAATTGATCACTGGGTGCCTAATTTTGAGGCAAATAGTGTAAACCCGCCCCCGAATTCCGATAATACCCAGCAGAGGAATCTTTAGTCAGTCAGTAAGGAGGCATCCCCTTCTAATGATATTTGTAGGTAGGGGAGGTTTGGGGAGTCATGCCCCCCCCCCAATGTTTCAAGTGTTAAAAAAGACAAAGGTAGATAGGGAGGGTCTTATCGTGTTTTTTCTTCTAGAAAAAATCAAGTCAGAAATGCCACTTTTATAATAAATTAAATGACAAAATGTGCTCCCCCCCCCCCGAAAAAGTTCCTGACTATAGGTCTGCATATATGTATTGTTCATTTGTTCGATTACGTTAGGACTATCGAATTTATGTTCTATTAATGCTGATTATAGTGCTCCATCAATCGATTCTCACACATAAATTTATTTCAATATGAATCATTCGTCGTGAATGCTGAATTCTACACTCAGCTACATACATTAATCCGACGTGTTTAGTGATGGACCGATGGCCAAAAATTTGCCATCGGCCGATGCCGATACATCGGCCAGGGTCACTGATGCAGTTGCTACACTGTAATAAATTTAAAACTATTATGAATTATCCACAAAGTTTTACTGATATTTTCAACGTTCAATAATTAACAACATTTTCATTCATCCAATTCGTCATCAAGAAAAAAACATTTGTTGTACTATCTTCACTTTGATTGCTGAGTTCACTAGAAGCATCTTCAACTTCAGTTTCTATGTTTTTCAAAGTAGCACTATTGAATCCAATCGCACATCGGTTATGCTTCAAGAATAAAAGCATTTGTACATTTTGTGGCAATAAACGGGATCTTTTTCTACTTGTAGCATCTTTTGCTTTTTAAAATGATTGTTCACTCGCTACTGACCCCATTGGAGCCGATAAAAATTTCATGGCGAGCTAAAGAAAATTTTTGCATAATGAAACTCGTTTTCTAACTGCACATAATTTGTTTTGTTGGAGCATTTTTCTTCCCATATTCTAGTGGTGAAGAATCAAAGTCTAGTTTTGATTCAGCAATGTATTGCAGAACGATTGCTTTTGCTTGCTCATATGTTGACTGACATAACACATCTTTTGGGCTCTAGCTCATCTTCAGATGAACTTGCAATGGATAAATAGTGCCTGAAATTCGTCAGTTTTGTGTAAATGCTTAAATTATTTACAAAGTATTAATTGTCGCTTACTGAGAAATTTTGGATGATGAGGTTGAAGATTTATCCAACTTTTGGACTGTATTTTCAGGAAAGCATCGATTTTATTGTTTTGATCAAGAAATGTTGTAACCAAAGCTAGTTCAGCTTTGTCTGCAGCTTGAGGATCACAGAAAGCCTAAATAATTTAATTTTGGGTTGTATGATCAACATGTGTTATATTTCAAATTTCAATCCAACCTTTTTTAAGCGAGGATCCAGTAAGGCTGCCATAAAAGCATAAAGTTCAAAAATATTGATCTTTTTTCCTACAATTCGTCCTTTAATGAACCTTAACCGTGAAAGTTGCCATTGTGAATTGAGCGGCACCAAATTCTTAATGATACGATTCAATTTATGTTCTTCAAAAAAATTTAGGCGCAAAATCTGGCTTACTTTCTTCAAATATTTCTTATGAAATACAGGCGGATTCACAGATTTTTACAGTTTCCGCAAAAATTTTAAACAAATAATCAATCATTTTCGCAAAAAAGTAATTTATTTACCAAAGTACTGTAAAATATTAATGTGAACAATCTGTTTTTTAAGCATAAGCACCTGCGTTTAAAAGCTGCCAAACAATCGGCCGATGGTAAAAAACCCAACCATCGGCCGATGCATCGGTCCATCACAACGTGTTAAGCTTACGTTCAAATGCCTCAACCAAACCAGTAAGCTGCAATCCATACCTAAAAACTTTTTTATTGAAGCTAAACTTTTCATTTTTTCCATTTGTAGGTTTTTTAGCGAAAACAGTAATTCATCTACATCAACAAAATCTTCCGTTCTGTTCAACAAAGAACGACTCAACGAACTGCAAAGCGAGGGCCGCGTAGTCATCACCAAGCATAAGCTCAAAGACCAAGAATCCGGTTCAATTATCAATTTACATGTCGTAAATGTTTATTGCCCACGAAACGACCCGGATCGCCCCGAAAGAGCCCAATATCAACTTGATTTCCTCAAACTGATGGAGTAATATGCTGCAGTATTATATCCTTGCTAAATCATTATTTTTTCGTAATTTCAGATTTTCTTGTCGAAACATTTGGGGCGCCGATAAAAATAACGCCATTATTATACTGGGCGATATTAATTGTGCTCATAAAAGAATAGATCATTGCGATCCTGATTTAGATTTCGATTCAAATCCAGCTAGAATTTGGCTGAATAATATTTTAATTGAAAATATTGACGATGAAATCAAGATCGGTTCTAGTGACCTCAAATTTATTGACGGATTCAGGTATATTTTGCGGAAATCTGAATTTTTCCTCTGCACCTAAAAATAGATTTTCGGTATCAAACACCACCTAATCAATTATCTTTAAATGTTGAGAAAAATCGTCTCTGTTTTGTTTATAGTTCTTGATTTTTTCTTGCAGGCATTTTTATCCAAATGAAGCAAAGGCCTACACTTGTTGGGATGTCCGAACTTTCGCCAGGCAAAAAAATTACGGCACTCGTATCGACTATATTTTAATCGATCCTAAACTTGCTCGCCAAAATTTTGTCGAAAGTGTCGCACATGTAACAAATTTCATGGGCTCGGATCATTGCCCCGTCTACATAAAATTATCCAATAAGTTAATGACTTTATCGGACGATAATCGCAGATTACCGGATTTATGTTCAATTAATTTACCGAAATTTCGAGGGGGCAAAAATTTTCAGCAGAAATTGACCAACTTCTTCGAGTTTAAAGAAAGAAACGTAGTCATAAAACGGAAAAAAGAAAATCCCGTAGACAATGAATTCCAAACAGAAAAAAGAAATACTCTTGACAAAAATGTTGGTATTATTCGTATGTAGCTAATTATTCTGCATTTTTTGTCATTCGTAAAAAACCATTTTTATCTCATTTCCGTTCATTACGATCATACATGCACAGCATAGAAATTCTGCGAGGGGTCAGCTAGGACAGGAGGTGGAATACAAATATTTTTTTGTTCCTGATAACGAAAAAAAGTCTTTGATAGGTCTTGTAATATCCAAGCAGCATATTCTTTAATTTATATTAGTCAGATATGTGAAATTATTTGCTTAGACAGCACTTTTTAAAGTTTTGATGTTACTTTTTTGAAATCAAGTATGCTTTATTTAGAAAAATTGTTCAACTACAATATCATTCCTATTTTTATGATGACTTTCTCTTCTCGCTTGCTCATTTTCCTTTGTCATCTTCTGGATCATTGCTGGGGTGGTCAAATCTGCTGGGGGTCAAACCCCCCCCCACGTGCATGTATGATTACGATAATTCCGAACTATAAGCCAGCTTTGACCACTGATCCGGACCTGATATAGATTTTTCTTATTCAAGTTTTAATCTCATCAATTTGTTCCTCAGATCGTTATTTGCGTCCTTGATTTTAGACTTGGCTAAATTATGTTTTTAAGAAAAGAAGAAAATTAAAGGAGAAAAAGGAACCAATGACTTATTATTATACGACGTGGGAGCAAATCAACGAAAAAACAGAAAAGCAAGACCAAAACATTTCATAGAAACAAAGGAACAACAGAAACATTATCAAAACAGATGGACCGAAAAAGAGAGAATATGAAGTAACAAAAAGTAATGTTATTTAATACAGAATAAAGAAATCCTATCGAAACAACTGTTATTTTTGTTCAAAAAATTTTTTATGCTGAGCATCCCGTTATCGCAAATGCACGCCTAACAGCATGGACGGCCCACGGGCCGCCCCATGAGCGGGCCAGAAGGAAAAATCAGTGGGCCGGGCCGAAATTTTAATTCGCTGTGATCATCTGCTCTGCATTACGCTCATGGTAAGATATCTAACAAATGCCCCCAATCGGAATTTTCGATTTCAGCTCAATCTTTTTCCTGAATTTGTGGCCTTTTGTATCAAAGGCGGCAGATTTCCGAGCTACATAAAATATTTAGACATTATCATTGATGTTTCTCAAATTTGAAATTCAATGTGCTATTCTATTTGATGTTTTAAACACAGAATTTTTATTCTGTAATTGAATACCTCGATTTAATGGTTTTTTTACTTCTGTGTATTTTTCAAGTGCCGAAAAGAATATGCCTCGTGTTTAGGTGTGGTGCAACTTTTCGTACTATTTCTTCTTTCATCTTCAATGATAGTGCTTCGAATGATGAAGAACCAGCATCTCAAATTTACATCTCATCGTTGACATCTTTTGAAAAAATTGCAGCGTACATAGGTATTTTATTGATAAAAATTTGCTTGAAGAGACAATTACTTTCTTGTCTCCTTTTTTGAACGCAAGTGGAGCAACAAAAACGTCATTACTGCCTTCAATTCTGTATTATGTTTTCATTCAGTGGTCGACAGTAATAGTGGCTATCTTTCTGTACAAAGCTTACAATCATTGCAATCATTCCAAAACAAGTTTCATTTTTTTGCAATCAAAATTCAAAATTATCAAATTTCATAAAGCAGCATTGCTATTGTAGCCAGACGATAAAAAGTTATATTTGCTATTCTAGAGCGTAGAAAACTTGAGTTTGTTCGAGATCTTATCAGCAAAACTGTTGTTGAACGCCCAGACGTTCAAAAGTACTCAACTGCTGAGGAAACTGCTAATATTCTAAGCCTGTCGAAAAATTCAAAATTTATAATATTTTGGATTGATAGAAATGGAATCAAATAAATTTCTAAAAATGGTGATTGTTGAATAAAATATTTTATCGATTCCGGCTTCAACTATACTGCTAGCAAGTGCAGTTTCAGCACAGGTACAGATATTGTCACAGATTTACACCAAAGAATGAATCTTGGAAAACTTGATGATTTGATATCTTTACGAAATAATTTTGAGTGACTATGGTTCTATGATGCGTTTTTTAATTTTGAAGTATTTTAAGTTGGAAGATGCGCTTTTATAGGCCGAACTGGGCTTTCTTTCTCGATCCGTTGATGGGCTGGGCCGGCTCAGAGCCGAAAGATTGGTTTGGTCGGGGCGCACTCTTCCAGCCCATGCAGGCTCCTAACGCCTAGCCTACGCCTATGAGGGGTGAAAATGAAATTTTGGAATTACACGGAATTTTTATATTCGCCTCAAGTCATCGTTTAACGTAACGGAATATTGCTATGTCAGAGTTTTATATCACACTCAGACAGGGCCGTGCGCAGGATTTTTTCATGGGGGGGCGGACTAGATTTTTTCACTGAATAGCCCCAGAAAATGTTGATCTTACGCGGATATACTGTGTGCATCACCGTTTTTTTTTCCTCTAAGATTTTTTCCACATGAGAACCGGGCCCAAAATTTTTTTCTCCATTTTCCAAAAATTTTCCACATTTTTAAAAACGCTTATAATGTGGCTACGGATCCTTTTTTATGCATTTTAGGAGCATACCCAAGCAATTTGTTGAATTTGTAGTCAGAAACCTGCAAAAATGAGGAAAAAAATTGAGAAAATTCTGGTTATGTTAGTCAAAATGAGCTCATGAAGAATATATTGGTGTTCTATAGAATGGTCCGGCGCCGAGCGCCGGAAAAATTTTTTGATTTTCACTTTCTAAAACGCTGGAAAATGAACTTTCATAACGTTGAGAAATAAATTATAATCAGACTGATGAAGCGTAATATGCCTCCCATTCCGGCGCGCAGCGCCGGAAAAATTTTCGGGTTTTTGTATTCTAAAACGCTGAAAAATAAATCTCTCCATCGATGATTCGTGAACAAATGTTTTTAAATCGCGTTCTAGAGTAATGTCTTCAATTTCCACCTTCAATAAACGCAAAAGTTCGGATTGCAAACGTTTAAAAAAGTCCAATCATCGAGAGAAAAAATTGAGAGACTTGATGAAAAATCTCTATTTTTGGCGACATAATTGACTGTAAACGATTAGAAAATGAAACGAGCTAACTTGATTGATAGAAACTGTTGATCATTAATTAGTAAGTCGAAGTAGATATGCTAACGGCCGCGCCCGGTAGAACATAGTTATAATTATACCCATGACCGGCGCGAAGCGCCGGAAAATTTTGAGATTTTGACCTTTTAAAGTCCACCAAAACGCATGTTTTCGGTTTAGAGTTACTGCCTCAATGGGGGGGGGGCGGCCGCCCCCCGCCCCCCCCCCTTGCGCACGGCCATGCACTCAGATCAATATTTGAGGTAACGTTCGAGATAAACGAACCGTTTGATGTAACGGGTCACAACCATACATGCACAGCATAGAAATTCTGCTGGGAGTCAGCCAGGACAGGGGCTGGAATATAATTTTTTTTCGTTCTTAATAACGAAAAGATACATCTTAGAAAGGTCTTCTAACATCCAAGCAGCACATTCTTCAACCTATATTAGTTAGATATTATGTGAAATAATTTGCTCAGACAGTACTTTAAAGCTTTAATGTTTACTTCCTTGAAATCAAGTATGCTTTGTTTAGAAGCATCATTTCCATTTTCATGACGATTTTTTCTTCTTTCGTGTTCATCTTCCTTCGTCATCTTCTCAATCATTGTTGGGGCGGTCAAATCTGCTGGACGTCAGCAAGAACCTGCTGGTGGTAAAACCCGCCCCCACGTGCATTTACGGTCCGTCGAAAAGATCGAAACTTTTTTTGAACGATAGAAATAGTTTGAAATCGCAGATGAAAAAAATGTGATCACGTAAACCGTAAACAAAGTAAAATACGTAAAACAAGAAAAATCAAACGAGAATTTGAGAAGATAACAAAAGGAAAATGATAAGATATGAAGGCATAGTTAACTAGCAGAGAGATAAAACTGAATCGAAAGCTCTCTACTCTTAGCCTCAATCGAGATAGCCTTGATGAAGAATCGCAAATGAACTGACAAAAATTACAAAGATGTGTACTCGAGTGGAAAATCAACATGTTGAAAAAAAAGAAAGATCATTGCCGCGTTTGATATTAAGTCTTTACAGTCGCATTTTTGGCAATAAAGTTCAGCAAAAAATACAACATGCAAGATTGTGAAGACTCGCATCGTGCAGCATCCGATGGATATTTGACTTGACTGCGATTCGGGTTGAATATCGATCCTCTAATCTTAAAGAAACCACGGAAAATTAGAAAAATTTCAATTTCCGTACTGTGCAGTAGATATGATTCTTCTTCATTATTACACGGTATATTTCCTTCAATTATTAGTCTATTTTTGTTGTTTTTCAGTCAGTATTTGAATGATGTCTTATAATTACGGTCTTAATTGTTTTGTATTTGTCCAAGACTACTGTCGGTATGAATGAGCAATAGACAGATATATTTCTTATAAAATCGTACCATAGTAAATTATTTGCTATTTAGATGATTGGCGTTATCCACAATAGATCCGTTGCGTTCTTAGACTCGAATGACGAAAAGGACAGGCAAGGGCTAAATGATGGGCTAACTGTCTCGCCGTTTTGCCCGCAATTTAGCCTTCGATTTGCCTTGAAAATTGGCCCGCCATTTAATCCTAGATTTGCCCCAGACTTCAATCCGCCGTTTGCCCCCTCCCCCGCGATTTAGCCAGCATCCTGGATAGTGTGAACAGTGTTAGTGTAGTGGGTAGTGTATTCATGAAGAGCTTCTTTTCTAGTCGAATTCATTACCCATCCTATGATTACTTTGGAGAACAAACATTCATTGACTGCAAAGCATTTCTACAGTGAGATGTCCATAATTATTGTCGTATGTATGTATGATTTTAGATATGCAAAATGGACGCCAATAAACAAAGGTCTGCATTGTATATACACTACCAGGCGAAACTAACCGTCCATGCCGGCCGCGTCCAGGACGCGTCCGGTACGCGTCCAGAACGCGTCCCGGACGCACCCAGGACGCGGAAAGCACACCATACCGACAATAAAATTGACAGGCCATGTGCTTGTGTCACACAAAGCCAAAGAATTTTGCTGAGGCTTCCTTCTTAACTCTCTATAGAAAGCACACATTATTTACCAGATATAAACGAAAGGTCAACTGTTGTCATACTGTAGGTCAAAACAAAGTGCATATCCACTACACATTATGAAAGAACTATGATTGACAGTTGTTGCATGAATGTCAATTACTAAGAAAGATGAAGGTTTTCTTTGTGCTGCCGAAAAAGACGCGACCTGGACGCGAATTTTTGAGGGTTAGTTTCGCCTGGTAGTGTAAAGCTGCAGCTCACTGTTCGGTGCATTGTGCAATAATGATACAGGAAAATGCAATAGATTAACTTGGTGATGATCAGAACTCGCATACTAGCTTGCAGTGTTTAATGCATTATTTCTGTGGCACGGTGTGCTAGTCGGTGGAAAACCATATCAATCACTTTTTTCCTAATCCATATCCTAGTTCGAACTCGACATTTGGAACGGATCTTTTCTAGTTGACAGTCTATAATCTTGATTTTCTTACAAATCTTCATCCACCACCTCGTCCAGAAGATCTATGTGTTCCATTAAATTTGTTATATAAATCTTTTCTTATCTTAATTATTTGAGACTCTGGATCTGGTGATCCACCAAAAATAAGATTTGATTTGGAGTTCAAAAAGGATTTAGGCAGGAGTTTTTACAAGAAGTTCAGAAACTTTTTTTAAAACTTACTTCGCGTTGGGCCGGGGCACATTCGCCTTTTCGGATGAGAGTGCCTGGAAAAAGCCACTCAAAAATAAATCGAAATAGAAATTATTCTAAATTGCGAAATCTTCGATTTCACGATTTAAAATAATAAATAAATGCGGCGGCGACGAAATAGCGAGCTGATTTATTCACAGAGATGACCAGACAGGGAAGAATACAAAACGAATAATAATTTCACTGACCAATTTCCAGCACATAACACAATGACTACAGTAATTGCCTCGCCCGGTTTGAATTTGGATATCACGGTGAGGACATGCTTATCTTTGGTTGTAAAAGTTGCGAGAATTTAAAGTGACATCAAGACAGTTGTGGAAAACTGGAAAATGCCACTACAACAAAATTCATCAATTTGTTCTTGAAACAATATTTTCCTTGTATTTTAGCCCACTTGCATGCAGGGCTATTTTACGAGCTAAATTAGCTCCACCCCAGGTTTACAAGGTCTATTATATCCGTCTTTTCCGATTGCGAAGTTGGTTAAGTAGTTGAAGAATGGATGTTGTTTTTTGGACGATTTAAACGAGAGTGAAGCAGAAAATCAAGTACAAATTCGTCATTTCCTTGATAGATCGAATCCGATAGAAGCATATTTGAATGAAAAATTTCTGGTCGCGATTCTAACTAAGTAATTACACACCAAGGAAACTAATTGGATAAAATATTTAGTAACGATAAAAAAAGGGAAAAGATTTTATTGAGTTTTTATTTCAATGTTTTTTAAATAAAAATTCAACAAAATTTTTTTAGTAAAAAAATTTTAAGAAATCTATAGTGAAAAAAAATTTTTTGAATTATTAAATTTCTTCAGACTCAAATTTAAAAAGTTTTCTACCACCATGTGACTTTTGATGTGGATATCACAAAGAATTCATAATGATTGATGATGAAAGATGACATAATGAAGGAAAACTGTAGACATAAGCTGGTAACAGTATCCGTTGTACAGTTTTCAATTGGAAATTATACTTTTAATATGTGATTTTAATCGGCAATTATGCAATCGCTTTTTAATCGGCTGACAAGCTTAGTCATTATCTTGATTGTGGATTGAATTTTATAATCCACGATTACATAATCGGGGATAACATGTAATTGTTTATTATTTTAATCGGCCAACAATACCTCCGGTTGTAAGGCCGGCCCGTATAGGGGGTATGGTTAAGTATATCCCTATCTTTTGTGTACCCCCTGTAATTTGTCATTTTTGTCCGATTTATAGGGGGTATGGTAAACATAAACCCTCAACTTTTTGTCGATTTATAGGGGGTATGGTTAAGCACACAGGTTCTAGAGTTACTGTAATAGTAGAATTAGGGTAATATTTGGATTATGGTAATAGTGGAGTTAGGGTAATAGTCGTGTTAGTGTCCGTGGAAAAGGAAAATCAATGCACAACAAAAAATTGAAGAGGAAAACTAAAGTGAACAAAAAAAATGGAAAAGAATTAAAAAGATAGCATTGTCACGTGCCGACGGATTTCGTTGAACGTCACGTGATTCACATCACAATTTTTCATTATGTTTTTCGTTATGTTTTGTGTTACAGTAATTCACATCAATTTTGGGTTTCGTTTTTATACTTTTTACATGCAATTTATGTGTGTACTTTTTATGTTTATTTCTGTTGCTTTTGCGCACATTTATTTCCGTTTCGATTTATTATTTTCAATCGCACACGTAGACTACGGTATGTGCCCGCTAGTCAAGAATTTCCATTAGAGATAAGCTCTCCGAGCTCGTCGCTGTAATTAGAGCACAACGTGCACTTCTTATCAGTAAAAACTAGCGACGTTTCACAACGTGAAATGACTAGTTGAAATTCTCACTAGTGACGTTCCTATGTTAAGCATGGAGAGTGAAAACTCGCCCCAATGCTTAACGTTGTGAACTGAAAATGTCTATGTGAGCATAGGCATCTTCTGCAACGATTTCCGCTGCAGAAGTTAGCTTGGGGGAGTGTTAACTCCGCCCAAGGCATACTGTAGTCTATGGAGCCCTTTAAAAGGGCATGTTTTGTCATTTTTGGGTTGTCTTCGACTCTCAACTGGTTTTTTTGTCGTTCAGCTTCACGTCACGTCCGCCGTCGATATATTTTATTATATTTTATTGTTGTCAACTGCGTTGCCGTCACACGTCGAATAAATTACCATATTTTCGTCCCCGACCTACACATACACACATCGCCTACAGTAACCCGACCGTAGGAACCCGCCACCGTCGTCGTTAGTGTAGAGACCCGTCACCCCTCGCCGAGGAAACATTAGTGATCGCCGCCTGCCGTTTAGCAGCCGCCGAATCCCCACGCCGAATCGCTCGGAGTTCGTTCCCACATCGCCGTCCGTAGGACCCCGCGTTTGACCCCAAACCCGTCGCCCAGCGCCGAGTAACTTGAGAAGAAGTGTCGTGAGTCTTCTCAGGGGTTATTGTTATTGAGGGTATATTTGTGGGAGTCTCCCCCAAGCTAGTTTTCCCTCGGAAGGACCCTCAGTTAAGAAAGCCCTCCGACCCTTAAGGTCAGGGGCCAATAAAGGGGATTTAGGTTAACAATCGGGTCCCCTACAGTAAGCCGTTCCCCGAATGGCACCGTCCCCCATTCCATAGAATGAGGATTAGGGATTGACACCCCCGACCCGGCCGCGTTGTCCATTATTCTACAGCATTAACCCCAGGACAAGGCCGAGGTACACCATAGGTTTACCTGTGGTAGTACCAGCTGGGTTGGGTTCCCGAAACAGAATACATTACTGGAGCCACCCCACGGGGTCACAGCATGTCACCTACCGTGTCATGGCCATGTTTCCTGTGGGATATGGTACGGGTCTGCCCGTCAATGTGACTGATCACCAAATTCAGTTAATGTGACATGGCTCCGCATCTGTTTAATGTGACATGGCGAGGCTGGAAAATCGACCTTTAAGTCTGACTCCACAGTCCTTGGGAACGAACCTTTTAACCTTTTGAGTGAGGTACCTCTTTCAATTAGGTAAATTTTCGATTTGAGTAGGGGAAACCTCCATCAGATCATGAGAATCGCCACTTGAGTGGGGAAACCTCTCTCAGGTCTGCTGATTCGCTTCCAAAGTGGGACACTGACCCTTGGGATGAAATTTTTGCCCTCATGTAAGTGGATACGCCCGTAAGAAGGTAGACTACCCCTTAGGTCGGAATAGGCCCTTATATTCGAGCTTAACGCCAACTCAGATAGCACCGCATTTGAGTAAAAATTTAATTACTGTAGGTCGGGATTTGCCCCACGCGTGATTAAATTAATGATTCTTGCCCGTAATTAACCCCTTATGAGTGTAGTATATCCCGTAAGCTTTGGTTAATCCTCTGGTATCGATTTTTCCCCAGATTTAATCTCCAAGAGTCATAACATTCCCAGAGTTGAGTAAATCGAGTATTCTGCCGTAATTCTCCTCTGAGCTTTCATTTTTTTCCTTTTTCTTTCCATTTTTCGTCAATTTGGGCCTCCACTCACTGCGTGTGATCGGATAGGTTACTGTAGCGCCGTAGGCCTTTTGGTTACAGTATGACTGCGATTAGCACGTACTCTAACTACAGTATACCTGGGTACGGGTACTTGAGTATCACAACCCATGAGGTTTTCACAGCCCCTGAGGGTTTCGGGATCTCCGATCACGAGGTACAGTAACCCCTCCACTCTTGATTCTGGACGTCAAGTGTGGTCGTGAGTTGTTATCTGTGTCCGGTATGTGTGTCAACACACTTTTTCAAAATTTCTCTTATCTTCACTGAGCACTAGCCAAGTTGCTCATTTTTCCGGCCAAACAAGCCAAAATTTTACTGTTGACACATATAACACCGTACTTAGCAGATCACATCGCTTATCTCTAGGGCCTCAAATTTTAATTTTATTTACTTTACTTTTTATTTCTCCGTCCCCTATGCGTCGTGTGTGACCCAATTAAAATAACTTTTTCACCTAATAAATTTTCTTATCTCCAAAATCAACTCACTAAAAACTTATAACCCCATTTCCTTTTCTTTCCCTTTTCTAAACAAACAAATTAAAATTTATCCTTTTTCCTACCAAAAAAAAAAAAAAAAACCCCAAACAAACAAAACATCATCTTTTAACTTCTATTCAAATTTTCACAACCACAACTTTTTTTTCACTGGTCACACATACGTCATAGTTGGCAAACCTTCAGTAGGTCATTTCTATTATTTTTTCCACGACTGTACGGTCTTTTTTTTTCTTTTTCTCTCCTTTTCTCTCTTTCATTCTGGGTGGTTGCAAGTGGTGAGAATCTTACCGGTCGGGACCACTGGCGTCAGCAACAACCATTTATTGGGTTGTTGTTATGAGGTGTTGTGTCTTGTGCGACCCACCTCTGACGTCCGCAACTACCTCCCATGCTGCTGTTGCACTGAGGCTTGACTAGCGGGGTCATGCTTCTGACGTCAGCAATGGCCGCATAGCATGTGGCCATTCAGGGGTTGAGGTTCTCCGTGTCCTCCCCCTGCGTCTGCAACAGCTGCATCCCTTGCTGTTGCTTTAAGGGGTGGGTGGCCCTCCGGCTCTACCTCTGACGTCAGCAATGGCAACGTAACAGGTTGTTATTGCAGGATGGTGACCGTATGGCACTGTCTTCTTGACGTCTGCAACAGTAGAGGCTCGTGTTGTTGCACTAGGATTGGTCGATTATTCCGACTTCAGTCCTTGACGTCAGCAACTACAATGCACCGTATTGTTGTTCGCAGATGTGAGGCCTTACAAACCGCACATCTGGCGTCTGCAACAACTGCATCTCATATCATTGTCGTAGGATAACTGAGACTCAGCTATTACCTTTTGACATCAGCAACGGCGATGCTCCGTGTTGTCGTAGCAGGGTTGCTGGCCTAGGGCCCTATCTACTGATGTCCACAATGATAAATCTCTATTCCAGTATCGGAATTAAGACTTTACAGTCTTATTCTGGCATCAGCAACGGCGATGCCCCGTATTGCCGTAAAGAGTTTGTAGCCGTAGGCTCTTACCTTTGGCGTACGTACTGCAATATGGGATTATGGCACTTACATCCCAGTTACCTGAGGTCAGCACCGAGTGTGGTGGTGTGTATCACATCTTCTGACGTCAGCACCGGGTTACTGTGGGTTTCCAAGATGCCACTTGAGTTCTAGGTGATGATTGTAGTATTATTTCCTCACCTACGGCTCTTGTTTTAGGGTTGTGTCTGTGTGCTACCGGTGCCTGGGAAACATCAAGACATACTCACGCAACCTGAGATGCACTCGGTCCGTGGCACTGATCAAGTTGTCCGCAAGGGTAGCGGCACTGATGGATCAGCACGTGACTCCTCTTCTAAGCTTTAACTGTAGGTTCGAACGGGTTTACACTCGGCCTCAGCTGGGTTGGTTGTTTAACATACGCAACCGTTGGGCATTTGCAGTCGGTACTGCCTGTGTCCAACAACCGCAAGAGTTGACAACCTTCTTGTAAATTTCTTATCTAAATTCTCGCATTTCTTTCTCATCTATGATCTTCTTTAGTGTCCCCACCAGAATAATTCCTCAGGAATTACGGCACAGTCACTGGTTGGGCCTAAGGTGTAAAAGACCCTCCTGTATTCTTTTCTTTACACTCAAACGCCTTCATTAGCTGGCCTAATAATGTCCGCACTAGAGTCGCCCTTAATCCTGAGTCCGCCTCCGTTGGTTTGTCCCTTAGCATAATATTACCGCTAGTCCACCTAAGCGAAGGTGTTCGAGTCCGCCTAAACACGTTACAACTAAGTCCGCCTTAGCTCCTCACTTTACACTCATTTATTCGAGACAGACTGTACCCCTGATCTCAAGATGCGTTGAGCCTAGCCTCGATTCATAGGAGGAAGCCTGCATTTCCCCACCTCCACCACCGGCACAGCTGGGCCAAGGACCCCCATGCCCTTTTACTGACTGAGTGTGTCAGAATAGCACCCTGGTACCTGGTGCTCTTATCTCTCAACTGGTGACCTGCGATCCTCACTTCATCTCAGTGAACGGAAACCCGGCCCCCAGCTGTATATAATACTCCTGGAGAGTTCCCGTTCTGTTCAAAACGCGCATTCCCCTTTTTGGGCACGGTTGTAGCATATACGCGAATGACGTCCTCCCGGGATCCTCCTGTCTAGTCATCACACTTTTCAGAGTTCGCAATTGCTCCTAGTGAGTGAGGCCGATTGCGTAATAGTGCGATTCCCTTTGCGTAATCTGGTTTGTAAATTAATTTTGTCCCTATCTATTAGCACCCATTAAGTTTACTTTAAGTTGTCCCCCTTTACTTATTAATTCTTAAGCTACTCCATGCGCTACTCCTGGTGAGTAGGACTTTGTCGGTTACGAGCCCTCCCATATCCCAAAGTTTGTAAACTAGCACAACGGACTTAACCTCCAGATAAAATTCCCTTTTGAGCGGGTTTATCCGTACGCCCTCACGTCGGTTCCTTAATTTTATGGTTGGAGTTCCACCACTTTCTTTCAAATGTATTATACTTTTGGTTCAAATAACCGGGTCTTGCCCCATTCACCTCTAAAGTTTGGGTATACTTATCCCTCTCTTTACACTCGGGTTATCCCCTCTTTACCTACGTAGGTGACCAGATAAATTCCCTTCTGCGTCAACCTATCTCTCCGTCTGGCTGTTCTGAGAGCTAAAACCTTGTCCTTTTCTAGCCCTATCGCTGAGTGGCCGCTAGATATTGGAAAGAACAAGCGTTACAGCCTCAACACGCCGTCGCGCAAACGATCTCGTACTTCCCCCGCTTCCTCGCCACGCGACCACAAGAGTAACTCTTACTTTACTCCTACAAAATAGAGACACCTAGACGTTCCTGTCGACTTAGTACTAAGTTTAAACGGACAAGTGAACCCCTCTCTATTCAGTTTGATCGAATAACTTCACAGGCACGATCATCAGTCTTAGATACCTTACAGGAAGACGAATTCTCATCTATGAAGTCAGAAATTGATTTACCTTCACAGATTGAGAATAAGGTCCAAGCTGCATTTGAGAATGCCCTTGGACCACTCAACCGAAAGCTAGAGGCTATGAATGGCAGAAGGCACCCTCCTGTGTCCAGCTTCATGGCCCCTCCAGCCTTTTCAGGCGCTTTTGGTGAGTCCATAACGGATTTTATATCCCACTTGACCCGCTTCTTTACACTTCAAGGGGTAACAGAAGCGGATCATGCATATAAAATCGCGTTTTTGGAGTCTTGCCTCACAGGTCCTGCTCTGGCATCCTACCGGGACTTTAGCAGTGGTACTCCGCAGCCTACCCGCTACGAAGAGTTCACAGCTTTTCTTAGGCGAGACTTTCCAGTAGGGCGTGATTCAGATCTGCATCAGCAGTTGATCCAGGATCGCCTGCAGAAGCCGACTGAATCCGCGATAGTCTACCTTGAGCACCTTAAGAGACTGTCCAGGGTGGCTTATCCGGATCTCGCGACTGACGTTAGGGATTCTATTATTAAACCTATCTTTTTGAGAGGGTTGAGACCAGTCCTCAGAGATAGTATTAAGTTCAGGGAGTTCACAACTCTTGAAGAGACTCTCAAAGCAGCCTGTTACGCGGAATCACAGATTTTTCGGGATGAGATTAGGTACACTGCCCCATCTAACGCTGTTTTCTCTTCAGAACAAAGGACCGCCGACAACGTCAGGTCAATGTCGAATCAAAGGAGCACCGCTCAACGTCCGTCGGCCACGCCATCCGACGAGGTTCGACGTTTACAATCGGAGATGGCCCGGCTCACGGCTCACGTTGCCCGACTTACGGCTCAGCATTCGGCGCCACCTTCGAGAAATTCGACGCCATCATCGACGCCGTCGACGCGTGTCCAAACCGCCGGCGATCGCCCGTCAGGGGCACATCTACAGATGTGCTCCTACCATGGACGCTGCACCCACAACGACGCTACCTGCCGGGCGCAAAATCCCGATAGCGCCGGCCCTAGCACCGCCTCCGCCACCGGCGCCAGCCGTTGCTACTTTTGTTGAACGAGGGCGCACCCGACTGACCGATGCGACAGACCCTGCCCGCATTGTCGAAAACTACGAGTGCACCGGGCAACAGCTTGCCCCAATCGAAATTCGACACTGCCTGGTGAGACTAATTTTGGTAATTCTGGTTATTCACCTCAGGGGGCAAGTGGAAATTTTCGGAGGTATGCTAACCCAACTCCTCACGGGACAGGGAACCAATATCGGTCACCTCCACGGCAAAATAATGCTGTAGGGGTTACCAACGGTCTTCTTCACCCAGATTTATTTGATCTGGATGATGAAGTTCTGGCTGAACACCTGGCGGATCGCTCACAACTGTGTTATCCTGTCTGTGTAATCAGTGTTGGTTTTTCAGCTACGGCAGTGGTTTCGGCGACCCCGTTGTCGACTTTTCCGCCGCCACCACCGAAATATGCGACGCCCGTCAACCTAAACCCGTCAGCAACACCGAAAACGACTGGCGACATCAGCGTAATCACATCGTATCGACCGACGGAAGGTACAACGGCGCCACCGGCACGTGTTATCAACCAGGGACCGCCGCCCGGAATTCCCACGGACTCCGCATTGGAGGTCGTCGGTCAATTGGAATCGATGAATCTAATAGGTAAACTGCCTTCTTTTTCTGAAGTTTCAAGCTCACAAAGTAGATATCTTTACAAGTCTCCGGCTTTAATGATTTCTTGCTTACAGATTCCTCATCCGTCACCGACGCGATGCGGGCTGTTTGGTCAACCGATTTGGCCAAAAAGTATCGGCACCTCCCCTGGGCGCTACTCAACGAGCCGTTCGAGGTTGAGGCGCTTACGGCCGCCGGCGTCATGCTATCGGCACTGGCGGTGTTGCGGATTTTGGGACCCGACATCGCTCGACGGGCGCTCGAGTTTATCGCCGACGGAACTATTCGCGCCACCCCCGTGGACAAGATCCTGTTGGACGGTGAACCGTCGTCACCGGCAGTGGACGCCGTCCGCCGCGCTGTGGAAAAGGCCAGTCGCAACGTGCGGCCCACAGCAGTTGTTGCCACGTCACCGACAACAAGGACGACTGGAGCCCAAACTCTGGCGGCGATTGCACCACAGCAACCGGTCGCCAACGCCTTTGGAGAACCGTTGCCCGCCGTTCACAACCCCGTCAACGTCACCGAGGCGTCGCCATTTCCGACGGCTACCGTCCCGCGGTCCCCCAAGATTGGCGTTCTTCGAGAAGTCCACCCCGGAGGAGGCTTGGTCATCGACTTCCCCGGAGAAGAGCCCGCGTCGTCCGACGACGACGACGTCGAAGAATGAAGCCGCCCGACGGGTGAAAAATGTAAATTTTGGTGTAAATTTACAGACACCGTTTGTAAATATTTTGTTTGTAATAAATTGGGCCTTCGTGACACTACTGTTCTTAGGACTGAGCTCGGCAACACATGCTACTCAATACCAATTTTGTGGTCTTTCAAGAAGCGGTCATCCACTTGAGCTACCTCAAAAAGTTGAATGCAAACCACCAAAATCTTCGTGGAGTCCACGACGCACGAACGTTACAGCATATGTACCTATTTCTGATCCAATCACGACTAAAGCATGGAAATGTACCTTGCGGAATTGTAAGGTATGCACAAACACTGGTTTTTTCGGATCTAGGGGCATTACTGCGGACGTCATTACTACTCAGCACCTCGCGCCTGCGGCGTGTACTCTAGCACATCGCACAAAGGTGTTTGGTTTACAAAAGCTCGTGGAAATACGTCCTGGCTTTTATAGCACTAACCAAACACTGGAGGTGATGTACTCATGGTGCTGCAATGACGTCTGCAAGACAGTGACTAACCTTTTCATCGAGGAGGGACAGGTCGCTTCGTGGGATGGCACTACAGCTCTAAGTACCTTAGGAGATGTAGGTGGATGCAGTCCCACTGCAGGTCAATGCACTACTCTAGACGGGGTAATTGTTTGGCCTGCCACAAACTTTACAGCACAGTGCCATTATCGGCCACAAGGTAATTACACTGCGTCTGTATCAGGGAACCACATCATCATCGATAATTTGCAAGTTGCCCTGAAGATCCCGGGAAACTCTCGCGTGTTTCGGCTGTGTCCTGACCTCCGGTTGAATACAGTGCGAACGGATCAGGGTCTTCTTCTACGCATCCACGGAAGATTTAATCTGACCCAGAGGTTATTCGGATTGGCAAAGGACTCCGTCCCTGACCCCGTCAATGCCAAACTGAATTACTTGGCTCAGCAGATCAAAGAGTCAGAAATTAACAATTTTCGATTCATGTGGCTAGAGTTGTGTTCTCACGCTCAACGCTACCTTGATCTGACTTGGCAGTTGCTTCGTTTTGACCCTACACTAGGAGCCCGGGCATTCCTTCAGAGGAATGACCTGATGGCGGAATTTACCGGTGAAGCACTGACGATATGGCCGTGTCAAAAGGTCAACGCCACTTATGTCTATCATTCGTACCGAGTGGGAGACACCTGTTACAAGTATCTACCCGTACAGGTTGGCGGTACCATTTATTTTGCCACCCCCGGTGGCCCAGATCTCACTAAATTCAGTCCAAAGGTGCCGTGTGACCACCACTTTACAGGGATTTTCCGAAATCGCTCTGGCTGGTTTACTGAATCTGGCACGGTCCATGTGAGCCATATTCCACTGGAGCTGTTCTGGAAGCAGCGCTTCAACGTCACTCACTTTGATGCTCCTGCGCTCTTTCATGATCAGTTGGCCATGACCCCTTCAAGTTTTGCTTTCTTTAAACAGTACGTTTACAAGACTGAGCAAATTGAAGCGGTCTTGAACCGGTTGGTAAACTATACGGCTGGTTTATCCCTACAACCAGATACCCTGTATCAGGCGGTTGCAGGGGTAGGGACTGACATCAGAGCCTCACTGGAAGGTGTTGGTCTGGCAGCAAACCATGTGATTACTGGTCAGCAACACAACCTCATGCAGGGCTTACAGTCTCTTTTGAGCGGACCAGTGCAGCTAATCTTTAACACACTTATTGCCCTGGCAGTACTGGCCGGTACAGGATTTCTCATCTACCTTGGGATCTCCTATTACCTCAGCTACCGCCTGCGGAAAAGACAGGTTCGGTTTGTTAGCCAATACTCTCCGTTGAACCTCCTCCGGAAAGTTCAGCATTGGGTAGGTTTTCACTACGTACAGAACGATGTGCCAACTCAGTTAGACAGGATCACTCCGTGTTTTGTCGTACTGGTTGACCACAAGGAAACTCCAGCTTTCCTTGATACTGGTTGTCCACGGACTATCATCAGTCAACGCCTTCACAAAGCGCTGATTAAAGAGAGTCCGAAGGCGGCGATGGCCTTCCAGCAACATCACGACTTTAACCCATTGATGAGTGTCAATGGTAAAGCCGTCCATACTCTCCTTTCAGGACCGTATGAGATAATGTTGCCTGGAACCCGTCAGCCACACACACGAGTGGATATACATCTCCATGTGTGCAAGACTACGTCTCCTTTCTGGGCACCGGTCGATCTGATTCTTGGATTGGACTTCTTAGAACAATTCCAGAATATTACGTTTGACTACCAACAACATGTCTGTCGATTGAATGCAGTAGAACTGCCACTTCTGTTGACAGCAGCTGAGATTGATCAGATTGAACCCTGGTGGGAGAACACACGTTCACTATCAAGGGCCTCCCACAGGTCCGGGTCTCGATCACGATCAAGGACTTCGTCCCTTTCTCGGCCACCCTCGCGAGCTTCCTCCATTGCCTCATCCCGTGGGTCAACCAGAGGAAGTAGGACCTCTTCTAGACGGGCTAGTGGTCATTCCATGGCCAGGTCAGGGTCAAACTGTCCTCGACCCCCGCCTGGAAATTCTCCAATTACACTAGAGAAAGGCCGTTTTCGCGAGCTTAGTGATTCTGATGCACCCGCATCCCCTGTACTAGAGGTGCCACCACTCTCTGATGTGGAGGTCAAATCACTAGGAGCTACTCAGAGCTCAGGAGAGAGGTCAGATCATGTACTCACTGTTCAGGTCCATCCAACTCCTGAGGCCAATCCGGAAACATCGGTTGGTTATGCTCTGGTAGGTTTACTCCGACGCACTGGTTTACCCATACCGAGGCCAACCAATGCGCCAGAGTCGAGCTTTGATGACTCTGTACCTGACCCAGGTCATGTAGTATCAGCCTTCTACCCCACTGAGATGAGGACCCCTCATATCAAGGTTCTACTGAACAATTGGGTAGAGGCCAAAGCTCTAATTGATACAGGGGCAGTTTTCTCGCTCCTGGATCACAAGTTGGCGGTCCAGTTACCCGACTTGGTACTCACAGAGACTAGGGCTCGCCCCATAGCAGCCAATGGGTCCCCGATTCTACTGCTAGGCTCTGCCTATGTCACACTGACAGTGGCTGATGTCTCTGAACCGATTCAAGTCCAGGTTCAAGAGAATTGTTCGGCTGAACTAGTCTTGGGGACGAACTTCCTCGGACGTTTCAATTGCGTCAGCTTGAGCTGGGAGAAATCCTTTCTCCAGTTCAAGGAACTTCGAGTTTCGTGTGAAGGCCTCATCCACAATCCACCTTCTGCTCGTGGGGCACTACCCTTGCAGGAGTTGATTGTCCTTGAGCCTCGCTCGCTAACACAATTCACTGCACCCGTACCTTCAATATATGCAACTGTGCCCGAAGTAGCTTTCTTCCCTAAGCCTCTTTTGGGTCAGCAACGTCATGTATACTTTGCTGGTACTGTGAGTACTGTGACCAATGGTCGCATACCCCTACAGGTAGTTAACCCAAGTACACACGCCATGGTTCTCTACCCACACACGACCATCGGTCATGTACAGATGCATACTGATTCCTTACAGGGATCGGCAGTCAAGTCTGATACCATTCTTGACCGTAAGTGGGTTGAAGCCTATGCTGTGATATCTCCAGATATCTCCTCACAGGATAAAACAGCGTTGCTCGATCTGCTGGTCGCATTTACTGACCTCTACGCGGTTGATGAAAAGGACACAGGTTCCACTGACCTCGTGCACCATGAGATCAGCACGGGTGACGCTCGCCCAGTCCGCCATTTCCCTTACCGCACCGCGCCCAAGGAAAAGGATCTCATCATACAAGAGGTCAAAGCACTCCAAGAGAAAGGTATTATTCGGCCTAGCACTTCTCCCTGGGCTACTAACACCGTCTTGGTTCGCAAGAAAAATGGGTCACACCGGATGTGTGTTGATTTTCGTGGTCTCAACGAGGTCACGAAAAAGGATGTCTATCCTCTCCCACGGATTGATGATATCCTGGACACACTCAAGGGTATGAAATACTTCACTACCCTTGACCAGACTAACGCCTACTGGTCCATACCTATTGCTGAGGCAGACAAAGAAAAAACGGCGTTTAATACACCTATTGGACTTTACGAGTTCAACTATCTGCCTTTTGGTCTCTGCAATGCCCCTGGGACGTTTCAACGCCTCATGGACCTGCTTCTTACAGGACTGCAGTGGCGCACTGCACTGACCTATCTCGACGACATCTTGGTGTTCGGGAACTCTCACACCCAGATGCTTGAGCGCCTGACGGATGTGTTTACGCGTCTCCGTCAGGGTGGAATGAAGCTCAGACTGAGCAAGTGCAAGTTTTCGCACTCTGAGGTAGAATATCTCGGGTACCGCATCTCACAGAAAGGGCTCGAGCCTGACAAAGTCAAATTGGCTGCCGTCCAGGATCTACCCGTTCCACAAAACGCTAAAGACATCAAGTCTTTTCTTGGTCTTGTGTCTTATTATAGGCGTTTCATCCCTGGTTGCGCTCGGCTCAGCGAGCCGCTGACCAAGCTCTTACGGAAGGAAGTTACCTTCCAGTGGTCAAAACCTCAGCAATCGGCGTTCGACGAACTCCGAAGGCTGTTGTTGAACCCTCCTGTCCTGCGCCATCCGGACTTTACGAAATCCTTTATACTTCAAACTGATGCAGGCATTTCGGGGATAGGAGCAGTTCTAAGCCAGTTGGACGAGAATGGATACGACCATCCTGTTGCGTATGCCAGTAGAGGGTTAACAGCAGCTGAGAAAAACTACACTATTACGGAGTTGGAGACTCTCGCTGTTGTCCATTTCGTCATGCACTTTCGGCCATATCTCTTTCAACATGAGGTGGTCGTTCAGACCGACCACACTGCTGTTAAGGCAGTGTTGGAAAAACCGAACCCTTCGTCCCGAATAGCTCGGTGGGGCCTCGCGTTAGCTGAATTCAAACTGACCATTCGGCCGCGAAAAGGTCGGTCTAATGGTAATGCCGATGCATTATCACGCCTTCCCGATCCTAATTCCCTTGCCGGGGAGAGTATTGACGATATTCCCCTATACAGACCCGAGGGAGAAGTTATGATGATCTCCGATGGTGCGCAGCGCCTGGCGAACTCATCCCAAAGGACCACCAATGGTGCGCAGCACCTGGCCAGGCCTGAGTCTTATGCAGAGATATCACAGGATGCGCAGCACCATGACCTTCTCGCAACTCAATTCGAGGATCCGGAATTAGCCTCCATTCTTAGGTCACTAAAACCCTACGGTGATCAGAATGATGTTAATGGCTACCACCTGTTGGATAACATCCTCCAGAAGTGGACAGGCGAGTCCAACAAGATTGTTGTCCCTCGTTCAATGGTTACTACCATTATTGAGGCTCATCATAACGACATTCTTACTGGACACTTTGGTGCAAAACGGACCGCGAGGCTTATAGCCCGTAGGTACCACTGGCATTCCCTCAGTGCAGACGTCAAGTCCTTTTGTCAGCAGTGTGATCTTTGCCAACGGAATAAACCTGCGAGACAGAAGACCCGTGCAACTCTGAAACCGATTTCCATTACGGGTCCGTTTCATCATGTCGGTGTCGACTGTATGGGACCTATGACCACTAGTGAAAACGGAAACCGATTCATTGTAATTTTCATTGACTACTTTACTAAATGGGTTGAAGCTTTCGCTACTCCGGACATTACTGCGCAAACCATAGCTTGGCTTTTTGTTACTCAAATTGTCTGCAGACATGGGGCACTGCAGATTCTTCAGTCTGATCGTGGTACTGATTTCACGTCCAAACTGATGACTGAAATCACTGCCATCTGTTCAACTAAGAAAATCCACTCCACCGCTTATCACCCCATGACAAACGGAGAAGTGGAAAGAGCTAACCAAACGCTAGCCACACAGTTACGTATGTATGTCCACCAAGGTCATACTGATTGGGATGAGCACCTGCCGTATTCTGTGTTTGCTGTCAACATTAGCATGAATGAGTCCACAGGGTATTCACCCTTTGAACTCATGTATGGTCGTACTCCCATGCTACCTGTTGATGCAGCACTCTCATTCAATCCTCCGGCCCATATCATAGATGTTTCTACTTATGATGTGGAGGTCAAGCGGCATTTTACCAATGCCTTGACCTTGATCCAGAGCAGAATTGAGAGATCACAGGCGGCTTATGCTAGGTCCTACGACCGCATGGCACGAGATGTCTCATACAAGGTTGGGGATCAAGTGCTCAAACTGCGCACTACTGGAAAACGTGGTCTGACGCCCAAATTATTGCCCATTTATGATGGCCCCTACCTTGTCACGAATGTGGCTTATCCTAATGTCACCATTCGACTTGAGCCTGATCAAGAGGATACTGTGCATGTCAATCAGCTTAGACGCTACGTGTCACCAGCTCAGCCTACAGAAGAAGAGAGGATACCTTCCACTTCCCAGGTCATCGAGACGGCACCTTTGTTGATCCCGTCAACAAATAGAGATTTTACACAAGATCTCATTGACCCACATCTTGATGCAGAGGTCGCCGACCCGTAATCGAGTAGCTCTTCTCTTCTTTACTCACGGACGGGGTCGTCCTTTTTCGAAGGACCGCCGTGCCCCTCACAAAATACCCACTTCTGTTCCAAGCTGGAATAGCAGTGTAAAGAAGAGAATGAGCAGCGATCAATGCATCCAAACTAGGGTATTGCCTCACATTGCAGGCGCATCCATGCGATAGCCTATATCTCGCCTCTAAAATTTTTCTCTTAGTCTCGTTTCAGATTTCACAAATCAACCGATAATTGGCAACTTCAACGAAGGGATCAAATGACGTCAGCAACTTCACGCATCTCCGATGGACGTCAGCAACTCCACGCAACATTGACACAATTCCACAAACCAGAACATACCGAAAAACCACTGAACCAGCAACCGCTCGCTGCCACCCTCACCTGAACGTTTGACCGTCGCAGCCGGCACAAGGACGAGGACGCCCTTTTTCGAAGGACTGCCGTGTCACGTGCCGACGGATTTCGTCGAATGTCACGTGATTCACATAACAATTTTTCATTATGTTTTTCGTTATGTTTTGTGTTACAGTAATTCACATCAATTTTGCGTTTCGTTTTTATACTTTTTACATGCAATTTATGTGTGTACTTTTTATGTTTATTTCTGTTGCTTTTGCGCACATTTATTTCCGTTTCGATTTATTATTTTCAATCGCACACGTAGACTACGATATGTGCCCGCTAGTCAAGAATTTCCGTTAGAGATAAGCTCTCCGAGCTCGTCGCTGTAATTAGAGCACAACGTGCACTTCTTATCAGTAAAAACTAGCGACGTTTCACAACGTGAAACGACTAATTGAAATTCTCACTAGTGACGTTCCTATGTTAAGCATGGAGAGTGAAAACTCGCCCCAATGCTTAACGTTGTGAACTGAAAATGTCTATGTGAGCATAGGCATCTTCTGCAACGATTTCCGCTGCAGAAGTTAGCTTGGGGGAGTGTTAACTCCGCCCAAGGCATACTGTAGTCTATGGAGCCCTTTAAAAGGGCATGTTTTGTCATTTTTGGGTTGTCTTCGACTCTCAACTGGTTTTTTTGTCGTTCAGCTTCACGTCGCGTCCGCCGTCGATATATTTTATTATATTTTATTGTTGTCAACTGCGTTGCCGTCACATGTCGAATAAATTACCATATTTTCGTCCCCGACCAACACATACACACATCGCCTACAGTAACCCGACCGTAGGAACCCGCCACCGTCGTCGTTAGTGTAGAGACCTGTCGCCCCTCGCCGAGGAAACGTTAGTGATCGCCGCCTGCCGTTTAGCAGCCGCCGAATCCCCACGCCAAATCGCTCGGAGTTCGTTCCCACATCGCCGTCCGTAGGACCCCGGGTTTGACCCCGAACCCGTCGCCCAGCACCGAGTAACTTGAGAAGAAGTGTCATGAGTCTTCTCAGGGGTTATTGTTATTGAGGGTATATTTGTGGGAGTCTCCCCCAAGCTAGTTTTCCCTGGGAAGGACCCTCAGTTAAGAAAGCTTTCCGACCCTTAAGGTCAGGGGCCAATAAAGGGGATTTAGGTTAACAATCGGGTCCCCTACTGTAAGCCGTTCCCCGAATGGCACCGTCCCCCATTCCATAGAATGAGGATTAGGGATTGACACCCCCGACCCGGCCGCGTTGTCCATTATTCTACAGCATTAACCCCAGGACAAGGCCGAGGTACACCATAGGTTTACCTGTGGTAGTACCAGCTGGGTTGGGTTCCCGAAACAGAATACATTACTGGAGCCACCCCACGGGGTCACAGCATGTCACCTACCGTGTCATGGCCATGTTTCCTGTGGGATATGGTACGGGTCTGCCCGTCAATGTGACTGATCACCAAATTCAGTTAATGTGACATGGCTCCGCATCTGTTTAATGTGACAGCATGTATAAAAACGACTTCCTCTGTGGGCAGAGGAAGTCTTTCAAAAATTTGTGCCCCCGGACCTCCTTTAAAATTTGTGCCCCCCGACCCTCTTTAAAATTTGTGCCCTCGGACACCCTTTGACGAAAGGGCGCCACCTGCAGGCATAAATATGCTCGGCAAAATCGTCATGTTGACAATAGGTCATTGACATTATTTGCTCATTGATTAGTCTAACATTTTTAATAACCTTGACAACATTCATTACAAGTTCAAAATATTCTTTAGGCCCATTGTGGATAATAGTCTTATCCATATTGTTTTGCTGACCAAACTAAAAAACATAAAATAATAATTAAATAAATAAATACAAAAACTATGCAAAGTTACCTTTCCCCAAAAGGAATTTAACATTGGCTTTGCTAAAGCTCTCTTTCCTAGATTTTTCGAAATTTTTGAAGGGTCCAATGAAATATTCTCTCAAATGTAGACTTCCATTTCGTATTCACGTTTTTACTCATCTGTCTGAGCTCTAGCAGGGTAACCTTCACTCTCCTATAAAAATTACTATCAAATTCTGTCACATTTACATAACATAAAACTTACTAGTTTCATTTTCATAAAAGTTTTGACATATTGTGTGAATAAACCACCATCAGGATTTTTGGTTGGATGATATTGCTCAATGTTATCATAATGCCAAACTTCAAAAATCTTGAGGATCTAGAACAAAGATAAAAATATCTGCATACAAAAAGCAAATTATTACAGTAACAATAAACCTTATATCCTTTCTCTAAGGCTTTGTATAATTCTATCATAACCCATGTACCAACTAATGCACGGTCTCGGCCATTGTGTTCGCAAGTGGTCTTTTGCGAAGTATGCGTACAAGTTTTGCACAAAGAGAACAACAGTTTACCACCAAGCCAATATGGCAGAACAGGGTGTAAGAGATTGCAGGGCTGTAAAACCATACATTTGATCAATCCTTCATAAGGTTGGGAAGTTGAGCTGACCTCTTCAAAACCTTCACTATAGATTTTTGGATGACCTGTAGGGTATTTCCCATATTTGTTGATGAACGGGTATAAACTGCAGACATCTACGTAATTGATCTTTTCTGCAGGTGTTCGATCTTCATTGTACTTAATTTTGTGATACAGTTTTACGGCATTGGTGTGACCACCAAAGAAAGCAAAAAAAACAACAAAACTTTTGATAGAATGGAAAAGAACTTTTTTTAAATTTTACCTTCTCGAGGGTTTATAGGTTCAGGTATTCCAACTGTTGAAAAAAATGCTTTCATTTCAGGATTTGAATGGAGTTGTTGCAAGAGATCGCATTCCCACATTTCAACCACACTATAACCGATCGATTAAAGTTCCATAGCCCCCTTGAAGGTGTGTTCATATGCATCAGTCACTTTTGTATTGTTATCAGCTGTTAACTGATGTCTATTTTTCATAAATTTTGGGCAACCATGTCAATATGAATCATAAAATTCATAAACGGTTGTTCCTTTAATCAACAACAACAAACAGATAGATATTAAAATTTTAAAGTTTTAGACAAAATTACCTGATAAACCATCAATCTTGTATTTTCCAATTTGAACTTCACCACCATTAAGTTTACATCGAATATACAGTTTTTCATTTTTATAGGATAACCATTTCAACCATTTTAAGGCAATAACACTTTCTTCTTTACCATAACCTTTGTATGGTACTACTCCAATACTGTTTGGTTTCAAAAATAAATGTCCGAAAACAAGATTACAAGCACTGGAATAGTTATTGATTTTTCAAAAGGATCAACATCTGTTTCTTCCATAAAAAAATCTCTAAATTTCATACAACACTGTTGTAAAACCTGTACATCGCTACAACAGTAATCAAGTAATTTGTTGTCAAAGTTAAACTGACACCCCTAAACAACGACACACCTATAAATGCAAAACTTTATACTTTTTGCAAACTTACAGCTTCAAGCTTTCCACTATAACAATCCAGAAATATGGCACAAGCTGCAGGTTTCATAGCATTGTAACCGTACATGTCCAGTGAAGGATATGGTCCAATATATACATAATTTTCTTTTCTATTAAAGAAATGCGGGGAATATCCTTTACATATTTCACTTATACCAAATGTTTTCCGTAGAGCTGCTAAAGGCATTGGAAGAAAGTTCAGAGAATCAATAATTTTTATTGATCCTACTTTGATACACATCAATTCTAAACCTGAAAAACAAATAAAATAAATAAATAAATGAATGAAAATGAAAAAACTATAAAACAATTCACTAATTTACCCTTATTAATGATATTTAATTTATGATGACCATTACAGTAGTAAAACTGCATTATAAATTGTCCATCAAATCCTGGAGAATTCTATGCTATTGCTGTATGGTTTTTCATGCCTTTTCCAAAAAGGTATTCGCAGAAATCATTTAGACATGTAGAGCCTTTGAATACACGCTCGCGCTGACCGCACGTATTGCAACAAAAATCTCCTTCGCTTTGACGACACTGATCACACACGGTATGGACAACACATAAATTTGGCTCATGTTCAAATACATCCCCTAGTTTTGTTTGTTGTAGAATTTCTTCCTGCGTAGTCTCAAAATCGTTAAAAACAAATTTTCGATTAATGGGGCACTTATCAGTAATTCCTGTTTCATCATCAACCAGGCATGTATTGTCATCGTTAAAACCTTCATCATTTGTTTCAAATACATCTTCCTCTTCAATTTGCTTGCTACCAACAGGTTGGATAAAACATAAATGTCCTGAAATTTAAAAATTTTAAATAAAATAAAAAATAATAATTATACTGTATCTAATACCTTTTCTACGTATGCTCTTATTGCATGTTTTGCATTCAAAATAACTGCGATTATGAGGTTTAGAAAGTGCTCGCCAAACCAGTGTATCACATTTCTCGCACACTTTGAAATGGTCATAAATAGATACCCCTGTTTTTTGATGTTTTGATTGTCCTTTTTGAGTAGAAACAAACTTGTGTCAAGCAAAACACTTGTCATTTTTAAAATATCGCTGACAATCTTTGCATTTTTGAGCATTAAATTGATTACATGGGGGTGTATTGTAACACAAAGGGTTAAAGTTTTTGCATCTGTGTTCCACTTTGTTATTGTAGGCTAGATGGAAATAAGAACAAAAGTAACTATGGTCAAAAAAACCAGGCATCTTTGCAATGACAGAGTAATGGTTATCGTGGTGGTAAATTATCAAAACATGCGTAGCTTCAGGTCCTTAAAACTCTAAATGTGAACACAATAACAGAAAAAATAAAAAAGCTCGAACCTCTAAATATTAAATCTTTAAACCTTCTTTGCTAAAAATTTTGATTTGATAATCAAGTAATAGAACAGCTTGTAGTTTTTCCCATTGATGAAAACCGCAAGACCCTTGATAGTTAGCTAAACCTGCCCGGGTCATCAATTCTTTAGCAAACTTTGCTTGCAGTACATCCCTTTTGATAGAATTTCGAATATTTTCCCATTTGTACACAGCATTCCTATCTTTTTCATGAACGTAAGCTCTAGCAACAATTAGAGCTCTAGCAAAGCATAAATCATCGGTGTTGTTGATTTGAACACACAACCAAGTAAGTAAGGCTGGTATTGCCGAAAGAGGAGTAGACTAAACTGGAAGCAGTATTAAACAGCAGAGCAAACTAGGACTATCAAGTCCAGGATTATGTCGACTTTGCTCCACTCCTAGTTTGCTCCTCATTTGCTACGTGGTTCATATTGTCAAAGAAAGAGTAATCCTGGTCTAGGCACTCCTGGACTAAACTAGATGTATTTCTATTTATAGTACCCTTGCCACGATGCCTGTGGTCTGAAATATCGTGGGAACTAGCACTCGTACTTTACATACAATTATTATGCATACAAACATCAAAACAAAAGTAGTGCAGTTGTAGTAGTGTCAGTGTGTTATATTTTGAAATTTGAATAATGTCTGCTGATAAACGATTGTCAAATTTTTCTACTGAAGAAACGATTTGACTCATTGAATGTATCGCCCAAAATATTTAAATTCTGGAAAATAAGAAAACTGATGCAGTCTCAAATGGATCAAAAAAGAGAGCTTGAATTGCAAAGAATTGCTGAAGTTTTTGAGAAGGATCCTAATTATCAAGATAGGAATATTCATAAGTTGGAAGTGAAGTAGAAAGCCCTCAAAGCAGTAAGTTTTTTGTAATGACAAAATAATTATAAAAATGGAATATAAAATTCTCGATCATTATAGCATTCAAAAGGGTTTGCTTGATTTGCAAAATAGCCATGAATTCTCAAAAAATTGGCAACATCAATTTCATGTGCCATATCGTCCAAATCTTCCAAAAACTCGACAGCCTCCATTACTACACACACTGAATTGGACTTGCCACTGATTTAATACTACCCCTATCAGGATTAAAAGAGTGGACTAAATCGGCAATATTTGGGTCTCATTTGCTCCACTTTTAGTCCACTCCTCTTTCAGCAATACGGAGGAGGAGTAAATTTTAATACTGCTCCACTCTTGCACTACGTTTGCTACAGGTTTAGTCCGACTTTACTCCTGGACTGCCCTCATACTGGTTTACTCCTCTTTTGGCAATACCAGCCTAAGTAAGTAAGTAAATAAGTAAGGACATAAGTCATTTCATTAGCTTACCGCTACCTGCAGGTGGTGTTACAACAATTGTACGAATTGTAGCTTGACGGCTATCAATCTGTATTTGTTCATTTGATTGAAGAACAGCATTAGGAGTGTTTACGATCAAATCTCCAGTTAAAGCATGTTTTGGTCTAAAAAGTATCGAAATGCAACCTTTTGTCAAATCTGGAGTCAAAGAAAAACCCCATAAGCACATTATCATCAACATTCTCCAAAATTCACTCAACTATATGTTGAAATGTTGGCGTGAGTTGAGCATTTAAATCATCCATATGTTCAGTATTATGAAAGTTCAAAGAGTAATCGCGACCTTCGGTATTAAAATGCCTAATATTCATGGTACTGGGTTGACCTAATTCGAAAAAATCGTCCGCAACAAAAGATGAGTTTTTTATACCCCTACTAACACCACCACCACCACCACCAATTTGAACTGGTTCATAAATTTCTTCTTCATCCAAACTGTGAGGTGTATAACTTTTGTATTGATCATTTTCATCATCGTCATAATCTAAAATAGTTCCTTCTTCTTCTTCATCCCAAATAATATTATTATTGTCATGTGTTTTTTCTTCTTCTTCTTCTTCCTCAGAGGTAATATTTTCTAAATCAGCATCTACAATCATTTCGTCTTCATCGGAAGTAATATCTTCTAAAATTTCCATAGGTATATCGTCTTCATTGGAAGTAATATCCTCGTAAATAGGTTTCATTATAAAGATTATCCAAACTAGAAATAGAAAAAACTAGAAAACAACCTATTTACCAAAACCTATACAGTAATAATGGAAAAATTTTATAAATTAGCAAAAACTTTTAATTTTATGGTAGAGATTTAATTATTGTTTAGGACCTTGTCGTAGTACTTTTCTTTTTTATGATAGGAAAGCTTTAAAGACCTCTATAACTCATGAACATGTGCCCATACCATTTCTTTAGCTTATTTTACTAACATATAACCAGATAAAACCAGTTGAAACACATGCTTTACTGTACAACTCTAGTATTTTTGTTTTGATTCTTAATACTATAAAAGAACTGTAATAGCCGTTTATAACCCTGTTGCACCATCTTTTCTTTTTATGGAGAAAATCTTTAAAGACCATTATAACTCATGCGCACGTGGCTATATCTTTTCTCTAGCTTTGACCTTGAAGATTACTATAACACATAAACACATATATTTTCTCTAGCTTTGACCTCAAAGGCTGCTATACCACACAAATAGATTTATTTTCTCTAGGTTCCATACACATATGCTAGAACGAACATTTACTGTAGAACATATAGCTGGAATAATTCTTTTGCTTATAACCCCGCCGCTTACATAGTCCTCAAAATAACAGACTACTGTAGGATATATGTCTTGAATATTTATTATGCTTATAACCCTACCTCTTACATAGCTG